>CM034301.1:32466983-33066983 GCA_019925795.1 Dendrobium chrysotoxum
AATTTTTAGGGGGCTTAGTAATTTTAGTGCAAGTAGAAAATTTTGTTAATTATATTTTAATTAGCTCCCTTTTTATATAGTCCTCCATAAGGATGAACACCTGCAAAAAACTCCATTAGCATCTAGATCATTCCTAACCTAAGAGAAATCTAGTGCCCATCAAATCATATTATAAGTAATATAGTAAAATCATCACATCATAATCAACAAAAATCACATTAACCATGATAACCAACATACAATGAAATCCATGTAAAGTTACATCAAATAAAAAAAAGTATGTAAGGAAGAACAATAATTTAGCCTAAAACTTGAGTTGATTGTCCTAACAAGCCATCTAAGGTGTGTGTATGAGGCAGTGTGATTTGGATATTTCCTAGGCTTATAATTATTTAGGGTGTTCTAATATTATACTTTGTTTGTTTTTGTGCTAAGAGGAATTTTAATTTAAGTTTGATATTTTGATGTTCATTTTAAAGTTGATTTTAAGTATTAGAATTGATTAATCATTGGTTCTCTAAAGTCGTAAATTTTAATTAGGTGTTTTAGTCCTTAGGCCTCAAAATTTAATACACTTATGCCATTCAATTGAAATTTATATAAAATATGAAGGCTTCCATTTAATAGTAATTTATTATTAATTATTTTGGTTAAACAATAACTGTCTTTGTTTATACCAAGGACGTGAGATTTATTTCACCCTCCTTGGGATAACTTAATAGCCTCATAGGCCCGGGTTACCAATAAGTATCTTTGGGTTTAGATTTGATTTAGTTTATTGATTAAATTATTTAGGATTGTTATTATCTTATTAATGATTTATTAAGCTTGTCGTTTATGGTTTGCATTCTATCAAATTCATTTGTGATATTGTCATAATAGGCATGAGGACCCAAGGCCTCCTTAGGACATTTAATCCTCGAGCCTGGGGTAGTTAATCGTAAAAAATTTATCAATGAAATATTGGTTGTACATTTTAATGTTATAGTTTGACTTGATTGATTGGATTGATGATTTACTGAAAATTTGGTTATTTAATAAATTTTGTATTTTATTGAATATTTTAATGCATTAAATAAAGGGTTTATTACATGACTTTTTGATTTACATTAGTTTCTAAAGTTCTCATATTTTTAAAAAATATTAGACCCTAATATGAGTAAAATGCCACTAAGTTTGCTGGATTTGTATTGAGTTTGGATTCAATTTTGTTTAGTTAACCCCATATAAAAATGAGGTCAACATTATCCGTGTAAGTGTTAACTAAATCAACCAAGTTAAGATCAGACAGCTTAACATTAAATAAAGGGTTATTTGTAGGAATAGAGGGAACAAGAACATCAATAATAAGATAGTTGTTAGTTTTTAGGATCAGGTCAAAGATTAACACATTTCTTACAAAAGGAGGAGATGATGCATGTTTAAAATCATTTTCCAGAACTCTAAGTTTAGTGCTTGGTTTTTTCCTCAAATGTGGGTGAAGTAGATAGCATTCACTCTTATAATGACCCAAGATTTTGCAATAATCACATAATGCCGAGAAATCATCCATGAGAACTTTCTAAACATAGCCAAAAAATTTTGTGCCAAGCCAAACATTATTTGGATACTGCTTAGAAATATTATGTTCCATAAGAGCCCTAGCAAAATAAGGCCAAGAACCAACAACAGTCACATTGTCAATTTGTAATGGACGACCAAAAAGAGAACCCAAACCATACAAGATCTTGGGTGAGAAAAGATGTAGCCTAAACTCTAGAAAAATATCCGGATCAGAACAATCGGTGATTTGAAAGAGATATCAAAGAAAGGGGACCACATGATGAGTTTTAGATAACAATTACAAACATAATAGGATCTATGCCTGAATACATGGCTGCAATCTAAATCATTGGATAATTTGATAAGAACATCATGGGGGTTAAGGAGGGTGGCTGAAAAATTTCCTATGAGCTTGAGATTGAGGAAGAAACTACAAATTTAATCGAGTTTAGGTCTACGAAAGGCAAATTTATCGACCAAAGCAAATTGAAAAGGGGCAGCTAAAGCCTCGACCTCTTCCTCTGAAATCCATAACGTCATCATTCTATAGTGAGTGGTGGCTTTCGAAAATTAAAGGGTGTAGAGGAAGAGGAACTATAAAGTACATCTTTAAAAGAGGTTTTGACCATCAAGAAATCTTAGATAAGAAATCATACTATAATTGCTCGCCATATGGTCTAAGGAAACCCTCACTAGAGGGGGTAGCATAGGAAAATAATGAAAATTTTTTCCCAAAATAGGCAAACTTTAATCAACCGAAAGGCAACCAAAGAAAGAAAACACCATGAGAAGGTTAAGAAAGACTTCCCTAACACATACAAGAGAATTTCTGAGAATATCATGGCCAGATCAAGAGCCCGATGGCGGAGGAAGAATGAGGGAGATGGAAGGCAGCAGCCATGGAGAAAACCATGGAAAATGTCTAAATGATTATTATCTCTCTAGTAATAAAAAAATAAATTATCAATAAATATTGTTATAATAACTAAACATTAAATGAAAATTTATAATTATTTATTTTACATACCATATTGGACCTTCTTGGAGGTGAACAATGACCTTGATATTATTGCATGAATTATCTCATCTCATTTTATAGTGTATGTAAGTGCTCATCAAGTATTGCAACTCAAGCAAACCACAATCGATGATACTATTTCATGGACAAATGGTACAAAACTATTATGTTCGTACTCTTCTTGGATGTTTAGAGCCCATGATCCTTTCGAATGCCCTATCATTAGTATCTAAATTTCCATATCATAAATGAAAAGGAATGTGATTTAAATTAAATATTTGGATGAATTTGTGGAATGAAGGGATTTTTGTTGGGGAGAAGGGGTTCTGACATCTATTATGTGTTGAAAATTTTGGAGCCTGAGGGCTACATTTATTAAGAAGGGATTATGTTGGTAGTGAGAAGGGATTTTGTTGGCGGCGAGAATGAATTCTATTAATTGTTATATATGAAAAATTGGGGCTTGAGAGCCATTCTGATAGTTATTATGAAATGCTTGTTTATATTTTACTCAGTATCAATACGATTTTAATGGTATTTAAATGCATTCAATATTAGTATTTGTTTTATCTTTTCGTACAACACTTCAGTTGATTATTTTAGCATTTTTGGTTCTTTTGGTTGATTTCTATTTAGGATTTCATAGCATTCTGAGCCGTATTAATTTACTCATATTTTTTATGTCGATTTTAAGCTAGGGAAAGGGTAAGGAATGAGTTGAGTAATTTTGATGTTAGGCCTTGATCTACTTTGATTTATACTTTTGTTGTATTTTTCTATTATCAAGCATTACTGTAGATAGACCTTAGATTGTACATATATTTTTAGATGATGTATAAATCATTTTTGAGATTCAGCTGTCTTTCTCTTTATATTATATTTAGTAGTGGCTCTATATCATATATAAATTGAATGTTTAAGTTTTTTCTTCTTGCCACGATCAAACATGGTATGACCTCAGAGGTTGGGTCAGGTCATATTAGGTTGGGTCATGATAGTCACAATCTCTAATAGTTGAAAAGATAAAAGGTATTTAAGTAAAGCTCTGTATGCAAGTATATCTAACAGTCTCACATACTCCATAGCTTGCATTAGATCTAATATAGCCTACAACACATGTATAATTTAAAATTTCATGGCTAATTCTAAAGGAGAGCACTGGAGGGATATTAAGTGGATTTTTTAAATATCTCAAAGGATTAGTTGATGTTGTTTTGATTTATAGAAAGGAAAAAATATGGGAGTGAGCAAATTGCAAGTTTTATAGATTCTGATTATGTAGGAGAGCTGGACAAACATAGATTTTTCAAAGGATATATCTTTACAATCTACAATAATATAATGGGCTAGAAATCTATCTTTAGTTAGTTGTCTTTATCAACTATAGAGGAACATGCATAATTGTTACCGAGGTAATAAAAAAAGGCATCTAGATTAAAGGTTTCATTCAGGAGCTTGAGAATATAAAAAGAAGATAGTTATTTAGTATGACAATCTGAGTACAATTCAGCTGATGAAATATTAAGTATTTCATGAAAGAACAAAGCATATTTATAACATATAATATTTCATTAGAGATGTTCTTGCTCAACACACAGTGGAAGTTCAAAAAGTTCATATAGATGAGAATCCTATTGACATACTTACAAAGTTAATGCTTGGAACCAATGTCACAACCTAACCTGATATGGTTGACTCAACACCCCAGGTCATACCATGCACGATCATCGAAAAAAAGTAGAAATTGACCCCAAGATCCAGTTGGAGAAGGGCTGAAAATTAAAACATCCAATTTATATATGACACAAAGTCACTACTGAAAATAATATAAAATAGAAGACTACTGAATCTCAAAAATATTTTTTTTTATATATCATCTAAAAATACATGTTCAATATGAGATCTATCTACAATAATGCTAGACAATATAAAAGTACAAAAAATAAAGTCAAGCTTGTAAAAAGAAAACTAACTAAACAGCATAATTATAGAACATACCAGAGCTTGATATCAAAACTACTCAACTTCCTTCTTACTCTTTCTCAGGCTTGAAAATAAAAGTTAAAGCAAGAGTGAGCTAACACGGCTTAGTAGGCTACACCAACCTAAGATTGGAATCAACAACTGAAATTAAAAGGATTGAAAATGCTGAAGTAATCAACTGAAGTATTGTACGAAAAGCTAAAACTGAAATACATATTGATACTAAATTTAAATAAGCATTTAAATAACTATTGAACTGTGCTGATATTGATTGAAATATAAACAAATATTTCATAGTAATTATCAGAATGAATCTTAGGCCGCCACTTTCTATATGTAATAATTAATTAAATCTCTTCTCACCGCCAAAAGAATCTCTTCTCGCCGCCAACATAATCTCTTCTTAATGAATATAGCTCTCAGGCTTCAGAGCTTCCAATATATAACAGATAGCAGAATCTCTTCTCACCGCCAACAGAATCTCTTCTCTCTATGTATTCTTTCAAATATTTCAATCATAGATATTGAAATAATTATAAAAAAATGTCAAATTTTTGTATAATTATAAATTATAAGAAAATGAAGTGATCACAACATTTTTGTATAATTATAAAAAAAATGTCCTAACGGTTGTCAAATAATTTTCCACCCGGTGTTCTCCAGGTTGCCAAAACTAAACTTTTAGACTTTTACCATATTATTAGGGATTATGTATATAGCATTATGAAGTTTTAACTTAACTAAAACATTAATTTTAGATGTCAAAATAAATTTTTATATTGATAAAAATTATTGCATTTCAAAATCACCAAAAGAAAAATCTCTAATGAATAACCGAAATGGCTAGAATAGTTGTACCAACAACATATAAAAAGCTACACAGATGAAAGATGCCAAAATCTGATAACACTTCATTTTTATAAAACCAAATTATAAATTCGATAAAAATAGTTCCAAAAATTTTAAAATTTTGAAAACTATGATAGGCAAAACATAACCTATCTTGACCTGAATAACTTTCCCAGTTGAGCCGACAACTGCAAAATGGCCCTAAGTAACCCAAAATGAAGTTTCTCTCACTAGAAAACTCTCTCTCTATCTCTCACTAGGCAGTTGCTCAAATGCAACATATCGGCAGAATAGTGAATTTGGATATTATTAATATAAAAATTCATGATGGCAGCACGGCGCTCCTTCAAAAATTCATAGCATTGAATTAATTTTTAACGTTTCTAAGAGCATAGGCGCCAAAGCACTACCAAATCCATCGCTAGGGTGGTCCAGAGAAAAATTCATACTTGCTTAAACATGCAAACAGACTCTGTCGGACTCATTTCAGAATACATGAAGACTCATATGTACACAAAATACTTCCAAACACTTGCAGAGGGGTTAGAGGAGTTCAAAAACAAAAGTTAATTAGGATTTCTTGTTAGATTATTCAAATGCACTTGTGATTGTTGGCATAAACATGTCAATCAAATAAGCCTTGATTGTAGTCTAGCATCCCTTAGTTGTAATGATGCATAGCTTAGTGAAAATACATCTCTAATTAATTAGCAATAATTAGTTTAGCCTATTATTTTTATCATTATAATTAAATCATTAATCTAATTATTTTATTAGATGGTGGTCTGGCAAATTATATATATATATATATATATATATATATATATATATATATATATATATATATATATATATATATATAAATTTTAGCCGTATAATACAACATTATATTTTTATAAAAAAAGTTAAAAAATGAATCATTGTAATGTATATAGTCTCTAGAATTATAACAAATTTTACCACTGCAAAAAGTAAATTCTCCATATTTGTAGTGGTTTTTAACATTACAACATGCCTAAAAAATGCAGTGGTTAAAATCATTGAACAATCTACTTACAATTAGAATCGTCGCAAAACATTTAGCCACAATACACTTTCCCCTGAGGTTTCAAAATCACTATGAAAAGCTTTTGCAATGAAAAATAATCACAGTAGTCTAGCAAATGTTTATACCAATACAATAGCTCACAATGAAAGCCTAAACTTCTTACAGCGATCTTCTCATTATATTTGAAACAGGTCATCTCTTTTTTCTTTTTTTTTTTGGGAAATTAGGAGCAGAGCCCATACTATTAAATAAAGCAAATTACAAGTGTGAGAGAATTGTGTAAAAACAAAAAGAAAAAGTCTTCGAGAAAACAAGAAGCTTCAAAAAATCTCCAAGTGTCCCTGGAAGTATGAAAAAATTGTCTAGATCTGTAAGAGTTGCTGGCAAGAACGGGATAGTGAAAGCAAAAACATCATGCGGCCTGGACTCAGGATTAGAAGAGATTGATCATATGAAATAGCAGCATAATCAACGGCTCCCCTCTTCGCCCGAGGACCATCCAAGGGGAGGGTCATAGGCAGGAATTCATCATTGTCGAAAGCCCAAATAGAGCAAAACCTGCCCGACATGATAAAGTCAACCAGAAGTTATCACTGATTCGAAGTTAGGACTGAGTTTTCCCGAAAACAGAAATCAAAACTAACCACCAGAAAAACCGACAACCAAAAGCATTGATGGACCCAGGAGGGTATCACCCAAAACATAAGTACTGCTGGAGGAAGCACAACAGCAACACCCGTCGACCCCCAAGACCTTGTAGCAAATCACAGTTTCAGCTTTTCCCTCAATAAATCCCCTTTTCTCCAATTTGAGATATTTAATCTGACAGCTCTTGTAATCTTATTACCAAGGGTCACAACGCACACAGCAATCGAGCTAAACTTTCTTTTGTTTCTTTCGCGCCAAAGATGGTAAGTTACAATTAGCAGACATATCTTTCAATTCATTGTTTCTAGCTAAATACATTTGATGAGATTGGCTTAAATTTTAAAGAAGTATATTTTCAAGTAAATATTTTCCTCCTAGTTCTCTTAATTAATTATTTTTATTGTTATTCCAAAATTAGCTTTAATTGATTTCCCAAAATTACTTGTACAGTTTTCAAGCATGTGAAGAATCTATTCCGTTCAATGAATGTGCAATGTATTTGAATATATTGCTTGAAAATAATTTCAAATTTTTCTTAAATAAATTTTTGAATACTTTAATTTATTCCCTGTCTTTTGAAAGCAAAGCTTAAATTGTTATATTTTTTTTGGATGGACAATAAATTTTCTTACACATGTTTGTACCTGATTCATCTAAATATTTGAATTAAAAATAATTCCTAATATGTTCATTGTATAATAATAATGAATCTTCTGCTCTTATATGTTTTCCAAACTTGCTGACCTCTCCAAGGCTTTTAAGAGATTTTTATGTGACACTTGATCAAATAAATTGTGAGTAGATTCTCTCAAAAGCTAGATTGTCAGAATCATTCAATGAGCTCCACATTGAAATAAAGAAAAACATGTACGATATCAAGACACTTATTTCTCTTATTTATCATTTTAGATGGTCGGTGCATTACACATTTCAAGTATCTCATTTATTTACAACTTTTTTCTAGTCTTTTTATATTTATTGTAAACATTTTGTTGTGGAATGTTTTACTAATCTAATGTTCATATAACATTATACCGCTTAGACACAGTGCATTGAAATATATGTTTGTTGATCCATTTGTTAAGGAAAAACATTCATAGAACATGTTGATTCTCTAATGCAGTAATATTGATGTGTTCAGTGAAATTAATATTGCGCTCTTGTCAATAGAAATTTCGTAGATAGACATATAATTGTTATGCATTAGTGTAATTTCTTGAGTTTGTCATAGCAATATTTGGAAGTTTGATGATTGACACAAATGGAAGATGAGATCAAAGGCCATTTGGTGTTAACATGCCATAATAAATTTGGTGTGCTCTACAACAAAAGCAAATTTTTTTTTCTTTGAAATAAAGAGAGAACAAATTTATCATTTTGAGGTTATTGTGTCATAAAATCTTTTATGGCTATGATTGTTTAGGGAACTCTTTTGTAATATGCTATGAAGCTACAATCTCATGTGGGAAACTGACCTCTCTATATAAAGTGATTATTTAGATAGAACTATTTAGAGGTACTGCTTATGCATAAATCTTATATATATATATATATATATATATATATATATATATATATATTATAGCTCTATTTCGTTTCAGATTTTTGGGGGTTATTAGCCGCTAGTAGTTTTTTTTTTTAGTTCCATGTTAGTCCTATAGCCTACTTATAGGAGCAGAATATAATAATATCACTACCACTTAAGGTAGCACTTCTGGGCTTGAAAAAACAATAATTGGGTTCTTCTTTTCATGAAGAAATATTCTGTATCCTGAATTCTTGAGAAGGGAAAATTTTTAGACTAAACATAATTAATACTTATATTAAGCGTTGATGTTTTAAAAAAATTTGAAAGTAGGCAAAATCGCCCGGGTTAATGGCGACTTATGCTGATTAGACACAACTGAGTCAGCTAGTCATTACCAGTAGAGAAAATTTAATTTGACATAAGTCGTCATAGTAATCGACGACTTATGTAAGTCCCCGTTCAACATGCGACTTACATCATGTATCTTTTAAGAAAATATGAAAGAAATCACTATTTGGTGGCATTGGATAATAGATACTGAAGTAGCTGTGATAGTTATGATTGAAGACATGTGACTTGAGCTGTAAGGATATGTTGTTCAATCGGTTAGTCTTGTCAGCACCATCTTTATTATTTTTGTCTTTATACATATATATATATATATATATATATATATATATATATATGACTTTTTTGTTAGTTTTATAATTTTTTTTTTAAATTTGATCTCTCTTACTCAACAATGTTTTATTTCGCCTACGTGGTCTCTGTACCAATACATCATTGTCGAGAGTGTAAATCTACGGTCGGAGAGGCCTTCCACGTAACACATGTTGTTCCTCCATAACAATGTTAAGCTATGGCACGTTAGGTGTCTGAATGGTGCTTGGTACAAAATCTAGGCTAAGGTATGCATATGCAAATCCCCTGACATCTGGTAACTAAGGTTGTCATCAGAGGGCCCCTGATCAGGATACTAAGATGGGCCAGTAAATCCACTATAAGGCTCACGAGCATCCTAGCTCATGGTGAGTGGTGTATCATGTCCAACTGCATCATCAAAGTATCCTTGGTCCTCAATATGCATCTGCCGGCACAAGCCACGATGAAGCTCTGCCACCGTGTTTATGTCCCATTGCTATTGCGTATTCTCAGTGCCATTGAAGTGATGTTGCAAAGCAAGCTCAGTACTAAGGAAAAAGTCCCTATGCAATAACAACATAACTAATTCAATAATTTTGTAATTAAGGGTCTAGGAACATGACACTAGGTTTCATATTTACGTACCAGAAGGTGCTCTGAGGGAGCTCTAGGGTATGATGTGGTGGGAGGCTCAACAGGTGCCTTCAATATGTACAGTGTGGCCCATGACTTGTACCACTGCACGTGGGGCAAAGAAGCTATTATTTTGCTGCTCATTAGCTGTATTGAATTCCAACCGCCAAATGAACATTACAACCACATTATAGTATATGGTTGTGGTCAGGGTTTGAACTAGAAAACCTAGAGCCCTTTTTAATACACCATTGAAAGACTTGGCCACATTTGTTGTCATAACACCATATCTAAAACCACAATCATGCGTTAAAGACCATCAGGTCACATCTCGGTCAACCAACCACTAATGGATATCAACCTTAACTTTCTTGATTTTTCCTATTTGTAACTATTGGGAGGAGCTTGTGAATTTGCCTGAGGAACCAAATCCATGATTTAGTATACTCTGACTCAACTATAGCGAAGGCAAGTGGAAATAACCATTATTAGCATCCAACCTAACTGCAGTTAATAATGCTCTTCGATATTTATGAAGCATGATTAACTCTAACCAAATTATTGTTAACATAATTATCATAACCTTAAAATACTTCTATCATACATCACCTACATAGAAGATTGCTTCCAACATTTTCTCTATAGCAATAGAACATATAAACACACAAATTTCTCACAAAAATGAGATGTAATCGTTCTTCCCTAACTACATCACAAAAAACTTACAAAAAAATCAGCAAAATAACCTTAAATCTGTAGATCTCTATTTCACTCTTAAACTTTAACTCCTCTAAGCAAAATAAGTTTTTAGCAACAAATAACCTTTTTAAAATAGCCTAAAAATCAAAACTTCACTTACCAAAACACTTCGACCGGCAAAGAAGAGGATATCGACAACGCAGGGCACAGAGCAGCTACGGTACAAGTCGGGCGAGGGAGAAAACCTGAAGGGAAAGTGAGTTTTTTTAACCAAGGACAAAGTCGCCCGTTTAACGGGCGACATAGGTCTGCCATGTCAGCGAGCCACATCAGATGTTTGACTAAAAAAGTCAGGAGTAAATTGCCGATTAAACAGGTGACTTTGCCTAATTTCAATTTTCCCTCTCGAGAATTCAAGTGGTGAGTTTGTTTTGGTTACAGAATGATTGCTCCCAAATGAACTTGAGGATCGTCTACAGCTATCCCCGTGCAGGCTGTAGACATTATATTCTCTTAAATCAAACAAAAAAATAAAAATAAAAAACTCGTGCATTCATTAGTATATGTAATCAAATAATTCAAAAATACTTTCAATATATATACATATTTTACTTTATGTTGTATTACTTTTAATTTGTATTTTATTTTTCATTATCAAATGAAACGTCCCCTAAATAAAAAATGGAATTTAAAGTTGTTAAAGTAAAAGTTGATGGCTTTACAAACAGTTTGTTCTCTATTTGATTAAACTTTTAGTTATTTTTGTTTTAGCAGGAAAAAGATATAGTCAAATGTTTTGAAAGTTAATAAGCTTTATTTTTCTTTTTTGTTTTAGTTCTTCTAACAAATAACAATAAATATTAGCCTTTCTTTTAAGTATATACTATAAATAATATGATTTTGTTGAAAATATATAGCAACATAAACATATTCTAAAAGCAGTAATTAATTTATAAAATGATATCAAAATAGATATTAAGCAGTAATAAAGCTAATCAGAATGGATGAGACGAAAGCGGGATCGCTTTCACGGGATGATTTCTCTGCTAATGATATGTTTGTGTTCATCTGTAAGCCAATATCTATGCCCTTTCACTTCCTCTGGATATCCTAATAATAAATATTTTTTTTGATCTTAGGTTTAGCTTTCTCTAATTCATATTAATATAACATCCATAAATTCTTAAATTGATGTAATCTATCATTTTCCTAATATAGACTTCCTCAAGAGTTTTGAGTTCAAGAGGTGTAGATAGACTTCTATTTATCAAGTAGCAGACAATATTAATTGCTTCTCCATAGAAATACTCATATAATTTTGCAAAAGGTAACATACGTCTGACCTTATCTAACAAAGTCCTATTAAACTTTTCAGCAATACCATTCTATTGCAAAGTCATTCTAACAAATTTATGTCGAGAAAACCCATTTTCTTTGCAAAAATTAATAAACTTACCATGTTGATATTCTAACCTATTGTTTGATCTTAAACTTTTTTTTTTCTTTTTAGTCTAATTTTCAATCAATATTTTCCCCCTTTTTTTAAGGAAAGCCCATTTTATGAGCGGGACTTTTTATATCATCAAAATAAAATGTTACAAAGTTCTTAAAAGGAGTTGAAAACTCAGAAAATGCTCAAAAAGCTACAAGCAAAAAGAAAATAAAACCAATGGAGTCTAAGATCTCTTACTAGTTACAAAGTTAAAACTAAAAGGTTGGCAAGGGGCCAAAAGCCAAAAAAATCCACAAGGATCAGCATCTGAGCTCAGAACTCGAATAGGCAGTAGGATGCAATCAACAAACCTGCAAAAAAACCTTAAAAGCAAATAACACCAAACCTCATCGTAAACGAACCTCAGCATGAACAAAATCCATAGCAGAGACACCAAAAATTCAACCCCAACATATCAAGGTAACATAACTTGCAAACATTAGAAAGCTCACCTAGAAGATAATCAAAAATAAATTGAAATTACACAAACAGAATAACACCACCACACCAAGAACCAACCACCAAAAAAACCTACAACCCTGACCACTAATACAACACCCAACAAGAGCTAGTACTAGAAACAACAACAACCAAATCCCCAAAAAGAAGGCAACAAAAAAACCCAACAATCAAAGACGTTACAATCAAGGATCCCCAACTAATCAAAGGTTATCAAGAGACCATGTAACCCAACCAAAAGGAATATAAAAATAACTATAACAAAAATCTCAAAACAATAGATAAAATGCCTACTATGAAGGGGAGCGATCACCCAACAAACCCTTAAGCCACCTACCAAACATAAAGCATCCTTAAACAAAATAACTGGGAAGACACAGCCAACTAGAGGCATGAAATCATTGAGACAATTGAGAGCTTGAAGCAAAACCAGAAGAAAATAAAGTTAACAGCATACCATTAGCAGTAAGGGAGATAGAGCTAGAGAAAATCGAACAACATAGAGAGACCCCAATTATAGGAATTGGAAGAAACTAGAAGACTTACTCTCAGCCAACACAACAACATAACCTGCAAAAGACATCCAACCAGAGGCATGAAATCAGTGAGATAACCGACATCCTGAAGCAAAAATAGAAGAAACAAAGCTAAAAACAAAGCAATAGTAGCTAGAGAGATAGAGCCAGAGAACATCCTAAACACAGTGAGAGAATACAAGAATTGTACCAAACTAGATGAAATAACCCCAACAAAAATAATAGTATAACCAAGAAAATACAACCAACCAGATGCATGAAAACAATGAGAAAAAAGACAGCCTTAAGCAAAAGATAAAAGACACAAGGCTAACTATAAAGCAACAACAACAAGGGATATAGAAACAATGAGCATCATAAAACACAATGAAATTCCAATTATAAGAATTGGCAATAAAATTTACCTTTTCTTGATATAAGATATACCCAGTTTATCAACTCTTTTCATCCCCCACAATTTAAGAAGCTCATTCAAATTATGGAATAATTCAGTGGAGGATATACCAATCCCCTTTTTTGAAAGCTAATCCGCACAAATATTACCTTCTCTCCAACTATGAGAGATCATATCATTAAATTCATTTAGAAGGCATGTAATTTTTCTGAATAAGTAATAAAGACTAGCATTATTGCAAGTTTTGGAAGAAAATAGATTAACCAATAAAAGGGAATCAGATTCAATCCATATATTAGTTAAGTCATAAGCCATGAAAAACTTAAGGCCAAGCAATAAAGCATTAGCCTCAGCACAAATCAACTTGCATACAGGGATGTAAGAAGCAAAAGAAAACAACAAAGCATCTTGATAATCTCTAACAAGACCACCACATCCAGCACCTAATTTAGAAACAGAACCATCAATGTTTAATTTCAACTAAAATAAGAAAGGCTTCTTCCAATACAAAATTCTTGAATTGTCACACTTGCTTTAAAATTAAAAAGTGATGTTCAAAAGGAGATCCAATTCTTATTACCCTTTAAATGCTCAGGAAAAAGCAACTTAGTAGACACAAATTAGTGAATTTTATTCTTAAGGGGAATTATGATTCTGTCAGAGCTCATCTTAATAGCTTGGTGTTTGCAATTGTTTCTTTCAATTCATAAAAGCCAAAAGACCAGCATAAGAATAACTATTAAAAGATGACCATCAAGTCTATTATGAAACAAGAAGGCTATGAGAGAAGAACATGTAGTATTAATAACGCTCATGTTAACCCCCAAAGCATTATCCAAAAAATATCAAACATTAACGGCAATAGGCCCATCAAGAAGACATGTTTGATAGTCTCCACATGAAAACAACATTGACATTTAGAGATAATGTAAAACCCTTTATTATCTAACTTTTCATCCACATGGATCAAGCCATTAAGAATTCCCGTAGTGAAAATAGAGAGATTAGTAGAAGTAGCATAATTTCCAATTTTTTGAAAGACTAAATTGTAATTATTTTTAGTTCTAAGGAAATTCCACACCGCTTTAGTGGAAAAGTCACCATTAGCAGAAAACTTGAAAATAGGTTGATCTTTAGTGTAAATGTTGATAGGAATTTAATAAATAGCATCTGCCACAGGCTCAAGAATGTGATCAAGAAGAAGATTAGTACACCAATTCCTATTACAAAGTGGATAAATAATGAGTATAAAAATTAGAATCAAGAGACATATTCCCCATCCAGTCATCTTGCCAAAAGAAAGAAGAACACTTACCAATACCATATTTAATAATTTGTTCACCTTGCCATTTGGATTTGCAAATCCTAAACCATCCAGGAGATTGTTCATTCTTAAAAGTGTATTGAGAGAGATGAATATTTTTGTAGTATTTAAGATTCATATAATTGGCCCATAAAGAATTGTTAATGTGAAACTTCCACCAATGATTAATAGAAAAATAATTAACCATATTTGTAGTGGAATTGCAACCCACACCACCCTCACTATATGGACCAATATAAGAGCTCCATGTGCTCCAATGAATCTTTTTATTATCTTGAGATGAACCCTACAAAAATTTATTAATAGTTTTATCCAATCTATGGTAAACCTCTAAAGAAGGGTTAATATTTTGGAATAAATAAATAGACGTAGAGCAAATGACACTTTTAATCAACACAAGTCTACCACCCATGGAAAGTAATTTAAATTCCCAAGTAGAAAGCTTAGAATGAATATTCTGAAATATTTTATCAAAGAAAAAAGTTTTTTTCCAGCCTTTGTAAGGGGGAGTACCCAAATAATAAATAGGAATAAACTGCTTAGTGAAACCAGTGAATTAGTTGATATAATTGATTTTGCTCTGATTCATACCTTTTCTAGAAATAAAAGAATATTTATTTTTATTAAATTGGAGACCACTTTATTTTTCAAATTCTGAAAGAAAATGATAAAGCTTCTTCATATTCTTAATAAAAAAAATTACAAAATATAATAATATCATCAGCAAAATACAAATGCGAGATATTCATACCACCATAATTGATATAGGCCAAGATTTTAAACTTAGAAAACATATCATGAAAGCCTCTAGATGTATTCAGTAGCAATGATATAAAGAGTAGGGGATAAAGGATCACCCTGTCTAACACGTTAGTCAACTTTAAAGACTCCTAGAGCTTTACCATTAATAATAATAGAAAATCAAATATTTTTAATAATATTGTTAATCAGAGCAATACTAATATCATTAAACCTAAAAAGCTTCAAAATACTAAAAATAAAAGACCAATTAATATTATCATTAACTTCAGAAATGTCCATCTTCATAACTAAGTTGTGCCCTGCCACTTTATAATTAATATCATGGATAAGCTCTTGGGTAAGCAACACATTATCAGAGATACTCATTCCTTTAACAAAGCCAGTTTGATTAACAGAGATTATTTTGGGAAGAGAAGAAGCCATTCGAAAGTAAGAATTTTAGAGATAATTTTATTAAAAGTAGTACACAAGCTAATGGGTATGAAGTCATTCCAATTTTTTTGGGTTATTACATTTAGGAATAAGGACTAAAGAAGCAATAAAAAAAACTTAGGAAGAGGCATACCATTAAAAAAACCTATGACAGCTTTACATAAATCATCTTTAATGATATGTCAATATTTTCGATAAAAAATAGTAGTAAAGTCATCTGGGTCAGCAACAAAATCATTATTCATCACCATAAGGGTGTCATGAATCTCAATCTCATTAGGACTTTCAGAAAAGTGAATGTTATCTGCATCATTAATGAAAGAAGAGGTAAAATGAGGATTAGAAAGATCCTCTATATTCTTAGATATGCCAAGTAAAATCCTTATCATATAACTAAGAATCATAATCCAATTTGATTTTATTAATATTACTTTTGGCTTTGCTATTATTAGCACGAGCATGAAAGTATTTAGTGTTTTTTTTCTCTTTCAGAAAAATACTTGGAGTTAGCTTTCTGATGCCAATACTCTTCTTCTTTAAATTGGAGATCATAAAGAAGATTCTTAGCATTAATTAATATAGATTTGTTTTCTTCACACCCATTAGAACGATAGTTATTTTCTAGCAGAATGACATCATTCTCAACTTTGATGATGTTATAAAAATGTTGCCAAAAATATTTTTGTTCCCCCATCTAATCACTTGTTTAAGCTATTTACTTTTAAGAGAAAAATCTAAAATGTCATTTGAACCATCATAATAGGAGATAGAGGCCAACCAGTTGGTTTCCATGACCTTAAAGAAATCAAAAAATTTAAGCCACATGTTTTAAAAATTGAAAGGCAAAAGCAATCATAATTAGATTGATTAATACAAATAAATAGAGGGACATGATCAGAAATAATTGTACTGAGATGTTCCGTACATAAGTGTTATGAATTAAAGAAACCCACTCAAAATTAAATAAGATTTTATCTAATCTCTCCTAGAGTCTTTAAGTTAGACAAGGTAAACTTGGGACTAATAAAATCAATATCCGTGAGCCCACAATCCATAATCATATTTTTGAAATTCTCCATAGCATACTGGTTTGGAGGGGAACCTCCAATCCTTTATTTAGCACTTGCAGTAATGTTAACATCACCCCCACAAATCAGGGACCCTTGTAAGAGTAAGCAAAATCATGAAATTCATGCCGTAAAGAAAGCCTCCTCGGTTTAGTGCATCTAGCATAGCATATAGAACCCAAAATTGAGATATTGTTCACTAAAAAAGTGCAATGAATGACTTGATCAAAATCTCCAACAACAGAAAACTTAGTAGAATCATTCCAAAACAATCAAATTTTACCATTAGAGTTAGCAAAAAAAAATTCAAAACCTAGCTGACGTTGACGAAAAGAAAGTTTAGAAACATTAACCAAAGGCTCAACAATAGCCGAAATAATAATTTTGTGCATCATACAGAGATTACAAATATGAGAGCAAGAAATAAGATTATCCACACCCTTATATTCCAAATAATAGAGCTTATCATAAGAAAACATAATTAAATGTAGCTTTAGATCTGGTTAATCTAGAAAATAAGGCTAAATTATCTTTCTTTTCCTTATTGACTTTTTTTCTTCTTTTTTTTGTTTGAATCTAGCTTAAAATCTTCCAAAGATTTATGGATAGATTTATACTTTAATTTTTTATTATGCATATAGTTTAAATCAACATCTGATCAGATCTCCCCTTCTTCCCAATTAGAAGTAGAGTGAACAGTAGGACAGTCATGCTTAGAAGACTCAAGAAGATCATTTAAAGTATCATTGTGAAAAACATTCTCATCAACAATAGTATGAGTAGTACTGCTTCCAATGCCCATACTAGATCATGGAAGGGTAGGATGAGATGTGGGAGGAGGATGAGGATAAGCGATAGTTTTACGAGAATTATCAGTCATGACCACATTTGTAATAGCATTGCACAAAATGTCATTCTCCACGTTCTTACTATCATAAATATAGTAGGATTATAAACCATAAGATCTAACCTTGTAGAATTTTCTTTACTGATAGCACCCACATTAGCCATATTATCATTAGCCACAGGCATAATATCAGGAGGATTAGAAGTAAGAATTTAAGGATTAGCAATCCCAACCTCAATAGAAGGTAAAATAGAAGCAACATTCACCATATTCACTTCAATTCTACGTTTAAACAAATTTGGTTTCCTCAAGAGAGGATGCAAATGATAGCATTCAACTTTTTTATGCCCAAGAGATTTACAATGACCAGAAAAATCATGATAATCATCAGAAATCACCTTTCGAATATATATGTATTTCTTCAGACCAATCCAAACAGAATTAGAATATTTTTTGGTTATATCTAATCCACTTTCGTCTCAAACCAGAAGTCGTAGCGCTATCCTTTGAAGTGGACGACAAAACAATAATCCCAACCTTGCAAAATGCAATGAGAAAATAAGTGTGGACGAAGATCAGGAAAGTAGATCCAAATAGGTATATGATTGGAGATTCAACATATATATCAAACAAAGACGACCATTTAAATAATTTCTTGAAACAACTGCTCAATTCAAGATTGTGAAAACTGGACCAGACAATGAACTAAAAGAAGGAGAGGTTCACGGTTCGATGGTTCGACCAGAGTTGAACCAGATGATATAATAAATATAATAAATACTAATTATAATAAAAAAGGATGCAATTATTTACACAAACATAAAAAAAATTAAACAGAATCATAATATGAAGCATAAAATATACAGAATAAATAAATTCAATAATTTTAAAATTAAGTACATTCATTTTGTGAGCAACTAATCTCTTTATATGTCTACCTTGAACAATGAAATCCAAATTTTTTTCATCAAACCTTATAATTTCTTTCTCCAATTGAGGAATCTCTAAAAATAAAATAAAGATAAGATAGCAGCTTACTATACTTTTACATTTATATATTTTTATAGAAGAAATAAGCAAAATACATTAATAAGTTAAACATGAGAACACCATAACTTATAGAAATCACGCTCATATGATGGAGATATATACAAATTTAAATATCATACTAACATAAACGTTTACTTCATTTTCACCTGTATGATCTTCCTTTAAGTGGATCCACTATTCTTCTTCGTTTGCTGACCTCTTACCAAAACAACAACACTGGCCTAACGAAATATGGAAACAACACACTTCAAGGATTCAGAACACAAACACAAGCAACAATTAAAAGATTTAACCACCATGCATAGAACATTACAAGCTAAGACTAAAGTTTCGTTTGGGACCCTTTTTTGCTGCTATCTAAAACAATTTCTTAGTATAAAAATTTTTGAATTAGAAATTTTAGTACTAGAAAGCTGTTTTAAAAAGCTGTAAAAAAGCTGTCCCAAACGAAGCCTAAGATATTGCACATATCAACTAATAAGTGCAAACAAAAGGGTTTCTGAGTCAATAATTCTTAATAGAGCAGCACTTCATACCTTCCCAGAAATTTTGCCCTATATCACGAATATTGTGTTGTTGTCAATAATTAACAACCCGAACGCTAATCGTTCTTGTAAACTAAGCTAAAAGGATGCGCAAACATCAAGAGGAGAACTGAACAAGCACGTAAGAAAGAAAATAGAAGAATCAACTTATGCAGCTCGAATCCAAAAACCTACGAAGCATTGAATGGATAAACTATTGAGATCGTCTTTGTATAATCGCACATGCCATTTGAGGTACAGCTTTTTACACTTGAAAGCACCATTTTGGGCCACACAAATTAAATAAGACATTTCTAGGAAAGGTCTTGAACTCAAAAAAAAAAAAAAAGGAAAAAAAAAACTATCAAACAAAACCTAAAAATTTAGGATTTTTAAAAAACTTACATCCCACAGTTTCATGAGGGGAGAATAAGGGATTGTGATGCTAGAGATGAATGCTATCTTCGTTTCGTTTCATTTCGTTAGGGCGATAAGCTCGTGGACTTCACGAATGAAGAGAGCATGTCGAGAGGGAGACGAAGTAACGGGAAGGGGACTATTTGGCTATTCACGTGAACGAAGTGGAGTTACGGGAGGAGAATATGAATTGCGTGGTTCTTGAAAGCCGACACTCAGATTGCACGTTATTTGAACCACGTGGCTCTTGGAAACCGGCGCCAATTTTCTGGTTAAAGGTCCGATAGGCGGTTTAGCCGATTTCTGCATGGTTTTCTTTAGGAATGATTCTGAGAGGTAACCTAACCGGCCGGCCAAAAACTAGACTTTCTAAACACCCAATCTTGGCTTTCTAAACACCCATACTATAAAATCTCAAATGAATCTCTTATACAGATATGTTATGATTAATTGATTCAAGACCTTTCCAAATTAATGATGAAACCTAGACTTCCCAAAAATGATTTAGATTTAAGTAATATGACCTTTTATTTCAAGTTATTTGTCACTTTCAAGTTCCATTATTCTAAATGCTATCCCACCTAATCTTCTCTATTGTCCATAATATGAATGAAGAAAAAGATGAGAATACAAACCAAGCAGTCTACGTCCTGCGAAAGCAATCCCACTTTCAGCTGCGTTTGGGATGGCTTTTTTGTTGCTTCTTAAAGCATCTTTCAAGTATAAAAATTAAAAATTTTTAACTAGAAAGCTGCTTTAAGAAGCAGTAAGAAAGCTGTCCCAAATGACGCCTTCATCCCGTCCATTCCGATTAGCTTTATTACAGCTTAATGTCTATTTTGATATCAGTTTCATAATTAATTATTTCTTTTAGAATATGTTTATGTTGCTACTTTCGTCAAAAAATATATTTTTTTTATTATTTCGGCAAGCTTTATCTATGTTTTCCTTTGAATATCATTTTCAAAAATAATTCAAATGACAGGGATAAATGATCATATTTTTAGTATATATTTAAAGAAAGGATAATATTTATAGTTATTTAGAGGGAGGCTTGGGCGGAGATTTTTTTTTCAATATGTAGGTTCTGGAGAAAAGGGTTGAGGATTTGAGTACACCGTATGTGAATACAGGCTGCAATGATGATTTGATGGCATGGAACATTTTGTTAATTGTGATGCAAGAATGAGAGCGAATGGATGATTGGAGATAGGTGTTAGTTTTGGGACTGTCAGGATTATTGCAATTGTAGACATTGTGAAAAGACGAGTAGCCTTCAAAAACATGTCAAGTAGATCATGGAGAAAAAATTGTGAGTAGTGGGAAGTGAAGCCAAGGGATGTAGATGCAGCCAAAAACATTAAGGTGAGAGTAAGTCATTGGCTACAGCTATAGCTATAAAATTTTGGAGAGTGGAATTACAGCTATAAAATTTTGGAGAGTGGAGTTTGCAGATCCACCATCACCACCAATGTGTAGAATCTTTATATTAGTTTCAAATTATTATTCAACAATAGTTCTAAACTTGAATATTTGTTTGTATTGTTTGATTTATTGATCATTGGAAAGATCCAACGATAACAGGAAAAATCATTGATAAAAGATACATCATATTTGAACAAATGGGACCAACGAAGGTATGCAAATGTTTGAATGAACAAGTTCTATTGGTTTGTACTTTTATCTAAGGATGCCTTAAAAAGATAGTTGTAGCTCTTGCCCAAGTTACAGGATTCACATACAAAAAAATTAGAAGGTTTACATAGATACTTTTGTTTTGTAGAAATTGATGGAACTTTTTAAGAGTTGGGATGACTGATGTGCTAGTGTTAGAGAATAGTAGCTATTGTTTTGGGAAGAGATGTTTTGGGAGAATGAGGAAGCTAAGGTGAAAGTATGTAGTAAAGAACTTTATTGCTAGATCCTTGGAGAATAATTTTGTTGATTATGAGATCCTTGATTTGATAACCAAGAGGATGAAAAAGGATATAAAAATTGTTATTAGTAACATGTTCATTCATGCATAGAAAGTAGGTTGATATAAGCAAGGAATATGAAGGAGATTTTGGAGAATGGTCTTACAATTTGGTGTCAAGAGAAGATCATGCCTAATGTTGGTGAATGACACCAAGGAGAACTTGATTTAAACTATTATAAGGGGTCAGATTTTGCAGGTCATTAGGGTTTATGTGGGTGGATGCCCTATAGTATATAGTCGATGATCCATTTAGAGTTAGTGATGTGACTAGTGACTAAATAAGATATGATGTTTTGATTGAGCTTGAGTGTTGGTGGGACAATTAGATTGATCTAAATAGTTCAAGCATGAAAAGGAAGAGTGTCCAATTTTTTCATAAATTTGACATAGGACAGAAGAATAGTTGTGGGCACCCATGTTTTGATTAGGGGTTGAGAAACTCATTTTGGTGTAATGACCATGGCCTTTTGTTGAGAGGGGAGGATGTCGGTTGGGTGTAGTAGTAAAAGCAAGTTGTGGGTTTGTAGTTAATTGAAGTTTAAGTTTGTTGGTTACAAAATTGATGTCCTCACTACAAAGGAGTGAGTATAGAACATCAAGACTAATGGGTGTGAGTTTGATATGAATGAAAATTTTGGAAGCTTGATATGATGGAGGTAAAGAGGACAATGTCTTCTTAATCTATAAGGGATCCCATGGCTTAAAGTTTGTTGATGATAGCTTTGATTTAAAAGAGTGCCGAGTTGGATAACTCAAGAGTGATTGTTAGATGGTAATTGGTGAACAAGGGAAGTCAAGGTTTCAAAGCTTGGAGTAAAGTTCAAGACATAAGGGATGATTGGGGTAGTTATAGTGGAGTATAATATAGTGACAAAATTTTTGTCAAAGAATTATGGAGAATAATTTAGGGTAGGAATTTGAAGATTAACTTCATTTAACATGAGTTTTGAGGGTTAGGGGGTACCATCACTGAGGAGGCTTTCAAAGTCATATTTTATAGGATTTGAGAACTCCTTATGGCATTGTTTTCATTTGTTAGTTGGGTGCTTACAATATGTTTGATGTTTGTGATCAGAAATTAAAGAGAAGTTGAAATAGTTTTTTTGATGGTGAAAAATGTCCGTACGTAATCATCCCGGCTAGTGTTATTCATGGAAGATTCATGAGAGGAGTTCATTCAAATTTCTTTACTATTGCGAAATCCCATATTTAAAATATACTATATGAGATTTGTTTATATATTTTAGAAAACAATACAGAAAATATTTATATTATAATAATATCTTATATTTTTGATCAAATATCATTCCATTGCATTTGAACTTTTATCTTATATTTATAATATAAAAATTTCAAGACCAACTAACCAATTCTATTTCTTTTTGTGAGAGCTTAAATTCAATCTTACTTTCCTCAAAAGTCTATGCCTAACATAAAGAACAATTTGTGCAATAAATTTTTGGAAACCAACCTCCTTTTTTTTTTTTTTTTTTTTGGAAACCAACCTTCTAGTTTAGTGATACCGTTCATGATATATCAGCCCCACACATTAAGTTGATAGCACCAAAAATAGAAAGCAAGCAGTTCTTACATGTTGTGCTGTCAACTTAACCTTTTACCATCATGATGCTAAGGATCAATAATCCATGCCTAATCCCTTTATAAAATTGCTTCTATACAAATCTCAAAAGGTCATGGAAGCATGTTTTATTATGAGGATATAACTATGAATAAAAGTTAAGAATTGTAGATTAAGAAGAATACAAATGATGTGGCTTAGTATGAACTAAATTTGAAGTAAAAATCCGATCAACCTTTAAATTTACTGAAGAAAGAATAATGCTTTGAAAAGAATTTGAGAAAGAGTTTTAATAATTTTCATAATTTTTAAGTTATATATTATATCTAACATTTGAGGGATTTAATAGATTCATTTTAATCTCAAACTATCATTAAAAAATTTTCTTAAAATTATTCAAAAACTTGATAAAAAGAAATAAGCTAGCCGTTGTATATGATGTCATAGCCATTTATAATACCATCAATTTATAGTACATTTATAAAAATTTGGCTGTTAGAAGTAATATAAGGTTTGCTCTTTGGCATATGCATACAAAGATGTTTTTAGCTATTATATACAAACAACAAAACAACAACCAAGTAGAAGAAAGAGCAGTGACAGAAAGGAGAAGACTTAAAAGAGATTTTGAAAAGAGAAAAGAGATTTTGAAAAGAGAAAACAAATTTGGAAGTGTTGAAAGTGACATTTAATAAATAAAAACCTTAGATTGGTAGTGTAAGAAAGAATAAAGTTTGAATTATTTCTAACATTACTAAAGTTTTTATTTATCAAATGTCACTTTTAGCACTTAAGAATCTTTTTTCTCTTTTCAAAATTGCTTTCAAGTGTTCTCCTTTCTGTTTTAATGTCCTTCCTTCTACATTGGTTGTTGTTTTTGCCGTTTGTATATAATAGCTAAAAACATCATTGTATGCGTATGACAAAGAGCAACCTTATAGCCTTTTTTTTTTTTTTGGGGGGGGGGGGGGGGGGGGGGGGGGCGGTAGTTAGGGGCAAAGCCCAAGTCATTAATGTAGAAGGTTACAAATTACAAGTGTGGTATGAAGTAAAATGTAGAGAGCCCTGTGAGATGCTTAGAACAAAATGAGCATCAACAGATAAAATATCGAAGAAAGCAATAAAATGTAATGATAAAAAATAAAGCCAATAACTAAAGGACTCAAAATGCAAGGCAAAATGTGAACACAAAGCAAACATAAGTGGCATCAGAGTTGGTCATAAGAGAAAAAGCCCTTGGTGGCCATAAGACCGTTCAAGGGGCAGTTGGATAACACTAGCATTCATCACAGTCCTTCAAAAAACACCCTAGGAAGCTGAGAGAGGGCGAAGAAATATAAATTGAATCCATTAGAGCAATCCAAGTCAAAAATGCAAACTGAAACAAATCGGTGGCCACCCAACTTGACATAACTAATATAGCAGTAGTTGAATAGTATAAAAGATCATCCATTTAGGCACCTTGTAAAGGATTTCTTTCTTAATTTTTTGCAGTAACTGTGTCATGGCAATCAATAGAGTCACCGAAAAACCTATTATTCCTAGCTCTCCAAATGTAATAAATGACAACATAGGTGGAAAGATAATAAAGCTTTGGATATGGCTACTAACATGCATCTATAAAATATAATCATACATCTGATGTAAGTTTGGTTGCATAAACAAACCTCCCAACCAAGGAAAAGTGGATTTAATAATAAAAAAATAAAATCACATTCAAAAAATATGTGTGCATGGGATTCCTGACTAGTGTACCAGAAGGGGCAAGCAACAGAAATAGGAATCCTGCGATGAGCAAGGGCATTAGCCGTTTTTAAACTACTCTTAAAAGCTAACCACACATAAGCAGAAAACCTAAGATCAAATCTTTTATTACAGATAAAAATATGTCAATTAACCATAGGAGTATCAGAGACAAATTGCAAAGTAAAAGAGCTAAAAGAGGGATTCTCAGCACCAAGCGACAAGCTACCAATGGCACTTTGATGCATAGCCACATATGTAATTTCAAAAGAAGCATTAGAAGAGAAGATTGGTGGATGATCCAACCACCATTGGAAATGATCATACTAACACGATAAGAAGACATATTAGAAAGACTATTCCTTATAGTGTGTAAATCCATGATTTCCATTAGAGGTTTTCCATTGTACCATGGGTACCATAGAAGGGAAAGAGAGCTAGTAGCATGAACTCTAAAAGTGATGCAATACCTAATCTTGTTTGCAACACAGCAACAAAACTTTCAGTAAATAGAAGCACAGGCAACACACATGTTCCAGAAATAGCAGTATTTAGATATCCACCAATTAATCAACAGGCTATTAGAGTTAAAGTACCTCCAAATGAGGGAGAAGCCAAAAGCATGGTAAAGGGAATCAATAATAGGAATACCTAAACCACTAAAGGCTTTAGGCTTACAAGTGTCATTCCACTCAATAGTTTGTAGCTTCTTCTGATTCACATTGCCAAAAAATAGAAATCTAGAACATATCCGATTAATAAATTTGCAACAAGATTTACGTAAAATTGATCCCCTAATCCAATAGGCCAAAGTGTTGCAGATTGTAAACTTCAGATATTGGATCATACTAATAAAGGAGAGTGTCCTAGCATTCTAACCATCCAATGATTGAAAGACCTTTTAGAGAAGTGGATGAAAATCAGATTGGTGCAGCCTCGTAGTGAAGATAGGCAAGCCAATATATTTAATGGGGCTTTGGGATTAAATAATATTGGGGATAATGCAAATAAGAGTAGCTAGGGGACGCTTTTTAAAAAAAATAATGGAGCTTTTGGCACCATTAACATGAAGACCATAAGCACTCACAAATTTATGTAATATTGCATTCAAAGAGTTAGCATTGTCTATAGAGGCTCTGTAGAAACAAGTAACTTGTAAGCAAAGAGGAGGTGAGTGACGTTGGGGATGAGGATGATTAAACACAACAAAGACAAAACAATTAAGAATACAAAAGAAGCAGAAAAATAAAAGAAGCTAGGATTTAACATGCAAAACCCCAAAATAAGGAAAAAACTATGGACCACACCATGCCAATAAATCCACTATGAAAATTTAGAGAAATAAATAAAGATCTCTCTTCTCTTTCACTCTCTCATTGCTTCTCTTCTCACATACTTCATTCTCAATGTCGACATAAAGAAATTTAAGATAAAGCAAAGTTAAATAACCCAAAGGGATGCAACCCTTCAAAAAAATGAGAAAGAAAGCAATCCAGTTCATCTTGTAGCACTATGGTGCCAATTTGTGGCGTTGTGGCACTCAAGCCTCCATTTGATAATACTGCGGCACTCAAACTCATAGCATTGTGGCATCAAACTCGTAGCTCTGCTATACCAAATTCAGAGCACTGTGGTACTCTGCTCTCAATCAATCAGTGCTAGGGCACTTGAGAACACAATGCTGGGGAGCTTGGGCACAAAGCACCGAGGTATTGTAAAAAACAAAATTGGGTGCAAAGAACCCAAACCCAAGCAATGTTATACCCCCTACACCCCCAACAAGAATGACAAACTTGAAGTCTGAGGCAATAGAATAACCCGATTGATCAAAACAATCAGATTCCACACATTACAATATCCCATTTGGATATTGATTGCAATCAATCATTTTTTTGATATGCACCATCAATCACAGTACTTATAATGTGGCTCAGCCCTGGTCTTATCCTCCACGAAGACCAGCTGAAGCTACACATAGCTTCAATTTATCAACTGTCATAATCTTCATCAGCATATCTGTAAGATTCTCGATCATGCGTATCTTCTCCAAAGATAACTTACCATCTTCTAGATGCGACCTGCTGAAATGATTACAAAGATGGATATGCTTCATCCTGGCATGGAATGTAACATTCTTTGTTAGATGTATAGCACTCATGTTATCCTCATATCTTAACCCTAGCATATAATATTGTTTGCTTGGTAATGACATTGCACAAACTATTACTTATGTCAAGGAATATTGTGTCATCCGTAGATAGCCTTGTGCTTACCACCCCACTAGTGTCCTCACCTTTATTGTTGTTGGCATTCTCTAGCTCTAGCTTATGTCTGGGCCACCAACTTGGTCAAAACCATGCATAATCATCTTTGTAATATTTATTGTCAGAAATTCATGAATGTTTCACTAAGGACCAAAAATTTAATTTGATTAGCAATTATAAGTCTTAGAGTGGATTGGAGAAATGAAATTCCAAGTTAGAAAATTTGTTTTATGGGCACTAGAACACCGAGTTTTGTAGAGCTGCGACATCGAGCTTTGGGAAAATAGGGGAAAATAATATGCATTGTGGTGCTGCCACAACACCGAGTCTTATGTGGATAGATTCTGGAAGATTCTATAAGATTCTCCGAGAGCATAATAGTGTTGGGGAGTTGAGTGCCGCAAACTTAGGGCAAGTTAGTAGTTTTTAAATATTAAATATCTAAAACTATTGGTTTAATACCATTCCCCTAGCCACCTTGCTGGAGAAGAAAGGGAGAGAAGAAGAAAGGGAGGAAAGAGAATGGAGGAAAGAAGGTTTGGAGGCTAAGAAGCTATAATTATCCATCAGGCGTATTCATGATATTGTAGAGTATAAGATAGACTCCTAAACCCCTATCTCTAATTAAATTCTAGTATGTTTATAAAGAGTTATGAATGAAATGTATTTTCTCATGTTTTAGGAAGTTTTCACTACGCAATTTTTAATATGTTTTTGTATTCAATATTATGAGCTTTTTGGCTAATATAAAATTGAGGTTTTATTGGTTGGTTTTTTCTTCATTAATTTGTTAGTATATTATTGAGTTGAGGCTTTTTTGGCAAATGCAATAGTTATAAAAAGAGTCTTATAATGTTCATGTGAATGTTCCTGTTAAATTGAAAATTGAAAGAGCAAAGTTTAATGATTATTATGTTTAAAAAGTAATGGGCTTTTTACTAGCAATTCATGCTTTTTTTTGAAAATTGCATTGGATATCTAATTTAATTACTATTGCATGATATTTGCATTATGCATAACATGGCATTGGATATGTTCTAATATGTAAAAAAGTGCACTCTTTTATATGTTACATAATGCCATCTCTATGATAACGTTGTAAGAAGTTTGACTCATTTATGATTCTTTTCTTTTCAAAATAAGTGTGTTTAATATGTGTTTACTTGAAAATATTCTCAGAGAACATTATAATATTTTTACTTCCTTACATCGATGATATGTTTATAGCAACTGACAACATTATAGAGATAGCAGAGTTAAAGAAGTTACTAAGTAACCATTTTAAGTAGAGTTAAAGAAGTTACTAAGTAACCATTTTAAGTTGAAAGATTTAGGTTAGGCAAAACATATCATTGAGATAGATATAATAAGAGAAAAATATAAAGACTTGAGGCATTTACCCCAATAAGAAATTTTAAATGAACACAACCAAATCAATTTTATCACTATTGGGTTCATAGTTTAGGCTTTCTATGTTATAGTCTCCAACAATTGAGGAATGGTAAATAATTATAGCTCTATATGAAAGTGCAGCTAGCAGACTCATATTTTTTTATGGTTTGCACCACACCTAATATAACCTATGCCACAAGCAGGGGCGGATGCAACTTCTTCCATGTAGCTTCACTTTTAGTTTTGTGCTTCCACTGCACCTTGACCATTAGGATCTGTTTATTTCTCAGTTTCCTGACATCATATGACAATTTTTTCTAGTTCTTCTCTATACCTTAAATCTTGATATACCTCAATCTCATCTACAGAAACTCAATTTGTAGAGTTGAATATCCATTTTCTAAATTAATATTCTCCTCCTAGTACACTTAATTAATTATTTTTATTGCTATTTTAAAATTAGCTTTAATTGATTTTCCACAATTACATGTATGATTTTTGAACAACCCAAAAATCTACATGATTCAGTGAATATACATCATTCAATTTTAGCTTTAAAATTGGGAAAATTATATTTGATTATATTGCTATCAAATCTTTTCCAAATTTTCTTAAATCAATTTTAGAATACTTTAATTTATGCCCTATTTTTGAAAATAAGGCTTAAATTGTTATATTTTTCTTTGGCTAGCTTTAATTCTATACTAAATCTTTGAATTTAAAATAATTCCTATCATGTTCATTGTACAATAACAGTGAAACTTCTACCTTATATCTTTTTGGTAATTGTTCACCCTTCCAAGCCTTATAAGATATTATTTATATGAGACACTTGATCAAATAAATTGTGAGTAGATTCTCTTATAAGCTAGATTGTTGTGATCATTTAGTGAGTTTCAGATTGAAATAACGAAAAACTAGTATGATAAATTTGTTTTTTTTTTTTTGGAGACATTTAGGCCAATTAAGGCAAACTTACACACACAACTAGTATGATACCAAGACACCTGTTTTTCCCTTTTATCATTTTAGATGGTTGATGCGTTATACATTTTAAATATTTCATTTATTTTCAGCTCTTTTTTATATAGCCTTATTTTATGAATCCTAAACATTTTATTCTGGAATGTTTTTCGCTAATCTAATTTTTATATAACATTATATCACTTGGATACAGTGCACAATAATCTATCTTTGTCAATGCATTTGTTCAGGGAAAAAACATTAATAAAAAATGTTCCTCTAATGCAGTAATATTGAGGTATTTGTATAAATATATAATGCCCTATCAATAGAAATTTTGTAGATTAACATAGATAGAAGGCAATACCAAAGGTAATTTGGTGTAATACAAAGAAAACTCAACCCCCTAGTCCAATAAGTAGTTTGTGATAAATGACTCATGTGTTTTGTCACTCCTCTTGAACACAGTGAAGTTAAACTCATTGGAACAGATAGACTCACTCCTCTCACAAAAAAAAAATCTTCTTTTTATAAATTAAAAGAAAAAATTTATCATTTTGTGGTTATCGTGTAATAAAATCCTTTTGTGGTTATAGTTATTCAAGGAACTTTTTTGCAGTATGCTGCGAAGCTACAATCTTATGTGGGACACTGGCCTCTTTATATTAAATAATTATTCAGACATAATGATTTAGAGTTACTATTTATGCATAAATTCTTATAACATAGAAGCGCACAGTCGCGTACACACACACACACATATGCTTTTGATGATCTTCTAATTCAAAATATGAAAAGGTTGGAGTTATAAATGATTACACCTGATGAATGGGATTATAATGTCTTGGCTCAGATGATTATTCAATCATCCATATAGGAAAGGACTCAAAAAGCCTTGAAGTCAGATGTAAAGTATATACAGCTAATTGATCAAATCAGATCAAGAAAGAAATATGAACTATGATTATTTAACTTTGGAGTCATCTTTGGCAAGGACAAGTGGTGGTTCCAAGTTTTGGAGATTTAAGGTAAGAGATTTTACATGAATCACATTATTTAGGTTATATGATATATTTAAGGAGCAGTAAGATGTATAGTGATCTCAAGGGTATATTCTAATGGCTTGGATTGAAGAAAAATGATGAAGATTTTTTTTGTAAGGCCTATCAATTAATGAAAGTAGAGCATCAACGACAAGTGGTCTTCTATAACGCTATTATATATTCTAGAGTGAAAATAGGATGAAATGACAATGGATTTTACTATAGATTTTTCTAGATTGAGATAGAGACATGATATCTAAGTTATAATAGATTATTTAATGAAGTTTGAACAATTTATTCCAATCCGATGTACTGATTCAGTGGATAGACTGGCAGAAGTATATATAAGAGAGATTGTTTAACTACATGGAGTACTAAGAGTGATATTCTTTAATAGAGATGGAAAATTTAACTCCAGGTTATGGAAAGGCATTCAACAAGGCCTGGGTACTAAATTGAATTTCAATACAGCTTTTCATCCATAGGCTGACACTACAGAAAATTTAGGCTTTATAGTAGAATAATTCATTGCAAAACAATATAAATCCGTTACAAATCCTGGTTTGCAGCTGATTTGTGATGGAACTGAATCCACCGTTAAAACCCACGTCATAAAAGTATTTGCAATGGAATCAAACCATTACAAATATTTTTTGGTGGATTCGCCATGGGAATTTCACCACAATTTACGGTGAAAAATCCATCACAAATTTGCTGCCATTTTTTATGGATATTTTCATCACAAACAACTATACTCGATCATCGTATCAAAGTTTGGGATGAAATTTCCATTGCAAATCCACTAGAAACCTGTAGTATTAATAAAAAATAGCTCTTACAATCAATTTTTGAGCTTTCTAACAGTACAAATCCAAATAGTTTACAAGAAGTACTAAGAAGCAATAATAATCAAATAATAAAAAAACATTTTAATAGCTCAGATAAGCAACCACATTCCATAAAATTCTACAATTGTTATTACACTTTTAAAGTTTTAATAGTTCTTATACATCAAAAAAAGTAAATTAAATAAAAAATAATTTTACAAACCTTCTAGGAGAGATCTGTGTTCTTGCTATCATGCTCGGTTGATGTATGCATATGTTGATTTCCACCAGTCTGCTCTCTCATTGATTAAGCTCATCTAGTATCTGAATATTCTTGTCCGCCTATGTTTTTGGACATTCTCTAACTCTGCTATCAAGTTAGCCACCTATTTGTTACATAAACTCTCCTGGCTGCTTAAAAAAATAAAAAAAAACTCATTTGGCTGCTTAAAGAGTATTTAGTAGTAGAAGAGGACTGTCCCTCGTACGCATAGGCTTGCGAGTCTAATGCATAAAATTGTCCCTTCTGCATTTCACTTACTGCTTGAGACCAAGTATGATAGTTAGAATCATCTATAAATTCCCCAGAGGAAACCTCATCTGCTGCAGCATGGCTCTCTCGAAGCCTTGTATACTCATCCTACAAAATATAACATAAGATTAATCATTATATAATCATCACTTATAATATTTCTGTAAGTATAATATCCTTATATACATACGGATGCCCTCCTAACTCGCTCATCCACCCTTTACTGGTCCTCCTAACTCTTATGAGTGTGACTGTATAACTCAATTATAGTTGTTTCTCTACCAAACATCTCTTTCTGCAATATACTTAGATTAGCATGCATAAACTAAAACAATGATTAAACTCTATCAAAATTCTTACCAATTATCATCTATGCTCAGTGTGTGGAGTTGAGCCCTCAGTATGGAGGGAGCTACCTTGGCCCCCAATGTTAGAAGCTCAGTTATGTATATTTTTCTCTCTCCTCACTATAAAATTTGGGCTGCCCCAAGGACTATTTAGCTCTGCTCATACACCCTCTCCAATCCAAAGTAGTATCTCTCTTGTACTCCTAATACGAGTGAATATATCTCACAGGTGAGTTGCTCTGTATTTCTTAAAATTTATTCTAATTCGAGTACCATGCTCTGGAAACTAATTAAAATTTTGCTGTATACAATAAATTAGTAAAAGATATTCTTTATAGCGTAATAAAATATGAAAAGATGTTAATAATATTATAAATTACTAATTTCAAACTCTCTGAACCACATGTCATGCACTTTTCCTTAGGATTTTCTTCCAAGAGACAGATGGAGCATCAAACTTGCTCAATATAATATCCTATATCTTGTATGTGGTATGCTTTGCCGGATAAAACATATAATAAATATTTAGTTGAAGAATATTATTTTTCAAATATATGCGTAATATAAAACATACACATTTACTTACGTGTCACCCTCAGGCTGCATTAGTATGTGCTCATCTGTAGTTGGTGCTATGGTAGCTTGTATGGAAGGTCCAGCTGCAATCAAGGTAGAAGGTCTAACTATATAGGGCTAAGGCTGTGGTGGTAAGTAATATGGTGGAATGTATGGTGGATAGGGAAAAGTAGAAAGGAATCCCCTAGAAGATGCTAGGGGTAGTATAGGTAAAAGGGAGCCATTTGCATAGGGTCTGGTGACCGAAAGCCTGGGTCTGTGGAGTAAAATGGAGGACTCCCTATAGGAGGTATAGGTAAAGGCAAGTTAGGCTGGGTATGAGTGGCATGCTGTGAAGAGGAGGTCCCCACAGTACCTCCACCCCCACTAGATCCTCCATTGGTATTCTTCTTGCGCCTAAAAAAATTTATGATCGACCGCCTATAAGGCTCATCACCTATAGAAGACATCTACAAAAAATAAAAGAAATAATTAGCTTTAATTTGTATATTTATAAAAAAATAAGAAATAAGTAAATTAAATATAGAAAAAGGAATTATTGTATGTATGCTAACATATACATGAAAAATCTACTATATATATACTAACATGTAAAAAAAACTACTATATGTATGCTAACATGTAAAAAAAAATCTATTGTATGTATACTAGCATGTAAAAAAGAAACTACTATATGTATGCTAACATGTAAAAAAAATTATTGTATGTATACTAACATCTTCAATGTTCTCTTCAATATCTAAGTCCACCTCCTCTAACTACAACTCAATTTCTAGCTACAATTAGATCATCTACCTTATTTGTAGGCTCATTAAAGTTTGACATACACTCTTCTTGATGTGCTACTGGTATTGATGTAGTATTTTTAGTAATCCACCTAGATTTAGTTTTGATGACTACAAGCTAATCTTGCTTACCCTGCTGTCTACTTGGATAGTTAGCAAAGAATACATGGGTAGCTTGGCTAGCAATGACAAATGAGTCATATTTTCCATATATTCTACCTCACTTTACTTCTGTACTACCATAAAGTGGATGCACCCCGATTCCTCTATTTTGTACTGGATCAAAATAATCACAATTAAAAAGATACACGTTGTTCCCTTCTCCAGGATATTCCAAATATAATACTTCCTGTAAGACCCCATAATACTCACAGTCATCACCAATATGATTGTTCCCTTTCACACATACACCACAAATTTCTATTTTCTAACCTCCAATCCAAGTTTTGTTCTAAATGTTGTGACCATCGACAATACAAATTGGCCAACATTTTATTGCTATTATAGGACCCCAAGTTAGATTCATTACTGTTTACTCTTACAAATCTCTGATATCATTGTGGACCTGATTGGTGTAGAACGTGTATGTATGTTATTATCATTTTTACTAAGTTCATTTATTAGATATAAGGTTGAATTGACTTATTGAAATATATACCATTTCTTTAAACCAATTTAGAAATTTAGATTTCACCCTCTTTTTCTGCTCTAGTAGTGACTTTGTAGTAAGACCATTAACGAACTTCTTGCAATAGTTTTGAATTAAGAGTCTCTATGTATAAGTCTATAAAATTTAAAGAATCTTAACTTAAACATACTCGAGATATGACATGATACATACCTTCACTTTAACCATCCAACAAGAATTCTACTAATAATATCTCCATCCATTGCACCTTCACCATGAATAGTAGACTCTAAGAGTAAAGCAACTCATCCATCTAAGCATCCTCATATCTGCAACACTTAACTTAATATTATGCTTTTCTTTTAATGACCAACATTTTGCACCATAATAAAGCATTGCAGGTCTCACCACCATCTTATAGAGTTTTCCCTTAAGATTGAGAGGGACTTTTCTATCACACAACAAGCTTAATGCATTCTTCCACTTCCACCATCCAACGTGAATTCTCCTAATAATATCTCCATCCATTACACCATCACCATGAACAATAGACTCTAAGAGTAAAACCACTCATCCACCTAAGCATCCTCATCTCTGCAATAATTAACTTAATATTATGCTTCTTTTTAACAACCAACATTCTGCACCATAATAAAGCATTGCAGCTCTCACCATCATCTTATATAATTTTCCCTTAAGTTTGAGAGGGACTTTCTATCACACAACAAGACCAATGCATTCCTCCATTTGAACCATCCAACATGAATTCTACTAATAATATCTCCATCCATTACGCCATCACCATGAACAGTAGACTCTAAGAGTAAAGCCACTCATCACCTAAACATCTCAATCTCTTCAACACATAACTTATTATTATGCTTCTCTTTTAATGGACAACATTCTGCGCCATAAAGCATTGCAGATTTCACTACCATTTTATAAAATTTTCCCTTAAGTTTGAGAGGGACTTTTCTATCTCACAACAAGCTCGATAAATTCCTCCACTTCAATCATCCAACTTGAATTCTACTAACAATATCTCCATCTTTTACACCATCACCATGAACAGTAGCCTCTAAGAGTAAAGCCACTTATCCACCTAAGCATCCTCATTTCTACAATACTTAAATTAATATTATGCTTCTATTTTAATGGACAACATTCTACACCGCATTGCAGGTCTAACCACCATTTTTAGAATTTGTTTTTTAACTTTAAGGGGATCATATCTATAACACAATAAGCCCGATGTATTATTCTCCATTTCAATCATCCAACACGAATTCTACTAACCATCCAACATGCTATGATTATTGTATACAACATCCTTATCTCTGCAATACTTAACTTAGTATTATGCTTCTCTTTTAATGGCCTTCATTTTACACCATTAACCATTGCAGGTCTCACCACCATTTTTTAGAATTTTTCCTTAAGTTTGAGGGGAACTTATCTATCATACAATCAACCTGATGCATTCCTCCATTTCCACTATCCATCACAAATTCTACTAATAAAATCTCCATGCATTACACCATCACAATGAATAATGAACTCATGAAATTTAAGCAAGACAGATGGATACCTTCTCAACAAGCAAGCTTCGATCAGCCGAGAGGAGGAACACCAAGGAAGGAGTCAAGAAAGGTCATGGTCAGTGGTCAGATAATGTAGAGGAAGTGCCAAAGGAACAACGAAGAAGAATGGCTATAAACTTCAAATGTGATAGGAAGGAACGTCGTTGATGGGTGCGACATGAAGAGGGGACACGATGGTTGCAAAGACAAAGAATGGCGAGGAAGTTTGACTTTGGATGCGAGAGGAAGGAATATCATCGAAGGAGCTCAAAGGTGCGTTCAAAATAGAATGTCGAGCAAATGAAAGAAATTGCTAGTCAGCTGGTTTAGATAGGGTGTTTTGCATCAGATTTGGAGCAGATTTGTGATGATTCGTAGCAGATTGCAGGGAAAATTCATTGCACATTTGTGGCATGTAGTTTTTTAGCTGCAAATCCATCACAAAAAATATGATAGAAAATTTCATCGCAAAACAGTCGCAATTTCAGAAAAAAAATTCCACCACAATGTCTGCAACAAATCCACCACAAATTGATAACTTTCCTATAGTATGACGAGCAATTTGAATGGATTATTCAAGTATTATAAGCTCTTTTGAGATTATGAGTCCTGGACTTTAGGACTATCTAGGAAAATCATGTCCCTCTAATCGAATTTACTGACAACAATAGTTGTTAGTAATGTATAGGTATAACCCCTTATGATGCTTTGTACAAGAGGAAATGTTGAACCCTAATATCTTGGATAGAAGTGGGTGAGAGAAGTTTGATTGGGTCAACCATAGTTAATGACCCTATTAAAAAATTGTCTGCATAGAGGTAGATTAAAAGTGGTGTAGGACAGACAAAAATAGTATTATATTGCAAAGCACTGAGCTGTAAAGTTCTAAGTAGGGGATTTAATATATGTGAAGATCAGATCGATGAAGGGTATAAGTAGGTATGGAAAAAAAGGAAATTTGAATCCAAGGTATGTTGGATCATTTGAGATAATTAAAAAGAATTGGAAAGTTTACTTATAGGTTACAGTTATTAGAGCACATGTCTTCATAGCGTATTCCATGTGTCATCTTTGAGGGAATGATTGTTTGATTATGAGAACTTAGTATATGTAGATGAGGTTGGGGTACGTCTGAGTTTGAGCTTTAGAGACAACCAAAAAAGGATTCTGCCACACGATGTTAAAAAATTGATGAATAAATAGATTTCAATGGTCAAAGTGTGGTGAAAGAACAAAATAGAAAGAAAAGTTACTTGAGAGAAGGAATATGAGATGAGATAGTTATATCATGATATGTTTCATTGATCAAAATTTTAAAATATCGGGGATGATATTTTTCTAAGGAGGGGAGGATGGTAATACACAATGAAGTAGTGTGCAATTGCACATGTTCTGACCCAATCTAGTAAAGTAATCCACTAAAGTTTTTATATTTACATCTCTTGCATATGTTTGTAATTATTTTGAAAGAATGAGATAAATTGATTCTTTTGTGGGGCTCTACGTGCATGAATGGAAAATCTAAAAATTTTCTTATGGGGGTGCCATGACACCAGGGTAGGTGACACTGTGGGATTGAGCTCTCTTTTATTTTGCCAAAATAATTTAAATAGTGGTGCTAAGATCAATGTTGTGGTGTCATGCTCTCTAATGGAGAATAATGAAGCGTTGTAGGGCCAAGCATCATGGTGCTAGATCTTTTATTAGGCAGCCACACACACACACAAAGAGAGAGAGAGAGAGAGAGAGAGAGAGAGAGAGAGAGAGAGAGAGAATCCTAAAAAAAGAAAGCTAGTTTTCAATGACTTTGATTCTTTTTTGGCTATCAGCTCAATTCTAAAAGTTATTTGGATCAAGGTATGTTACATTCCGCCTATCTCTAATTTTAAAAATATAGAAATTTAAGAGTTGTTTTACTTATATTATAATTTTGTAACCTAAAAATAAGAATAACTTTTCACCAACAAAATTTCCATCGTGTAACTATAGATAAAACTATTCAAGTGTTCAGTAACTCAATTAATTTTTATTTAAGTTTCATCTTGTTTGATTAATGATAAAATATTAGAATTTTTTGTAAATATATTATACAAATATTATAAATTTATTTATATACCACTCAATTTTAATTAGTGAGTTCATTATGCTGGAATCAAATCTTTTTATTTTATTAATTTAGAATTATTTAATATGTTACAATTATATATAAGTTTATTTAGTTAAAAAAGATTATTATATAAAAAATTTCAACTTCCTTTTCTTTCTTGCATATGCACGATTAATCTGCCAATCATATTGTTCCTTTTGAAGGAATTACAAATTCATCATCATAAATTACAGGTAGAATCCTTATAAAGAAAAAAATTTTATTTAGATGCCATATTATTGTAATTACTCGTTATATATATATATATATATATATATATATATATATAGAAGCCATGAAGATCAGCAATTCAATATTTGCCTCATATAATAGAGATGTTTCTATAGCTGAACTTATAGCTCTTAAATATCAACTATCTACTTATATTATTATATACAAATTACCGATAAGTTCTCATCCTTAAGTATCATTATTAATCTTACAAAATAATTTGTTAAGTTAAAGAACCGTGATATGTATGTAATAGCCCAAAATCTTAATTATCGAGATATTGTTCACTTTGGCCTAAGAGCCTCATGATTTTATCCTGTTGGTGTAATTTCACAGGAGGTCAGTCATCCCAGGATTTTTCTGGGAAGAATACAGTTAACCTTAGAATTTCTTAAATTAAATTCCAACCCTTATACCCAAAAGCGTCTCGATGTTTAAGAGTTTAGCTTCTTTTTATTTAAAGGGTTTCACAATGTATCCCCTTCTATACTGGCTCATTACTTTAAGATTAAATTATATCAATTGGATAGTGGGATGGATGATGATTGACTTAATGTCTAATGTCTTATATTGAAAAGGAAGTATTTTATCTGATTCCTAATAAAGTTTTAAGCAACATTATCATAATATACAAAATAAATTTAAAAGGTATAGGCATTGCTCAATTTATAGATCAGATCATAATGAAATATATAATTTTACTCAGAATTATTCTTTTCATTCCATTATTTTGAAAAGTTAATTTTTTATATGACATATTTAACCACCCTTAAAAAAGATGTCAGTTCCGCCCTAATCTTTACAATCTAAACTATTTTTGTATGTTAAATATGACTAAAGGCACTTTTAAAAAGAAAATCTTGTCACTAATGCTTTATTTTGGATAGTTTTATTACAGTTTTTTTAAGCAGTTTTTTAGTATAAAAATTTCTTGAAAACAGTGAACAAATAGTGTTTAAGAGTTGTCCAAAATGATGCCTAAATTGGCATGTTGATATAAAGCACATACTCTCAGTTTCATGATTAATTTAAAAACCATAGATAAGAAAATGAATTTGATAGAAAATTTTAATGGTATGAATCAAGAATCACTAGGTAACAATTAAGAGATTTGTGTTTTAAAGGTATGAATCATGAGTCAATTCTTAGAGCTTTTTTTTTTTTTTTTTTGTGATATCAATAATCCTCTTTGGTGATTGAAGAAAATTGGTGTTAAAAGCAATTGACTCTGGACTCATCTTGTTCTAATCATATATATATATATATATATATGAATCAAGGTCTAGTAATTATGTTTTCCTGGAAATTAAAGCTCTCGATAGTTAGGTAGTGACTCAACCTGCCCATTTAGTAACAAGATATTTTAAAGCGCCTTTAGTCATATTCAACATGTCGAAATAGTTAAGATATTAAATATACAACTAATGATGATGGAATCATAATTAACATTTTGAAGACACTTTGATTTCACTTAAAAGTTTCAATTCATTAAATCTAAAAAGCAAAGCTTTCTAAATCACTGCACCTAATCATGCAGCTAACTGCTTCTCTTCTTATAGCATTCTTCACCCCAACTTCCTGTGGGCTATATTTTTAACCGTAAGTATGCGGAGAAAGTGGTTAAAAATATAGCTACTTAAAACATAGTGACTCCATCGTATGCTATACTCTACTAAAAAGTAAAATTTTGTTAATGACAAAGTAAATTTTTGTTATTTGTTAAATTTTAGTACTAGTTCGGATGTGTACAATTTTGTTATTTTTAGTTGTTAGTATAATTTTGTTATTTTCTCTTTCCATTAAAAATTGTTATTTTCTCTTTCTAATAAAAAGTTTTTGTTATTTTCTATTTTCATTAAAAAGTACAATTTTTAATTTCATTAAAATAAAAAAATTTTAATGACAAAATTTTGTTAGTTTATACTTTCATTAAAAAGTACAATTTTATTATTCCATTAAATAACAAAAGTCCACCAAAATTTTGATTATCTACTCTTTTCATTAAAAAGTACAATTTTGGTATTTTCTCTTTTCATCAGTAAGTACAATTTTGTTATTTTCTCATTTCATTAATTAAAAGATTTTTAATGATAAAATTTTGTTTTAAGTACAATTTTTTTATTTTCTCCTTTCACTAAAAAGTACAATTTTGTTATTCCATTAAATAACAAAATTTTCTCGTTCATTAAAAAGTACAATTTTGTTATTTTCTCTTTACATTAAAAAGTATAATTTTGTTATTACATTAAATAACAAAATTCCACCAAATTTTAATGACAAACTTTTGGTTATTTTCTCTTTTCATTAAAAAAGTTTCAATTTTCTTATTTTCTCTTTTCATAAAAATTACAAATTTGTTATTCCATTAAATAACAAAATTTTAATGACAAAATTTGGTTTAAAGTACAATTTTGTTATTTTCTCTATTCATTAAAAAGTGCATTTTTATTATTTCATTAAATAACAAAATTTTAATGATAAGTTTTTGTCATTAAATATTTGTTATTCAATGGAATGACATTTTCCAAAAAAAAAACTGGAATAACAAAATTGCAATTTTTAATGGAAATAACAAAATTATATTTTTTTAATGGAAAAAGAAAATCAGAACTTTTAATGGAAAGAGAAAATAACAAAATTGTACTAACAAATAAAATTTTCAAAATTTACAAATCCGAACTAGTACTAACAACTAACAAAATAACAAAGTTGTACTTTGTGGCCTAGTACTATCTTTGTCTCTCTCTCTCTATATATATACTTGTTGCATCCTTAAATATTCAAGGGATAGAGAGATATAAAATTTAGCATCCAAGCTTTATACGAAAATCTAGCACACAAATAGGTAGAAGAGATAGATGCATCAATCATAAAAGACATCAGAATTTTTACGTGGAAAACCCTGAAAAAGAGAAAAAACCACGAGTCCTACATCAGTTGAAATAAGTCCATTAGTATTGATGGTTGATTACAAATGATGCCCATCCTCGAAGGAGGGCGCTGGCTCAATATAACAAATATATACTTTATATATCATAGTACATAGTCGGAGAATGACATAACATCAATAGGATCGTACTCGGTGGACGACGGTGTCGGAGAGACAATAGTCGGCTAGTGATGGTGGTCGGAAGGATTGTAGTCGGCGGGCGACCGCAGTCAGAAGAACCGTAGTTGTCGGTCAACGGTGATCGAAAAGACAGTAATTGGTGAGCGACCGAGGTCGGAAGGATCGTGGTCGGCGGGCAATCAAAGTTGGAAAAACTATAGTCGGCGGGCAACGGTGGTCGGAAAGACCATAGTCGGTGAGCAACAGAGGTCGAAGGACCATTTTTGGTGGGCGACGGTGTTCAGAAAGACCATAGTTGGTGGTCGGCGATGGTCGGAAGGATCATAGTCAAAGGGCGATGGATGTCGGAAGGATCATAGTCGGTGGGTGAAGTGGGTTGGAAGGAACATAGTTGAAGGGCGACGGTGGTCGGAAAGAGTGTAGTCGACGGGAAACTGAGGTCGGAAGGACTATAGTTGGCAGGCGATGGTGGCTTAAAAGACCATAGTTGGCTGGCGAATGTGGTTAGAAAGATCATAGTCAACAGGCAACCGAGGTCGGAAGGACCATAGTCATTAGGCGACAGAGGTCGGACAGAATTTTGGCATCGATCGACAGCTGGGTAAAAGTTCGAGGCAGTTGACGAATGTTCATCAGCGGTGGTGTCCGGTTGGATCTTTAGCCTTAGAGCTCTGCTTTTCTTCCTTTCCTTCCTCCCCCCACCCATGGGAAGAATGGGTCTATTTATATTTTTTTCGAGAGTGGCATGCTCCGTAAATATAGAGAAGATCGAGGGCATGTTGGGAGAGTTTCAATGAACGACTCATATTAAACCCTTTGATCATGGAGCATTTATCAAGCATTTGAGTGCCCAAATGAAGTCAGAATTTTATGATCTTAGGCATGTTGGATTCGTCTCGTCGAGGTGCTCTATTCGATTATAAGCATGTAATATTTGGGTGTCATTCAATCATCCAATTAATGCTTCGAAGCTTCTACAAATGCTTTGAACATTTGATTTCAACCCATTTGGGCTTGGATTGGACCGATTTTGATGTTGTTGGGTTCGTCTTTCTGAGATCATCAATTTGACTATAAGTTTATTGAAATAAAAATTTGGCTGGTTTGTATTTTAATTTTTGAAGCGTCAATATGATATTTACATCGAGATTCATGACCGATCAAGGTGAATTTTCGGTGGCACATCAACACTAATGGTGTTTTATTTTGATAAATTTGTTTGGTTCAAAAATTAATCCTATTTGAGCTTATGGTCTTTCCATTAAAATGTTGGTTTTTCTTATGCTATAGTTTTATAATCATTCACTATTTTTTTAATGAATTTTCGGATATTGACAACTATTAATTTCAAAAGGTCCACAGTTGAGGTCAATAAAAGAAAAAAATTTAAATATATAATGATAAAACAAAAATTTATGTCAGGTTATTCTCATAAAATTAATTATGTTGGATTTTAAAGCTTTTAGATATGCTTTGAGATTATTATTATTGCATCCTAGAATATTCACGGCTGTAGAGAAATATAAAGTTTAATGTCTTAGCTTTGTACGAAAATCCAGCACACAATCAAATAAAAGAGAGGCTATAGCATTTATAAAAGATAGCAAAGTTTTTACATGGAAAACCCAAAAATAGGGGGAAAATCATGGGGCCTGACTCAGTTTGAATAAATCTACTAGTGCTTGCAGTCGATTACAAATGAAGCCATCCCTTGGGGGAAGGCCTTGGTTTAATATAGTAAATACACATCATATAGAGTGCATTACATGCTGGGAAATGGAAGAATCAATATTGACATGTTCATTTAGTTGGCAAGACCATAGTTGGTAGGAAATTGAGGTTGGAAAGATAGTAGTCAGGTGATGGTGGCCGGAAAGATCTTAGTTGATAGGAGACGGAGGTTAGAAAGAAAGTAATCTGGCGACAAAGGTCAGGAGGACCGTTGTCTGGCGATGGAGGTCGAAAGGACCATAGTCAACAAGTGACGGAGGGCAGAATGATTGTTATCTAGTGATGGATGTCGAAAGGACCGTATTCAAAGAGCAACGGAGGTCAAAAAGACCGTAGTCGGCAGGCAATAGTGGTAAAAAAAACTATTGTCTGGCGACGGAGGTCGGAAGGACTGTAGTCAGTAGGGCACGAAGGTCAAAAGGACTATAGTCGGCATGCGACAGAGGTCGAAAAGGCCATAGCCAGCGGGCGACAGTGGTCAGAAAAATTGTTGCTTGGTAACGAAGATTAGAAGGACCATAGTTGGCAGGCGATGAAGATCGAAAAGACCACAATCAGCAAGCAACGGAGGTTAGAAGGGCCGTAGTCGGCGAGCAATAGTGGTTAGAAAGACCGTTGTCTAGCAATGGAGGTCGAAAGGACCATAATCAATGGGCAATGGAGATTAGAAGGACCATAGTCGATGGGCTACGGAGGTCCGTGGGCTGTAATTGGCTGGCAACAGTAATCAGAAATACCATTGTCTGGTGACGAAGGTTAAAAGGACCGTAGTCAGCGGGTGACAGAGGTCAGACGGACCGTAGTCGATGAGCTACGAAAGTGAGAAGAGGGTAGTCAGCCAGCGACGGAGTTTAGAAGGACTGTAGTTAGTGGGTGATGGAGGTCAGAAAGACCATTTTCTTGTGATGGAGGTCAGAAGGACCGTTGTTCACGGGTTACAGAGGTCAGAAGGGTTGTAGTCTGTGGGAGATAGTGGTCAGAAAAATCATTGTCTAGCGACAGAGGTCAAAAAGACCGTAATGAACAGACAACGAAGGTCAGAAGGACTATAGTCAATGGTTTACAAAGGTCAGAAGGGTCATATTTGGCGGATGGTAGTGGTCAGAAAGACTGTTGTCTAGCGACAAAGGTCGGAAGGACCATAATCAGCGGGCAACAGAGGTTAGAAGGACCATAGTCGATGGGCTATGAAGGTCAGAAGGGTCGTAGTCGGACAATGGTTAGAAAGTCTATTGTCTGGCGATAATGGTCAAAAGAACTATAGTCAACGGGTGACAGATGTCAGAAGAACCATAGTCGGCGAATGACAGAGGTTAGAAGGGTCATAGTCGGTAGGCGATGGAGGTTAGAAGAACCGCAATCTGTAAGAGATGGAGGTCCGAATGATCGTTAATAGGTTACATAGGTTAGAATGACAGAAGTCGGCTGGCGATAGTGGTTAGAAAGTTATAGTCAGGTGAAGGTTGTTAGCTGGGCAGATATACGATGTCAGTTGGTAACCCTGTGTAAGTCTAACAATAATTGGAAGCCGGGTATAAGTCCAACATCAATTGGTGGTCGAGTAGAATTTTGGTGTCAGTCAGTGGTCAGGCATAAGTCTGACGGTGATGGACGGTGGTCTGAATGATGTCCGGCCATGGGTAGTGGTCTGGCGGAAGTCTGGGCGGTGGTAGAGGAGGAGCTTTGTGGTAAGAGAGATCTCAGATTTCTCTTTCATCCTACTCTCCTTCTCCCTTGCCCCCCCCCCCCACCCCTTACCCCTAGTAAAGAATGGGAGGTCTATTTAAAGTATTTGGGGAGTGACATGGCTAGTAAATAGTAAGAAGATCAAGGGTTAGTTGATAATGTTTCAGATGGATGGCTAATTTTTATTCCCTTGATCATGTACTATTTATCAAGCATTTTAGTATTTTAATTATGTGAAAATTCAACGATCTTGGGCTCGTTGGAATCGACTCGTCGAGCCGCTCGATTCTCCTATATGCATGTCACTTTTGGAAATCATTTGGTCATCAAATTTATTGTTTAAACTTTCCAAATTTGCTTTGAGTCTTTGATTTTGACCTATTTGGGCTTGATTTAGTCGAATATGGTGTCGTTGGGTTTGTATATTTGAGATGTTCAGTTCAACCATAAATTTGTTGAAATCAAAGTTCAGATGGTCCCAGATTTAACTTCGGAAGTTTCTAACTTGATTTTGCCTTAAGATTCATGCCCTGTTAAGATATTTTTTTATGATATGTTAGTTGCCACTCTATTTTCAGATATTGAAGCCTGTAGAATCCGAAAATATATATTTTATCTTTTGGTAAATTTTTTATGCAACTTAAAACTTCAAAATAATCCGATCATGGGCATAGAGGTCCCAATTGGCTTTAAAAGTATAAAAATTGAGTTTGAAAGGTCAAAAAATGGTTCTAGGGATTAAAAAAATGTTCGAATTGGCCTGTTCGGGCAAAAAAGGCCTAAATGCAATTTAGCAGGTAAATTGGTTGGATGGCCACCGCTGCCTGCAATAAATCTGCATGTCTAGCCCGCCTAGCCCAAACTAATGGCCCTTCTAGCCCGAACCCATGACCTGCCTAGCCCATACTCGGCCTACTCACTCGACACCCCTGTCCCTCCTGGCCTACCTCTGGCTCACGCTTGACACGCGCCTAGATCATGGCCCACGCGTGCTTGGGGCTGCATGCGGCTAAGGAGTTTGTGCCAATAGTAGCCAGTCAGCTGTGGTTAGCCAGTGATTTGGCTGAGAGGCTCTCCCTTTCCTTGCATGAGTGGTATCCCCTTTCAGGTTCTATGGCCCCTCTCTGTTAAGAAGGAACCTTCTTCCTTAGAAGTTTTCCATTGTTAAGTGCTCTTCTTTGGGTAGAAGGAAATCTCCTCTCCTTCCACCTTTCTTCCTGTCAAACCTTTTCCCACACTAGAGGCATTCCACTATTTTTGATAGGTTGCATCCTCTATCAAGCTTCAGTGCACCTCTTTGTGTAAAAGGAGTTACGATAAGAGTTTGCTAGGGGGAGAACCAGTGAATATCACTAGACGGTTAGAGGTTTGATGGTGATGGACAGTCGTTTGGAAGTATGGTGGCGATCTAGAGCTAGGTGGAGAGCTGAAGGAGATAGTAGGAGAGTGTGTTGTTAATAGTAGTCGAGTGAGGGATCAATAATATCTGATATGAGGTGAAGGATTGACAATAAATATCAGACAAAGGGACAATGATGGTTGTAGTCAAGTCGTACTTTATTGGAAGTAATAAGCATCCATGTTAATGAGAGGGGGAAGACGAATAGCCTGACTAAGGTGGTCAGGTGATGCACCGATGGTAGTATCCTAATAGTATAATGCCAAATGAGCGAAGGCCTATTGAGGCTTTGATTGTTTTAAGATTCTTTGTCAAAGAGCTTCTTGATGATTTTAGCTTATATGAAAAAGGTTAATAGAATCCATTATAGATGTTTGAACTATCCGAGGTTATTTGTCAGAACATTGCTTGATAGCCTTAACCTATGTGAAAGATGTCAAAAAAATCCACCAAGAATGTATGACCTATCCAAGGTAGGTTATTAGAGCGTTGCTCAATAATGTTAACCTGTGTGGAAAAGGTTGAGAGAATTCACTAAGGATGTATGACATATCTGAAGTTATTTGTGTGAGTGTTTCTCGATGACATTAGCTTGTATGGAAGAGGTTAAGAGAATCCACCAAGGCTGTTTGATCTATTCAAAGTTATTTGTTAGAGCATTGGATGATATTAACCTATGTGAAAGAGGTCGGATTGAATCTCCTAGGATTGATCATTTAGTGATTGAGGTACAATAAAGATTGTGTATATCTCGAATCAAGGATTTTAATATTTGATTGACATCCTTCTAGGATGTTAGAACAATCCGAGGTTGTATGTTGAAGCGCCACTCGATGATGTTAACTTGTGTGGAAGAGGTTGGATCAAACATCCTTGATTAGGAGGGGGCAAATGCTATGTGTATCCCAAATTTAAGGTGAAGAATGATCTATCTTTAGACCGTCATTGCCTTTTTGAGGCCAAGTTTAAGATCTTGCCCAAGAAGTAAAAGTCCAGTTAGGGACTGTATAAAGCTTATTATTAATTGAAAGCATCCTTGCATTTGTTGGGAGCTTCTTGAAAAATAGCCTCACAAGATATTGTCTTGGATGTTGGAAGCGTTGGAGAAATCTTCTTGACCATGGTTACAGTCAAGGTTTTCCCCCATTCCACATTTAATTCCCATGAAATTGATCATGTATTAGCTGATGTCAGGTCATTGACATAACCAACTTTTTGACGTTGGAGAAAAAATTTCCCCCCCCCCCCCCCCCAACACCCCCTCAATTAGGAACCACATTCCCATAGACGGTGCCAAATTATTATGTCTTGAAATATTTACGGTGGTAGAGAAATATAAAGTTTAACACCTTATTTTTTATGAAGATCCATTATACAATTAGATAAAATAGAGGGTGTAGCATTTATTAAAGACACCAGAGTTTTTATGTGAAAACTCCTAAAAAGGGGGGAAATCCATGGGGCCTTATCCTAATTTGAATGAATCCACTATTGTTTGAAGTTGATTACAAATGAGGCCCTTCCTTGGAGGGAGGTGTTGGTTTAATATAGCAAATATACATTAAATAGAGTGCATTACATGGTGGGAAATGAAGAATAAATATTGACATGTTCATTTAGCCTGCAAGACTATAGTCGACAGGCGACAAAGGTTGGAAAGATAGTAGTCGGATGACTGTGGTCGAAAGGATCATAGTCGACGGGAGACGGAGGTTGGAAAGATCGTAATCTGGTGACAAATGATAGAAGGACCGTTGTCTGGTGATGGAGGTCGGAAGGACCGTAATCAATAAGTGACAGAGGTCAGAAGTTGTATGGCAATGGAAGTTGGAAGGATCATATTCGGAGGGAGACGGAGGTTAGAAAGATAGTTGTCGGTAAGTGATAGTGGACAGAAAGACCGTTGTCTGGCAATGGAGGTTGGGAGGATGGTAGTCAGCGGACGATGAAGGTCAGAAGAACTACAGTCGGCGGATGATGGAGGTAAGAAGCGGCATAGTCAGAGGGTGACAATGGTCAGAAAGACCATTGTCTGGCAACAGAGGTCAGAAGGACCATATCTCACGGGCGATGGATATCAGAAAGATTTTAGCTGGCGGGCGACGAAGGTCAAAAGGGCTGTAGTCTATGGGCGAAAATGGTTAGAAAAGCTATTGTCTGGCGACGTGAGTCAAAAGGACAGTAGTTAGCAGGCGACGGAGGTCAGAAAGACCATAGTTGACAGGCTATTGAGGATAAAAGTGCCATAGTCGATGGGTGACAGTGGTTAAAAAGATTGTTATCTGGTGACAGAGGTCGGAAGGACCTTAGTCAGTGGGAGATAGAGGTCAGAAGGACCGTAGTCGACGAGCTACGGAGGTCAGAAGGGTCATAGTCGACAGGCTACAGGGGTTTGAAGGACCGTAGTCGACGGGCGATGGAGGTCAGAAATACCGTTTTCTAATGACGGAGGTCTGAAGGACCATAATTAGCGAGCAATATAAGTTAGAAGGATCATAGTCGACGGGCTACAGATATCAGAAGGGCCGTAGTTGGTGGGTGGTAGTGGTCAAAAAGACAATTGTCTAGCGACAAAGGTCAGAAGGGACAGTAGTCAGCGGGCGAAGGATGTTTGAAGGACCATAGTCGATGGGCTACAAAGGTCATAAGGGTTGTAGTCAGTGGGCGATAGTGGTCCAAAAGACCGTTGTCTGGCAATAGAGGTCGGAAGGACAGTAGTCAATGGGCGACATAGGTCAAAAGGATCGTAGTCGACGAGCTACAGAGGTTAGGAGGGCTGTAGTTGGCAAGCGACAGTGGTTTGAAAGATCGTTGTCTGGCGATGGAGGTTATAAGGACCATACTTAACGGGTGATGGAGGTCAGAAGGGCCATAGTTAATCGGTAATTGAGGTCAGAAGGGTCATAGTTGGAGGGCCACAATGGTTAAAAAGATTGCTATATGGCAATGGAAGTCAGAAGGACCTTAGTCAGCGGGCTATGGAGGTCTGAAGGGTCATAGTTGGTGGGCGAAAGTGGTCAGAAAGACCTTTGTCTGGCGATAGAGGTCGGAAGGACCATAATCAGCGGGTGACAGAGATCAGAAGGACCGTAGTCGGTAGGCGACAGAGGTTAGAAGAGTCATAGTCGGCGGGCGACGGAGGTCAAAAAGATCATTAATAGGCTACGGAGGTGGGAAGGACCATAGTGGGCGGGTAACAGTTGTTAGAAATACCATCGTCGGGTGATGGCTAGTTGCCGGGCAGAAGTCCAGCTTCAGTCGGTAGCTGAGTATAAGCCCAACAATAATTGGAAGCCGGGTGGAAGTCCAATGTCACTTGGTAGTCGGACAGAAGTCCGGCATCAGTCCATGGTCGGGTAGAAGTTCAGTAGTGACGGGCAGTGGTCCGATGGAACTCCAACGATGGGTGGTGGTCCAGAGGAAGTCCGGTCTGTGGTAGAGGAGAAGCTTGGTAGCATGACAGATCTAATATTTCTCTTCCTTCCTCCTCTCCTTCTCCCTTGCCCCTTCCCCTCCACTTTTGTGAACAATGGGAGATCCATTTATAGTGTTTGGAGAGTAGCATGGCTAGTAAATAGTATGAAGATCAAGGGCAGGTTGAGAGTATTTCGGATGGATGGTCGATATTGATTCTCTTAATCAAGTACTACTTATCGAGCATTTGAGTATCTTAATTATGTCAGAGTTCAAAGATTGTTGGCTCGTTGGATTCGTCTCGTCGAGCCGCTGGATTCTCCCATAAGCATGTCACTTTTAAAAATCATTTGGTCATCCAATTTATGGTTTGAACTTTCTAAATTTGCTTCGAGTCTTTGATTTTAACTCATTTGGGCTCTGATATAGTCGAATTTGGTGTCGTTGGGTTTGTATTTTTGAGACGTTCAGTTCGATTGGATGGTCCCAAAATTAATTTTGAAAGTTTCTAACTTGATTCTGCCTCGAGATTTGTGCCCGATCAAGATAATTTAGTGATGATATATGAGTTGTAATATATAAATAATTTATATTACACTCATCTCAGAACGAATATTTATTCAATATTTATTCTTTAAACAAGATTTATGAATTTACACAAAATTTTATATATTTGTAAATCTAACATCTAAATCCTTGTATTCGCTTACACAACATTCAAAATTTTAAATCATACAAAAGTATCATTAATATTAATTTATTTAAAATAAAAAAAACTTTTTAAGCATAATTTTAAATAATAAAATAATATATTTATTAAATAAAAAAATTTCAAATATTATTATCTCTCTCTCTCTCTCTCTCTCTCTCTCTCTCTATATATATATATATATATATATATATATATATATATATATATATATATATATATATATATATATATATATATATATATATATATTATGACAAGCTAAAGAATGTAAAAATTTGGGATTTTTCTTGTCGCCATCACCAAACCTAAGAGTTACTATTATTAAATTGGGAAAAAACAATTTTTTAATTCACAGAGATATTTGTGTGATTTTTATGCTGATGTGATATTGTGAGTATTTTTGGCTCTTGTCAATTTGACAATAATTGCATATATATTTATTAAGCTTGATTTATCTCCCTTGTTAAGCAAAAATGATAGTGGTTGAAGGAGAGTCTGTCTAAATTACAAATCATATGTTGTATTTTTATATAATTACTTTTTTGGAAAGAGAAGATATATTTACCTCTTTGGATTGAGGAATTAAAAGATTATAGTATGGTTCATAATTTTGAATTGTGGAACTAAAAATTCAATATCAACTAGCTCAATAAAAAGAGCAATAAGAGGTCTTAGCCAACATCACTTGCGCTAGATAGAGGCAACCTGATTATGATGTTGGTAAACCTATTCAAAAATGAGCCTTAGTAGGAAAAGCGTGCATCTGAGGCCTCCATTATTTAAAAAAGTTCTCATCAAGGCTTGATTGTAAGCAAGCCCTAAGATTACGAGAGATTATTCTATGCAGAGTCTGAACGCGTCCGGAAGCCAATCCGGACCCATCTACGTCATCCAATGCACTGTGCATTGCGTGACGTGGTGCATCTAGATTAGCCTCTGGAGCCATCCGGACACTGCAAGTAATAATTTTTCTAGGATTAGACACAATATTAATTAGGAAAGCTCCACTCTAACCATTAAATGATTAACTAGGTGGTCAACATCAATTAAGTAACTCATTAGGTATAAGAATAGTGTACAAAAGCATTTATACTCGTATCATTTAAGAAGAGTAATGCTTTTAATTTTGAAATTTTTTTAACTAGCTTTAAAGATGTTTAAATTTCTCGAAGAAATCTACAAAGTAATCATTATTTCATCTCATGTTGCAAAATATCTACTTTTGGGTCCACTACAACCATATGCATCACATAAATGCTATAACATTTGCGTCTGTCATAATCCTTAGCCCACCATTTCCATTGTTTACCCAAAGCTAATATTGGGTATGCCATAACCCTCACCTATTTTGTCCACCAGTTATAAATTTGTATCATAACTTCTTTTAGATTTGTTATAATGCTTATCATATATTCATAACCCTGAGTCAGTATACTATTACTAGCATCGATGATATCAAACACGTTTGTGTATTACAAATATCAATATCCCTACAATAACTAATATCGCATCCTATTATATTATAACAACACCTTTAAAACTATTTAAAAAAGACAATTGTTTGGGAAGTAAGCACGCAGTGAAACAAACAAGTAAAAGAAAATATGGAGCCACACCTCACCAAGAAATCTACTACAAAATGGGAGAAATTGTACAAATGTCTTTCTCTCAATCACTCACTTGTGGTTCTATTTCTCCACTCTTGCATTGTTCTCTTTCAAAACTATAAAATGATACACCCATAAAATCACACCAAGAGATGCATCCCGTCAAGTTAACATGACAAATAAGAAAGAAAACTGTGAGAAAGAAAACCGTCTAGACAGACCAGCAGGGCAGTGACGTTAAGTTTCGAGCACTAAAGTGCTATGCTCTATATCTCCATCCTAATAGGTAGGCCTACAAGACCAAGGCTTAAAGTGCCATGGCCCTTTGCTTTTGGTCTATCTCCAATCAAACTATACAACACTATAGCGCTCAGGTGCACAGTGATGCAGTATTGTATGGTTGTACGGAAACAAGTTTTCAAGTTCGACGGCTTGAGGAACCCTTGTAACTCGCCGATGAGCTCGACTGACTAAATTAAGATCCGAGACAATGGTAGAACTCAATTGATCGATACAAATAAATTCCACATAGAACTAACAACAATATCTCATAACTTACCTAATAATGCCCAAAGGTACTCAATTAGAAAAGCCAAATAATTTCCTCTCTTCTTAATATGTGACTTTTTGAAATTAATTTTTGTCATCGTAAAATTATGAACCATACTATAATATTTTAGTTCCACAATCCAAAGGGATAAATATATCTTCTCTTTCCATAAAAGTAATTATCTAAAAAGACAACATATGATTTGTAATTATACGCAAACTCTCCTTCCTCGATCACTATCACTTTTGCTTAACAAGAACGACAAGATAAGCTTAATAAAGATATGCAATTATGGTCATATTGAAAAGAGCGAAAAATACTCACAATATCACATCAGAAAAAAAAAATTCACAAATATCTCTGTGAATATTCGGCAATTGGTAATAAGAAAAAATAGTTTTTTCCCAAATTAATAATAGTAACTCTTTGGTTTGGTGATGGCGACGGGAAAAAGTCCAATTGTTTTACATTCTTTAGCATGGTTGTGAAAAAAGAAATTTGCATATATATCATAAAAGTGATATGAATTTATATATATATATATATATATATATAGCTTTGGCAACACCGAGCAGAGGCTGGGAAGCGGCGGCGACGTGGCGGCAGATGGCAGTTGCAAGTGTCGGTGTATGAGTAGTTCACTTATCCACGTCAGCATTGCATGGGATCTATGGGCGGGATCCCATGCAACAGATTGAATGGATGAACTGTCTTATGAAATGTCAACGGTTTAATCAAAGAAGGATAGTCCAAATTTTGTCTTCTTCCTTGGGAACAGTTTTCTTAAGGAAATTTGTTTTCCTTGCTGCGGGTTATACACTGAGCCAAACTTAATGAAATTTTTAGGAGATGTATATGACCCTATGAACTACCTACACCTCAATTTTGGGGAACTTTTCATGATATATTTTAGGATTTATTTGCAATAGAAGTTTTAAATAAAAGTTAAGATATATTATTGTCCAGTGGTCAAAATAACTTGTTGGGCTCATTTTCTTTGTGAGAATGAGAGGAATAACTTCTATGAAGGACTCTTCCACTGAAAAACATCCTATATATTACTTTGAGTCTAAGATTTTGACTGTGGAAAAAGGGTGGGGAAGTAAAGATAAGAGCTCTAGCAATGAAATTAGCGTAATGAAGGCTCTAGAGATGGCTTGGATGAAAAAAAAAATTTGTGGTATGTGTGTTATGAGGTTTATAGAGAGTTTGCCCCATTCAAAGCTATGGGATTTGCATGGATGATTGGGATAGCTTGGAGCTCTTCCTTGGACGCATGCCAAGTGTCCCATGAGTTTAGGTGGGCAGCCTTTGGGCAGGTTAGGACAAGCCAAGGTGGAATGCCAATTTTGGCATTTTGAGCATCGGGGACCATTTGGGATAACATAGGTTAAACCATAGGTTACGCTTGGATTTAAACCTTCCTAAGAACATTCTAGAGTGACTTAGAGGGGATAAAATAAGCTGATTTAGGGTTAGGAGATCAATCCAAGGAATTTGACAAATTTGCCATTTTGGGTATTTTTAGAATTTTTAATTAATTTGACCACTTTGACCGGTCAAACTTGGTCATGATGACTAGGATCGACCATTGGGGTCCCTAGAAGTCATGTGGCATGCATGCATGAGATTTGACCAACTTTGACTTTTTAAACATTTAAAAAAAATTAACAGGTTTGACCATGTTGCATGGTCAACTTGCTCAAGATGACTCACCCATGCTTTAAACTCACACACTTAGGAATATAAGCTTGAAATTTATGTATGAGGTCAAAACGAGGTCAACAAATGGACCCACCAATAGGTGCGATGAATAATGAGAGAAATATACGTGTTAGTGTTGACCTCCACATATCTAAGAAGGTACAATCTAACAGCAAATCCAAAAAACTTGACAATCATCCCATCAAAAAGAAATGTCGGGGCAAATAATAGAAATGAGCTCAATATTTGCCTGACTAAATTAAACAGTGAATAAGGATGACTCGACCCTCACATGACCAGATTGAAACTATGAGAAAGAGCCAACAAAGAAAAGTCTAATGCCCACCTGACAAGATCAAAAAGCGGAATAAAAGATGAAAGGAAGAAAATCTAATGCCTGTTTGACCACATTAAAATAGCAGAATAAAAGATAGAAAATAAGTCTAACATTCACCTGACCAGATTGAAATACTGAATAAGGATGACATAATACTCACTTGACTAAATCAAAACAGTGAGAAAGATCAAAAGAATAAAAGTCTGATGTCCTCTTGGCAAGATCAAAATAACAGAACAAAAGATGGAAAGAAAAAAAAACCTAATGTATGTCTAACAAGATTAAAACAATAGTGAAAAAGATGGAAAAGGGTCCAACATTCAACAGATTAGATCAAAATAGTGAATGAAGATGACTCAATGCTCACCTGACCAGCTCAAAATAGTAAGAAAGAGCCAAAGATGAAAAGTTTGATATTCGCCTGATAAGATCAAAACTATGGAATAAAAGATGGAAGGAAGAAAATGATGTATGCCTAACCAGATTGAAATAACATAATAAAATATGGAAAAAGGGGTCTAACATTCACCTGAACAAATCAAAATAGTGAATGAGAATGACTCAATACTCACCTGACCAGATCATAACAGTGAGAAAGAGCTAAAAAATAAATTAATGTCTACTTGACCAGATCAAAACAACATTAAAAAAGATAGAAAAGAGTCTAACATTCACCTGAATAGATCAAAATAGTGAATGAGAATGACTTAATACCCATCTGAGTAGATCAAAATGGTGAGAAAGAGTCAAGAAATAATCTAATGTATGCCTGACTAGATCAAAACAACTAAATGAAAGATGAAAAGAGTCCAACATTCACCTGACTTAATCAAAGTAGTGAATGTGGACGACCCAATACTCACCTAAGATAAAATAGTGAGAAAAAGAGCCAAAGAAAACTCAACAGCCACCCGATGTGTATGCCTACGATGATGTGAAGAGGAAAGAATGGTAAATGGGACTTCCTGAATATGAAAATCCATAGAAAACAAGTCATCGTGACCATGAGTTTCTAAGTGCAAACAAAATATTCTAAGCAAAATTGAGACTACACCATACAAGTTTATCAAGTAGGAAGAGAAGTAACATAACAATGCATCTTTCCTGGAATAGGGAACGAGATATAAGTAGCAGAATTTAAAAGTGGTCTCACACTAAGGAGAATAACACTGAAGTAGCGAGGGAGACACACTCACAACCAAGAGTGGAAGCTTTATTGGAAAATTAATAATGTCACTAAAGAAAAACAAAGATAGCACCCATACTGAATAATGGGACACTATAAGGGATTTCAGCAATATCGGCATAATTAAAGGACCATACTTGTAGCTAAGAGAGAAACTCCAATGGGGAAGAATTATATCGCTAAGGAGGATAAAGAATGTTTTTTAATGAGAAACAAGAGTCTACTGAGTACCGATGCGGATGCCTATAATAAGACATACCACATCTGTGACAGGGAACACATAACTCTTACCACAAAAGGAAAGGACTGTAAGGCCATACCCTAAACAATCATAGAATGCCTCAAAGAAGAGAAATTGCTATGACTTTGGAGGAACATAAGCTCTTGGAGTATAGAATCGAGTTCCACCTGTGACAAGGGCAGCCGATTTCGCTTACATGAGAGATTTCCTCTCTTTTCTATTTTTCATCATTATTTTGTTTTTGTATTATATTCAAAATTATAGATTGGGTCCATCCCATATTATCGAAGATAACACATGGTAGATGAAATGTTTATCATATCCATGAATTCTTTCTAGTATGAGATATTCTCTAATGAATGGAACACAGAGAGAGGGAGATAAGGTTGGCTTTGATAACCTAGGCCATATTCTCCATATGAATAAAACTATAAGAGATAGATTTTGTACACTATATCTATAAAAGAATTATAGATTAGTTTTGATAACCCATATCATATTCAACTAGGGGTGTCAATATTAGACACGACCCTAAAACACGACCCAGACATGACCTGGAAATTCCAGGTTCGGGTCGACCTGGTTAACAAATGGGCCAGGTTAGGGTTCAAATATTTGAACCATTTTAAGTTTTGGGTCTTATTCGAGTCAACCCTTTAGTCTGGATTTTAACCCGATTCATTAATTGATATGGAGCCTTAAAGTAAAGGTCAAGCATTTCATCCTGAGAGTTGCGGGTTTCAAGTTTCGATTTTGCTTGCCTTTCCTCTTCTCTATTTTGCTCTGTGCCCTAGTTTTTGACTTTTTGTCTACGTTCTTCATGATTAACTGGTTGTTATAGGCTCAATTTCTCATTTTCTTTGATCGTAGGTGAATATTTCTCTCCCCTCGTAGTTAGGTATTTCCCCCAAGCTTCAGATATTGCTGGCATATATCGACAACCGATAACCCTTTTGTATTTGGAGATAATGTGATGATAGGATGATTCATTCGCAAGATTTGTAGTCTTTAACAATTTATTATGAGTTTCCACAAAGTTTTTTCATATTTTAGCTTCTCAAATGGAAACCCTAGATGCTGTGTGCATGAGTAACAAACCCTATTTAGGATTTATCACTAATTATGGCTCCACTTGTATATATTTTTATTGTAGCAGTAAGACTTTGAGTGCTACAAATTTGTGCAGTAAACATTACAGGATCTATTTCAATTATAATTTGTTTTGTAAATATGTGCAGCTTATAAAAAGTAAAATTACAAAAGATAACTAATACATTTCTGTTCTAATCCAAGCTTACAGGATCTGTACGTCGAATAGGCAGTTTAGGTCGAATATGAGTAATTTTTTTATTTATGTAACTCCAAAAACAATATAGATTGGATTCCCTATAATGAAGAGACGTTTATTCTTTGACAACATCTAGTATATAAAATCAGCTTGGATTAGAACTGAAAAAATTATATGGAGATGCAAAAATCAACTTGTAGAGACATTCCACAAAAAATCAACTTGCATATTTTCCTACTTATTTCAATTTTTTGTCTAATTGACTAATTCATCTTCTTGATGATGGTTTATTGTGATTGGATGACTCTTAAAATATTGTTGAACTCATCCTTCTCTATTGTAGCTTCATATTTATATTAACTTTAATAAATACTTTTATATGGGCTTTGTTAGATGGAAGATTCTGACACAGTTGTTAAAACTACTGCTTTTGATGAGAATGTGCAAGTAGTCAATATTCCTATTTCATTTGACATTGAAAATGATGATGATGATTTGTGTAATATTGATGGATAAGATTTAGATGGCCCAGCTACCCTCAAGAAAAGAAGAAGGATGAGTTCAACAGTTTGGGGTTACTATGAGATGTTATCACTTCCTAGTGATGGCAAGCAGAGATGTAAATATAGGAAATGTGGGGCAATATATTAGTGTAACAGCAAGTATGGCACTAGTAATTTAAGACATAATTTACAAAATTGTAAAAAAAGAGATACTCGTGACATTGCGCAGCTTATTCTGCAGTCAAATGTTAGCTCGTCCATCTCCATGTCTAAATTTAGGTTTGACATACATGAGTTTCATGAGTTATTCACTGCCTACATTATTATGCATGATCTCATTGTTGCATTATCTTCATCGTGATCTACAAATAGTTTCTAGAAACACTGCTAGAAGTGACTGCAAGAAGTTGTTTACTAAATAAGGAATTATTCAAAAGAAGATTTTAAAATGTATCAGTAGAGTTTCGTTGACTTCTGACTTATGGATATCAATTAATACTGATGGGTTCATTTGCTTGACTGCGCATTTCATTGATAGTAACTGGTTGTTGTAAAAAAATATAATTAATTTTGGTTTCATGCCACCACCACATGATGGTATTGCTTTCTATGAGAAACTACATTCTTTTTAACTGAATGGAAAATTCATAATAGAATTTTTACTATTACTCTAGACAATGCTTTAGCTAACAATGTTTCTGATGAATTCTTAAGAAACTAATCAAATTGGCGAAGTGGACTGTTATGTAAGGGTGATTTTTTTCATATAAGATATTGTGCTCATGTTGTGAATCTTTTCATGCAAGAGGGAATGAAGGAGGTTGATTCTCCTGTTGCTAATGTTAGAGAAAGTATTAAATATGTGAAAGGTTCATAGGCAAGAAAGCAAAAAAATTTTGGAATGTGTCAAGCAAAGCTATCTTGACTTTGAGAAAGGATTAAGAAAACATGTTCCTACAAGGTGGAACTCAATATTCATAATGCTTGATTATGCTATTTACTACAAATGTGCTTTTTAGCATTTGGAACTACTTGACTCTAATTTCAAATCTAGCCCCAATAACACTAAATGGGAGAGGTTAGAGACTATTTACAAGTTTCTAGCTCTCTTTTATGAGATTACTTGTGCCTTTTCTGGCACAAAATATCCTACTACAAATCTCTTCTTCCCTTGTGTTTCTACGGCTTATGCGGCGCTTAAGCATGAAAGGTCCTATGTTGTTGATTACATCAGAAATATTGCAACATGTATGTTAATAAAATTTGAGAAGTACTAGTTTGATTTCATTGATATCTTGGCAAAATCAGTTATCTTGGATTCTAGGTATAAGTTTATATTTGTTGAATAGTGTTATAGAAAGTTATATGGAGGTGATTACATTAATAAAACTAGAAAAGGTAAGGGAGAAACTATTTGTTTTATTTATAAACTATGAAAAAGTTGAACAAACGTCTGATGGGTAGTCCTTAGTACCCTCAGCTAGCTCTCAAGTTAATACCTCAATGGCTTTTCCTCCAACAATTATAAAATCATATTTTCTTCAAGTATGATTTATTGTCATTCATTCAATCTACATTTCTAATTTTATATTCACTAACTTCGACAATGTATGGTGAAATTCATAATTAGGATTATGACTCATTTGAAGAGAAAATTACTCTGCCTAGGATGTCACAATTTGAAATGTACCTTAAAGAACAAAAAATTGATAGGAAGGTTAAGTTAAACATATTATATTTTTGGAAAGGTAACCATTACAGGTATCCTGAAGTGGCCGATATGGCTCGAGATTTTTTATGCTTTCCCATTTCCACAGTAGCTTCAGAAAGTGCATTTAGTAATAGTGCTAGAGTATTGGATCAATATAGAAGTGCTTTAAAACATGACATTGTTGAAGCCTTAGTTTGCAATAAAGATTGGTTATATGGAGATAATGGTAATAGTTCAATTTATTTGGGACTACTTATGAACAGGTTCTCTTTCATAAGTTTATAGTAATACGTATTTTCTTTGTAGCTGTGAATGATCTAGAACTTGAGAGTGTAACTGAGGATATCATGAACTTAAATAAGTCAGAAATTGGTAGCGAAGACGGCTATGGATTAGTTAACATAGTATCCTAGCTTATTCTATTGGGAAAGAAGTTCTAACTTCTAAGAACTACCAATTACTATTTTCTTCATTATGTTGAACTAGTTGAGATTTTGTATGCTCCTGATGTGGTGAAACTTATATTTTTGTGATAAAGTTACCTTTTAAGTGGATGTATGTTCTCTATTATGTTTTGTCTAGTTGATGGCTTGCTGTTGCATTGCCTACTTTAATGTTTATATATTTTATGTTGTTGTGAATTAACCGGCTGTTGGTGTGTGTTTGGTGGTTTTTCCTGCTAGACTGTAGATTATATGTTGGTATTCATTATACATTTATATATGTTGGTATTCATTGGCATGTAGTTGTTTTTTGGTGCTGTTGTGAAGTAGTGATTGAGTAAAATTAACCAGTTCTATTTTCCAAAGCTTGTTAGTTGCTGCAATGCTGCTGTACTGTATTCCTGAATCCTGTTATGGGTGTTATATTATTATGGCTAGTTTAAATCTGTTGGCCTCTAACCTGTATTCATTAGACTAAAGATTTTTCTTGTTGAATCAGTGAATCTGAACTTCGAATACTTAATTAATTTGTTTGTTTGATGAATTAAGGTAAAGGGTATAGCTATGAAAGCTCAAGCAATGATGAAAAACCTTCTCAACTAAAAGTGAGAGCCATCAGGCGTAGGGGTAAATACTATTCACTATTGCAACCAGGTGAAATTTGTGTTAGCTTATATCAAGAGTAGAAACTGAGATACTTTATTATTTCAAGGATATTACATTAAGTTTAATGCAAACTGCCGCCTTTGATGGTAATAGAGAATTAAAAAAATCAAATATACATTATTCACTCACTTCATAGTTGTTAAATAAGTTGAAAGGTTTACCTGAGCTATTTGTTAAAGCTTTCTAGTTATACTATCTCATTGTTTATAATTTTATGATTTTTATTTATTTAGGACTTTTAAATTTTAAGTGATTAACCATCTTTCTTTTTTAGTTAATTCAAGTTGAAGTGTAGAGGTTTAATACTTTAATGATATCTTCAAGTTGGAGTGTAGGTATGTACGAGCCTACGAGATGTAATTTGAGTTTATTTGTAAATTGCAATCATGTAATGAATTAAAATGTTATTTATTATGTTTTCTGTAATAAATGTAATATTGTAATTTATAAATAATTTACATAATAGTTATAAGTTCTTAGTATACATTACCTACTTTGCAAAATTTTATGTATTTAATTGCAAATTAAATTTTCAAATTTCATATTTTAATGTATTTAATAGCTTTCGGGTTGGGTCGGGTTGACCCGAACTTGAACCGGGTCAGGTTCGGGTTAAGAAAAATGACCCGAAACCTAAATGGGGTTGGGTCAAAAAACTGTTGGGTCAAAGTTGGGTTTGACCCGAACACGACTCGAGGACATGAATTGACACCCCTACATTCAACTCATGTGAATGAACTGAAGAGCACAATTATTACAAAGAAACTATCGAAGAATGAAATATTCTTGTTCCATGAAAGATATGAATGAGTTATTTTAGTATCTCAGATCACACTTGGGGTGACAAGTGAAATTGGGGAGCTAAGCTTATAATGGTTTTGGAGATATCAAAATCTCATAATGGTCTACCATAAGCTGAATAAATTATATAGTTCATACACAAAGGAATCATATAACTTATGCTAGGGAATGAGGAAAACCCAAGATAACCAAATAGATTATTTTTGGTAACCTAGACCACATTCAAGATGGCAAGTAAAACTAGGAAAATCTACCCTCATAGGGGATATTCCATGATATGACGCCAAGATATTTTGGGTGTATAAAGATAGGCATAAATGTTCATATATTGTATTTTCATATAACTCTTAAAAATAACTTCATACTTTGCATGATGAACATCTTATGGTAGAGGAGAAATCATTGTGGCCACGGACAACCAAAAAAATTGGAGGAATCCTCTAAAGTAATATCTATACGGAGGAGTATTCATAGATGGAAAAGGATGCCTTCCACAATATAGAACTCAAGTATAGTACTTCTTCAAGTACTGGCCATTGATGACAGGCATACGATGAACACCATTTTCATCTACTAGAAGGTAAGCACTGCCTTCATATACTTGCTCTATCGCTAAGGGGGCCTTCCCAAATAGGCTTAAATTCACCAACTTGATGTGGGTTATAGGTCTACACAAGATAAGGACTAAATCACCGACCCGAATAGCTTGAGGTCAAACAATGTGATCATGTGTCTAGGCTATACTTACCTGATATAACTTAAAGTTCTAATGAGCTTGTAAACGTAACTCTTCTAAACCATCAAGTTTTTCCAATCATAGTTGGGCATTATTCTCATGAGAAAGATTTTGGCTAACTTCGACACATAGTAAAGGAATCCCAACCATATAAGTGGAAGGACTACTTCAACCCCTTAAGGCTAGAGTATATGGCGTGGACTCAGTAGGAATACGATAAGTGCTCCTATAAGCCCATAATGCTTTAGATAATTTATTATTCCATTCTTATTTATTTACTACAAGTATCTTTTTTTATTAATTGGACAAGGTTTTATTAAAAGCTTCAGCCAAGCTGTTAACTCTTGGATAATAAACAGAGGAATAACACCAATTAATATTATAGAGGCAGACAAATTAAGCAATTTTAATGCTTCTAAATGGTGAGCCGTTATCAAAAATTATAGTGTTGAACACCAAAATAGTAGACAACATAATCACGAAAGAAGCGCATCACATCCTCTAACTTGACTTCCTTTTGACCACTTAGAGAAGTAATCATTGGCAGCCAGAATAAACTTATGACCCTTAAAAAAAGGATGGATAATAGGACCCACTACATCCATTTCCAAACTCTCAAATGGCCAAGAGGATATGATAGAGGTGTAACAGATTATGGGGTTGATGAATAACTATACTATGAATCTGACATTAATGGAACTTTTTAGTATACTCCAAACAATCATAGATCATGGTCATCCAAAAATAATCGAGGCGTTTAATTCTAATCTTCATCTTAGGTTCAGACTGATAAGCACCACAAAGCAATTCATGTATCTTACCCATAATCTTATGAGCCTCCTCATTGTTGAGGCAATTCAACCATATTTGATCGAAAGTCCATCGATATAAGGTGTCATTCATAGAACCAAATAATAGAGCTCTCTTCCTAATTAGAGTGACGAGAGAGTGATTATTTGGAAGTCTATTATGCTTCAAATGCTCAATAAAGGGGACTCTCTAATCTAACTCTTTCTTGACAACAAATACTTTGAGGTTCTGATCGAGAGAAGACAAATTTGTGGGGCATAAGGCCTAATGATACTAGATAGTAATAGATACTGGACTTCTAGTTAGGTCAGCCAATTTCTTAATAAGTTTGGCTAATACATCTGCTCTATCATTTTTTTAGTAGGGAATTCTAGCCATAATTAGTTTAGGGATAAGAAATAAAAGCTACATTGCATGACTATGATAAGGCAAGAGCTCAAACTTGAGAACATTAAAGATACGAGCTACTTGATTAATGATCAATTTGAAATCACCAAAGATTTTTACCCACATAATATTCATCTGAATGACCAATTCTAGTCCCAAAATTAGAACTTCATACTTAGCTTCATTATTATAATAAGGTTCTGAGATACTATAAGAGTAATGAAGGGTATAGCCTCCAAGAGATATAAAAATAAGGCTCAAACCTACCTTAATTATAGGAGTTTCATAAATGCTATGTGACTTAATAGAGGATGCGCTATCAAAATAAAACTCCCAAGTAGGGGACTCTTGTTTTTCCATACTAATAATTAGTTCATAAGGTAGGTTATTATAGAGTGGAGAATCTATAGAGATCAAGTAAGCAGTGAGAAGATTAGCTAGAGCTTATCATTTGATGGCAAGTTGAGGAACAAAAGTGATGTCAAATTATAGAAAAATCATGCTAAGCGATTGGATTGACTCAAGAAATAAGGTTAATCTTATGTAAAAGCATATAGTTTCTAAGCTTATGCATAGTAAAGATCAAAGAAAAATATTACTTTTCTATAAACGAATATTTTACCTCTGTAGGAATCAAATGTCTACTAAGATAATATAGGGCATTTTCTTTACCTTCCTCATTCTGTTGAGCTAGAAGTGCACCAAGTGACTCATCCAGGGTTGTAGTTTAAAGGATTAATGGTTGACCTAAGATTGGTATAGCTAATATAGGGGGACTCATTAGGTATCACTTTGTACTCTAAAAGGCCTCCTAATAATGTTTATCCCAATGAAAGCAAGCATCCTTCTTTATCAAAGCAGTGAAGGGATGACATCTACCAAAAAAGATTAAAGATAGATCTCTATAAGAAAGCAAGCTTACCCAAAAAAGCCTCAAATGGGTAAGACTCTTCAGGTGTTTCAAGTCCAAGATGGCCTTTATCATAGTGGGATAAATCTCTATATCATGATAACAGACAATGAAACTAAGGACCTTTCCCGTAGTAACACCAAATGTGCACTTTTAGGGGTTTTACACAAGAGCTCAAAAATTATTTGTAGATCTCAAAGGTGATCTTCGTGTACCTTGCTTTTAACTATGAGGTCATCAACATAGAATTTAACCTGCTTATAAATGAGCTCATCAAAAATAAAAGTCATGGCACACTGATTGGTGGCTCTAGCATTCTTAAGATTAAAGGCATCATCTTATAAGAATACACACCAATAAGGATGCAAAAGGCTATAAGCTTCTCATATTTAGGGGCCATCTTTATTTGGTTGTTGCCACATGAATCATCCATGAAGGTGAATACTATGGGATGAAGTAATATCAATCATGAACTTATGAATGAGAATGGGGAAATCATTCTTAGGACATTGATGGGGGTGGTGGAGTTACCTAAAGAATTTTAAAAGTAATTTAGGGCTCTAGCAATCCCTAAATAATGCCTAGATTTTTTTGATATAAAAATCCCACTTAATATATGCAAGTATACGTGCCGAATCAAGTAATATAGTGATAGAGTAGAGTATCGATCCCACGAGGAAGAATGTTTACTTGCAAATACTAGTACTATTTACTTTAACTATAATAATTATCCTACTCAATAAAAATAAGTTTTATTATTACTATTTACTGATTTGCTATTACTGTAGGAATTTACTATTACCACATTGCTTTGTTGTTACTATCACCCATTTTATTGATGACACTACTGACATTATTACTGATACGGACACTGATACCATTGATTAACTGTTACTGATATAGAATAACTAGATAGTATGTGTACATTATTATAGGGTTTTACTACTTTGATATAATTCTAACAATCTTTATCAATGTTTTGGTTTTATCACTTTATACAATTTTTTTTATGATTAATAATACTGATACAACAACTATTTTATTAATTCAACACCCGTACTGAATTTTTAATTCCCCCACTATACTACTTTATTGGCTTCAGTATCATATGATTTTACTATTTCATAGACTTTACTACTACTGTATTGAGTTTTACTATTTCTGCACTGATTCAATGATCATAGGAATGCTACTACTATGATTTAATCATTGACATGCATATTACTTCTTTATCGTGCTTTGAGTTAGTTGTTGGATTGGATGACATGTTGGGCTTTTTTAGCTCATTATATATGGTTAAATGATTTCAAGTCAAGACAAGGGAGCAAGAGTGTGAGACTAATAAGGATTCCTCATGTTTCGTTTCTTATTATTTTAGTTATTGTTTATACTCAGGATTGAAAAGATATGTCATAATTACAATTCTTGAGTATTGTATACGATTTTGAAGAAATGAATATGGATGCAAAGTGATGTTTGGAATTCTAGAATTTGTTTCTATTATTTATTACTGATAGATAAAATTAAATATCTCTAGAATTATTGTTAAAAGATAAACAAAAAATTTTTAAATTAGATTTTAGGGCATTACATCATAGCTCCTTACCTTTTCATTGACTTAAAAATAAAAGCAAAAGTAAGAATGAGCTAACACGACTAGTAGGGTATCATAACCTAAAATAAGAATCAACAACTCCAATTAAAAGATTTGAAAATATTGAATTAATAAATTGAATTACTGTGTAAACGTCGAAACTGAAATGGATATTAATACTAAGTTTTGATAAATTGAATAACTTTTAAAATTGTACTGAAGCTAACTGAAATATAACAAACAATTCGTAATAATTACCAGAATGGCCCACATATCCAAAATTTCTATATATAATAATTAACAGAATCCCTTCTCATTACCAATAGAATCCATTCGCTTCTACAATTGAATCCCATCTTAATAAATATAGCTCTCATTCTCTAGAATTTTTAATACACAACATAACATAATGCCTTCTAACTGCCAACGGAATCTCTTCTTCCTGCCAATTAAAATATTTAAATCGCATATACTAAAAATAAAAGTACATTCTACACTTAAAATAATCACAATATTGTTGTATGAGTCGATAAAATGCTTTAACAACTATGAAATAATTCCCCACCACGTGTCTTATAGTTTGTCAAAATTAAGCTTTCAGAATTTCACCACATTACAAGAGATTTTGTGTAACAACGTTCTGAAGCTTTAACTAAACTAAAACACTATTTTTAGATATCAAAATGAGTTTTTGTATTAATAAAAATAAGTGCTTTTCAAAATCATCTGCAAAAAAATTTTGAATAAATACTCAAAATGATCAGAACAGTTGTACTGATAACATATCAAAAGTTACACAGATAAAAGTCACTAGAATTCGATAAAATTGTATTTTTGTAAAATCGAATTATAATTTTGATCGGGAATATCCTAAAACACCGAATTATTGAAATTGAAGTAGGAAGAATGTAACATACCTCGACCCAAGCAATTTTCGTCACTGGACCAAGTAGCAAAATGGCTTTACGAACTCCAAAAATTAGTTTCTTTCTTCTTTCTTTTTCTGCTCAAAATCCACTTTATTTTCTCTGGCTTGAGGAATAAGGAAAATAGAATAAATGATATGGTTTTTGAAAAAATTTGATTAGTGGAGAAAGATTTATTATAATAAAATAATTTAAGAATGCATTTGTAATTTTTCTAATTGTTTAATGTTTAACATAAAACCTTTACAAATCCTTTCATATCTTCAAATATGGGGATCGAAAAATTATGAAAAATATTCATAGGTTAGCTAAGCATGTCTAGATGATTGGTGAAATTAATTTATAAAATGGATACCTAACATTACCAGAAGACTGTGGTTAGGTGACAGAGGTGGAAAAATATTATATTGTTGTGCCATCTTTGACATGAATCAATTTCTTAAGGAATTGCAATTAAATAAGAAGCTTCTTAGTTTCATATCTAAAATGCCCGTAAAATTATAGAAAATTTATTATAATTAGGGCAGAATAATATATATATATATATATATATATATATATATATATATATATATATATATATATATATATATATATAATGACAAAGATAATTTTAATATTTGACTTATATTGACTTTTGAAATATTATTTGACTATTGTAAGTCGAAATATATTACTTGACTATTACACTTTCGACCTTTATTTCTTGACAACAATCCCACGGATTGTAATTGCCCAACTATGGTCCCTCCTACCTCTGTCACCTAACCATGATCTTTCTGACCTCATTCACCTATTGTCTACGGTCCGTAGGTCACTACCACTCAATTACATCCTTTCGACCTTATTCACCCACCAACTACAGTCCCTCTAACCACCATCTCTCAATAATGATCCCTCGAACCATCATCACCTAACTACGATCTATTCAACCATAGTTGCTCTTCAATCATGATCTCTTTGACCATCATCTCAAGATATATCGCTCACATACTATAATCCTTTTAACCTCTATTACCAACAACTTACGGACCCCTTAACCTCCATCACCCATCGACTATGGTCCCTCCGACCTCTATCACCTGACAATGGTCACTTCGACCTGTATTGCCCAACTGCACTCCCTTTGATCTCCTTCATCAATTGACTATGGTCCTTCTAACCTCCATCACTAATCGACTATGGCCCCTCGAACCTTAATGACCCGACTACAGTCCATGGCCTTTATCGCCTGCCTATGATTCCTTAGACCCAGTCAGCATAATATGGTCCCTCCAACTTTCATCACTCGACTAAGAACAGGCCAACATTCTCTTAAGAACAACTCTCATGTCATTAAATTATTCCAACTCTAATCATGTAATATTCTATATATGATGTATATTTATTACGTAGAGTCAACATCTTCACTCGAGGAAGAAAATTATTAGTAATCAATGACAAACACTTGTGGAATAATTTTAACTTGGTCAGGCCTCAATTTTTTCCTTTACTAAGCTTTTTTACATAAAAAACTTGATATCTCTTATGATTGTTTCACCCCTCTCTCTTTGATATGTATGTCTGCTAGATCAACATTCAAAACTAAGATGTTATGCTCTTAAAACATAAACATTAAAAAGTTGCTTGAATGATTTTCCTTAGAAAGAAAAACAAAGTTCATAGCCCCACTTCTAATCCACTAATGGTGGCGGTTAAAACAGCGGTCTTAAAACCGTTGATATCAATTGCTGCGAAAATAATTCACTTTTGGTAGTGTTTTTTGGTGAAAAATTAAGATACTTTTTACTTCATTTATATCTTCCAAAAAGCAAAGTTACTTTTGAGGATTTGTATATATACCATATAATTCATATAAGATTAAAAATTTTAAATTACAAAATAATGAAAAATATTAATTTTTTGTAAGTGAAATACATCACATCATGCATATATTTTGAACAAATTATGATACTAAAATATTACATAAATATGTATAAAATTTTAGGCATTAGATATCTTAGAACAGAACATAAGATTTATGTAAATCTCTCAAATAAAATTATGCCTCATAAAATAAATTCTATAAAATTTAGTATATAAGTAAAACTATAATTTTTCCTAAATTAAGGTTAGAAAGTGAGAGAGAGAGAGAGAAAGAGCTCACATGCACCAGATTACTCCTCTTCCCAAAGCTGCAAACACATGCATCGGTGACGGTGCCGGCAAGGAAAAATTATTAAGTGCAGCGTTCGGAATCGTCCGGAGGCGAATTCGGAGACGCCACATCACCCGGGATCCGGCGCATTTGGGTGACGTGGCGTATACGGACTCGCCTCTGGACTGCTCAGACGCCGCACGTAATAATCTCTAGCCAGCAAGGCAGCACTCATGCATAAACCAGCATAAACCAGTCGTTTTTTCCATCCGGCCGGGGCTTTTCCATGATAGAAAACCAGAACTTTCTTCATCCCAACCATCTGATTATCAAAGCAACAATAGGCTTCTCCTTCCCTGTTATCTTTCAGTAACCCGAACCCATGGCCCGATTTACGCAGCAGCCACTCGGATACTTTGCCGTCCTTAATTAGAAGAAGTACATCTCTCTCTCTCTCTCTCTCTAACCTAATTTTAATTTAATTTAATTTAATTTAGGAAAAGTTATGCAGCTACTAATAATTCAAATCAAATATAAGTGATTTACATACATGTCGGTAGTTTTTTTATGTATTATTTATCTAATATTTTTATTTTTATTCCATTCTATAAAAACAATTTATTTCACTAATAATTTTTTTAATATGATTTAAATATTATGATTGAAATGATAATTTTATTTTAACTTATTTAATGAATCAAAATATAACCACATCAATTCTTTCTAAATAAAATAAGCGTTGATCATTGATACTTCTGGACAAACACAAAGGTTTTGTTTGGGGCAAATCTTAATAAAATAATATTTCTTTTCTGCAAAATTTCACTAACCATACTTAGCCAAAAGAAACTCCTGAAAGGAGGTAGAAAGGGAAAGGCCAAGAAGAAGAGAACTAGAATAAGAAGAATAAGAAAATAGCAAAATCTACGAAATAAGATCAGCAAAGCCTGTTATATTGCAAATTATGTAGCACCTAAAACCCAAAAGGACTACATTCCAAAAAGAAAAGAAGAATCAGGCACCAATAAGTAGAAGAATAAGAAGATGACTCTGTGGGCTCCGAAAATTCGGCCCCGGCCTCCGCCCGCTCTTTTGCTGCTTTTCTTTTCGGGGGAGTTTTAACGAACTAAGTTCCGAGGTAAATTTTGGAAGGCAGATGAAATAGTAGATAAGACACTACCCAGAGATTTCGCCCTCATTTAGCGAGGACTTTATGATCTGAGTTCTGGTTTCCTATAGGCGCAAGCCCCTATAGTTAATTACCCCTCCCGGTAACGAGAGAGAACTTTCGATTAAGGCTAGTCGTCAATCAGATACGTAGAGACACGTATCTGGCATATAGTAGCAGCATGAGTTTGGGGTTTTGAAACGTTTGAGAATTTGGAAGATTGAAAGATTTTGAGATTTCATATTTAAAATTGGAAATGTCACCATCTTGCACTTAAAGCGGATGGAGGGGGAATGGATGATAGACCCGATCAAGATCCCATGGTTCCGTCGTCCCGGGCCATCGTGGTCCCTGGTCTACTTAGTCAGAGGAGGTAGTCGACCCAACCTGACAGAAGGATCCTTGTCGGCAGCCATGGGTTGCTTCGTCCAAGGGTACCTTGTAGACCTGGGATGGGTATTTGCCTAAGGGGATAAATTTGAATCCACCTTAGCTAACAGAGGGCTTTGTGCCCTATCGATCATATCCTATTGATTCATATCTCAAGGATTTGATGCCATTGGGGAGCATACGGGCTCTGGCCATAACCATAATATAATGGTGCCATTTGGCGGCGACCACCTAGTTCAGAGGGCCCCGAGTCATAACCGTTTATCCTGCAGTGCCATTTGGCGGCAAAACTGCCGGTTAGAGGACTCGTACCACGTCCTTGCTGGCAAGAGATTGTTTGAGAATGGATCCTAGTGATATTCTCGACCAGGCATTAGCTCTTTGCGAGCTGCAGTTATTTTCAGATTTGTCCACCTCGGCAAACTGTTGCGGAGAGTGGATGGATTTCATGCTTTGAGTGTTTGATGGTTTAGTTTCAATTTCAAATATTATAGACTTTTGGGATTTTTGACATTTTTGGAGATTTTGGATTTTGGGAATTTTTGTTGGGTTTTGGAGTTTTGGTAGGGTTTGGGAGGCATTTGGGATGATTGATGTAAACCCCTCCGGTTGAGATTTGTATTCAACACGGCCATCATCGAGGTGCATGGGGTCATTTTTATTTATGGGTTGAACCTTGTCCACTCTGTCGAGCTACCGACAGAGGATCAGGTTTCGTAGGCTTCGTGCCTTTATAAGTGAATTCTCTTGATTATAGGCCTTGAAGGCCTAATATGAACAGATAAAATGAATATCTCAGTCGACCTCGCGACCGTATATTTATTTAATAGTTCGAGCCGTGTCAACTCCTATCTACCCGTATAGGAGGATCGGGCTCGAACTTGAATTCACTTGTTGACCCGCGCAGCATTCCTGGATGTCACGTGTGTACCAATAACACGCTCGTCGGGGCCCATGCGGGTGTTTGGGGGTATTTTATAGTTATTTATTGAACCTTGTCTACTCCTATCTGCTTGCATAGGAGGATCGGGTTCAGATTTATTGACCCGCGCAGCATCCCTAGATGTCACGTGTGTACCAATAACACGCTCGTCGGGGCCCATGCGGGTTTATAATACATCCCCTTATGTGTACCTAAGTGTATACAAATTGAGGTACACGTGCGGGGGTATTTTAGAATGTTTGTTGCTGCTTGGTTGCGCGGATGACCGCCATTTGAATGCAGCATTCTTCTTGGAAGCTTATACACACGCCTTCTGTCTGCTTGTACGAAGGTTACAGATCCGGTGGCGTGATGCAGCAGCTCGTGGACTGAGTTGTTTGCTGCTTTGTACAGGCAGACTGTCGTGCACTAGTTGCTTACTACATGGGGATTGCAGTACACTAACGAATCTCCTGCTTTATTTGTAGATGCTTAGATCTATTGGAGGTCTTTTGTATTTGCTCATAGATGACATTTGGCATATGTAAGGGAGCCTTCTACTATAACTCATAGGTATCTGCATTTGCTATATAGTCTTTTGGCATTTTGCTCCTGATGACATTTAATGTGCGTAATGGGTCTTCTATAATTATTCATAGATATTTGTGTTTGATGCGTATCATTTGCTTCTGCTTGTGGAGAGCCGGTGCATTCACTTGAACGCCTCTAAATGTGTCACCTCATCATTCTCACTGAATTTTGAATCCCTCTTATTACAACCAATACGTTGAAGGTGGGGACAAGCCTCTTGTATTACAACTGAACACTTGAAATTGATAGGTTCAACTGCTGGACCGTCACATTTTACTCGCATGTCCTTTGGCATTTATAAGGACCGCTGTGTATATTTGAATGGCAGTTGACATCGGTCGTAAGGAGACTTTTAGATTTGTAGCGTGTCCACTATTGTTATTCATGAAAACACCAGTGCAATCATTTGTCGATTGAGGATTGCCACCTTTGCCACAAATACTATATATTTACTTGTGGATAGTGTGTTGTACACATGAGGAACTTTTGTAGTAGCTCGTAGGAGCTTGCATCTGCAGCATACTCTCCACCTTTGTTTGTAGGAGGGCAATATGCTTGTTTGCATTGACTACGAGGATGTCGTAATGTTCTTGCTATAACAACTTGCAAATGTCCATCATGAATTTTTTTAGCATCGCAAGTATGTGTATTCATTGTAATTCTCGTGATATCGTCCGTAGGAATCATAAGATTCTTATTGCCTTTGGGAATAATTCGTAGCTTGCATGCAGAATTTGCTCCTCGACATATGCTCGCAATCAAACATATATCCTTGTAGCTAATGTCATTATCTCAAGCTAATAAATTGATGAGTATCCACCTCATTTGTGAGTGAACGATACTTGCGAGTTCCTTGCAAGCTAATCGGCATTAGCTTTCACGATCTTCTTATCACTTGCAAGCAAGTTTAACATATGAGTTCTTTGTCTTCAACACGATTGACAATATGCATGATGAGTTTGGCATTTATCATTTGTTTTACATATAAATTTCATCTAGCATGAAAAACTTTCAACACTTATGGGAGAGAGACTTTATAGTATTGGTTTGTAGGCATATTAACATATTACCCACTTAGATCTTGCATACATATCGATTCGATTATCTCATTTTGACTTTATCATTCCTTGCTCATATGATAATTTTCATTTAGATGACTAGAGCCATTCAACATTTGCATCTTAATTGGAGAGATAATTCTTTAATACTCCATTAAAAATGTCATGCTATTACTCAAATGGAATTCCTTATTGATCTTTAATTTATCACTTGATTGTATTTTCATCTCTTCTTTTTTATTCTCTCCTCCCCTCTTTTTTTTGGCTCAATATCACCCATATTCAAATTCATTTGATATCAATGTTATTATTTAGTTTTCAACTGAGTCCAATTTATGGTTGTTTGTTCAAGTTCAAGTGTGTTATCAAATTCATTTGGTTCCCTGCTGTCCAAAAATTTGCAAGTTCAAGTCCTCTGTTTCAGTAAAAATTTCGGCAGCCTCCCGGCGTCTCCCCCGTTTAGGGGAAATTACGAGAAACTGGGCCTTTCCCACCACGCTTAAGAAAGCGTGTATGGTAGGTGTCCTCTTTCGAGGACACCGCGGCCGTGTAAAGTCTTCAATTCCCCACCACGCTTAAGAAAGCGTGTATGGGCCTTCAAACATGCCTGTTACAAGAGAAAAGCAGTTGTTTCCCCGCGAGCGGGTACTTAAGATCGTCCCCACCACGCTAAGAAAAGCGTGTATAGGGCCTACCCGCCTCGTCGTAGGTGTCGCACCGGGTTCCCTTCCCACCACGCTTAAGAAAGCGTGTATAGGCGGTTTGCCGGCTCGACACGAACGCCGAGAACGGGATTTTTAGGTGATTACCCGCCTCGTTGTAGGCGCCGCACCGGGGTCCCATCCCACCACGCTTATGAAAGCGTGTATGGGCGGTTTTCCGGTCCGCCGCAAACGACGAAACAAGTTCTCAAAATTTGCAAAATTCTTCACTTTTTCTTTTTCTTTTCTTTTTCTTTTTCTTTTCTTTTTTTTTTCTTTTTTTCTCTTTTTTTTTGTCTCTCTTTTTTTTTCTTTTCTTTTCTTTTCTTTTTTTTTTTGGCTATTTTTCTCTTTTTTTTCTTTTTTTTTTTTCTTTTTTTTTTTGTAAAATCTCTCTCTCTCTCTCTCTTTCTTTTTTTTTTTTACCCACACACACATATATATATATATAAACACATGATATAATATTATATAAATATATTTATAATATTATATAAATATATAATATTATATAAATATATTATTAACATATAATATAAATATATAACATATATATATATATATATATATATATATATATATATATATATATATATATATATATATAACAGATATATATTTGTATATAAAACATATATATATTTGTATATAAAGAGATATAAAGTTATGTACAAAATATAAACAGATTTATTTATATATATAATATAGATAAATATATTTATGTACAAAAGATAAACATATATATTTACATTTAAAGACATAGATATTTATATATGAAACAAGTATATTAATATATATATGCATAACAGTTGTTGACTATTTTGAATTCGAGTTTGTGAGGTAGATGAGACGAAGCTTTAGTAGACAGCTCAAGTTTGGATAAATTTTCTTTCTAGGAATGAGCCGAGAGGTTATTATTTACCAGGGGAACTAGTGTAATATAACACAGATGCTGCTATAAGTGCAAGTGGGTTATTGGCCATCAAAAATAAAATAAAGAATAGTAATAATAATAATTAATAAAAAAAAAAACTAAGGATAACTTTAGCTTAGTGAAAGATCCTTTCGCTTCTATTTTGAAATAACAGTGATGGAGACTACTAATAATATAAATGTTTACTGATTAATATCAATGAGACGTACGTAATAAAATAAATAAAAAAAGTATAAAACAAATGACCATGTATTAACAAAAAGGTTGCTGTGAACCTTCACATGCAAAAAGAAGAATAATATGGCAGCTTTCACGTGAACCTGTAGCAGGCTTAAAAAGTTTCTTTTGACTAAAATCCAAGGAATTAGAGAGGAAAGCCTAACTAAAACTTGCTATGAGTGGAAGGGGTCAAGCATTGACCGCATGAATAAAATGAGGGCCCAGGAAATCAAAAGCTTACTATATAATGAAATTAGCAGCCGGATACTGGAGCGGAGGCGTGAGACTATTAAAAAAAAAAAGGTGAGGTGGAGATAGCTGCAGGTTCCGGCTCTATTGAGTTCAGCCAGAGTATTTGACGAGGCGGAGCAGATGATTTAAGCCTTGAGTGGAGGTCAACCTTGAGAGAAGTTGGGACTGAGGCCAGTCGTGTGAGAGCTGCTTGCCGTGAGATCTCCGGCGTTGGACGTTTACTTCGGGATGACAGGGAGGTTTCAGGTAGAGGTCTTGGTTGAGTTCTCAAGTGCCGAGGTGCGAAAATCGTAAGCAGGGAGTTTGATACACACAAAGAATCACAACTTTGAGTAGGATTTGAGATAGGAGGCGGAAGTTCAAAAGGAAGAAGGACTTAAACGGGAGTTTGGATGGGAGTGAGGTGAGATCGGCAGAGATTTTTTTTTTTTTTTGGACTTCAAAGAGGGCGTCGGCAGTGAGAAGATGGAATCGCGAGGCTCGGCAATGAGGTTGGTGGAAGGGATGGGGTGCTGGAGTTAAAAAAAAAAAATTGAAGGACCCTTCAATAGAGTTTGCTTATTTCTTTTTAACGACAGGAGAGACCTCGTTTCAGATCAGGTGTAGCTGCCCGAGGTCTTCGCGGGATATCCGGGGTTCAGAGATTTTCACAGAGCTTCGACTAAGCCGAGGTAAAAAACATTAAATGTGATTTGCAATTTATTTTGACTTAGTATTATTTTGGTTAGATTCATCTAGGACACTAATAATGACTTTCTACAATTAGTATCAATCATTAAATGAACACGACAGCAATTCTTTAACCAGTCTGAAGTCATCTTGGTTTGCGAGATTTCTTGATTTGCGTGTCAAATGTTCCATTTTTGCGTGTATTTTATCTCGTTTAACGTGCCAATTTTGCCGAATATCAGAATTAGACAAATTGATAGTGCATTTAGTATATTGCTGACGTTCCGGTCACAATGACATAGTCCGTTTCGTGATCAGACGTCATTTGAGCGACGACGAGGCCAATTTTTCTCGACATACGCGCTATTGCATTAGAATCCTCGTCGGTCACGACATAATTTTAGTTTGGACAAACCGACAGTCAATTTAAAGTATTGACAGTGTTCCGGATGCAATGAGACAGTCCGTTCATCGATCGGAGGTCATTTGGTCGACGCCGAGGGCTAAATTCCTTAACACGCGCATCATTACCTTGTGATTTGTGCTTTTGCTTCGCAAGTCTTGCCAACATTCTCATACTTCATTTAATTCAATCAAATTAAAAGTCATTCTTAAGTATTTGGGATGTTTCGGACGTAGTGGCGATGTCCGTTTGTCGATCGGAGATCATTAGGTCGACGACGAGGCTGATTTTCTGGAACCGCGCGCTGCTGCATTTGAATCACTCTGGTTGCGCCGTCAATCCGAATTCTTTGAATTGAATAACAAAAAATGCAGTTTATAAAGGTTGAAAGCATTCCGGACGTGATGGCGAAGTCCGTTCGTCGATCAGAGATCGTTTGGTCATTGCCGAGGCCAATTTTTCTTTGAAATGCGCGTTATCTTATCGCATTAGGATCGCTTTGATTTGCGTGCCGCCACCCCGATTGATCCAAATTAATTAAATAAAATGTAGATCTTTGATGTTGACGATATTCCGGATGCAACCACGCAATCCGTTCGTCGATCGGAGATCGTTTGGTCAACGACGAGGCCAATTCTCCTTGAAATGCGTGTTATCTTATCGCATTAGGATCGCTTTGATTTGCGTGCCACCACCCCGATTGATCCAAATTAATTAAATAAAATATAGATCTTTGATGTTGATGATATTCCGGATGCAACCACGCAATCCGTTCATCGATCGGAGATCGTTTGGTCAACGACGAGGCCAATTCTCCTTGAAATGCGCGTTATCTTATCGCATTAGGATCGCTTTGATTTGCGTGCCGCCACCCCGATTGATCCAAATTAATTAAATAAAATGTAGATCTTTGATGTTGACGATGTTCCGGATGCAACCACGCAATCCGTTCGTCAATCCGACGTCATTTGATGGGCCTCGCGCTGCTTAGTTCGTTATTTTTGTCGCAAATAGATTACTTTCTTGAACTGTCCTCCAATGCCTTTCATTCAGGTTGTCCTTTAGAATGCCACCAATGATTTTAGCTGCCAATGGAGATCCTAAAAGCCTTCTTAACTATTTCTCCAACAATCATCAAAGTTGATGGAAACACAAACCCATATTTTAAGATCAAATTCCTCTGTCATTTCATCTTCATAGTCATGTAGCAAGAGAGTTGTCTTTCCCATACCATCATGCCCCCACTATAGATAAAAGAGAAATGTTTATGTGCAAATCAATTCCATCAATAAAAACTTGAAGTCCCTCATTTGATTGTTTTCTCAACCACTGCATAGTAAAATCAAGGTGCGCTCCCCCTTCGAGCTAAATCGTCTTTATCAAATTTGTGATTTTTGGGGTAGTTATAGGGGTCAACAAATGCCCCCCAATAAATGTGGTACGCGCCCGGAGCGTATCACGTTTGTTGTAAGCCAGTTGACGACTTTTAGTAGATTTTTTTTTGAACATACATGATTATCACAATTGCTTTTTGTCATATTTTCATTCTCTCCTCGTGCAGGAGATGTTTAGTTGGCGGAGACCCGGCGACCTGCCTCCAGGCGAGCCCAGTGAGGATGCCATTTGGGAGGCCATCGACCGACGTGACCCTCAGGGCGATGTTGACGTACGAGACCGGCTAGAGCAGCACCAGCGCATGCTGCAGGGGCGGGATACTTTCCACACCTTTTTTGTTCGTTCCCCTCTTCTCCCGGAGCTTCCAGAGGACTTTGTTACTTTTGAGGACCCGGACAGGTGGGTCACTAGTCTCAGGTTACAGTACGGAGAGTACCATCCGTTAGAGAGTTCTGTGGCACAGGTTGGCTGGGGTACCTGCGATGTTTTAGTGCCTGCCGCAGACGTTGTTGAGCCAGTTGGACAGTCCGGTCTTCTTAGTCACCGCCAGTTACAGCCGTCACCTCCACAGTGGCCGAGGGACTCAGTAGTTGGTCGGGTTCAGAGCCCGATCAGCGGGTATGTTTACTGGGCTCGTTACGTTCTTCAGGCGCACAGGGAGACTCTTCAGGCGGTAGGGATTTACGAGGCAGTGTACGCCTCACTGTTTGACTACGGATGCCTTCCTACTTCTTGGGCCCGAGGTTTGGTTGAGTTCTGGGATTCAGGCAGAGGTACATGCTGGATCGGGGCAGAGGAGCTCACGATCACCCTTTCAGACTTGCAGACGGTCTCCGGGCTACCAGTTTTTGGACACAGTTTTGAGGAGTGTGTGCCTCCGGACGGGCAGCTTTTTTATCGAGTTCCTTCAGCAGATGGTGACAGGAGAGGGGGACTGCTACTGCCAGAGGTTTACCCCACCGCTTTAGAGCACTACTGACAGACCTTCAGAGCTTCAGGCTTGTCAGGACGTTCTAAGACTTCGATGCCCGCGGATGTTTGGGTTCGCAGCTTTCTCCAGGAGGGATACCTTTCTACCGTTCGAGTTTCACTGCACGACCCGTTCGGACTTGGTTTGCAGCGTAGTACTCCGTTGTCAGAGGAGACCGCCGAGCCTTCTTCTTCAGCTGGTTACACTTCCCCAGGTTTGGCAGGGATCGACGAGGGTCTGCTTTTGACGGGTTTCTTAGCACTCTGGCTCAGTACCTTCGTACTTCCACTCCGGGCAGACTCTTTGAGGTACAGTGTTTTGTTAGCAGCCAGTCAGTTGGCACAGGGACAGAGGCTTGCCTTAGCTCCAGCTGTTCTTGCCAGAGTGTACAGGGTCCTGCGGACCATTTCTGAGGCTAGTTCTTTAGAGGTGCGGGATTCAGTTCTACCGTGGCAGTACTTGTACGCCTGGGTCCACCTACACGTCAGGGGTGCCTTTTCCTGCTTAGAGACTCCTGCTTACTTTCTTCAGAGAGGGTACCCTACAGTTCTTCAGCTGTCTCAGGCGTCTTCCACCTTCGAGTTAGAGAGGATCCGCCTCTTTTTCTTCGCCCCACAGCTAGTTTCAGACCGATTCTCCCTGGTTCACCAGTCAGATGTTTTTGGTTTGCCGCCTCATCAGAGAGGCACTGTTGTGGTGGACGGGGTCGACCATAGAGGGAGGCGAGCTTTACTGCACAGGAGACGGAGTTTGCCTGTCGGCGAGTACTTCATCAGCATGCGCCCGGGTTGGTTGTGTTACAGGGCAGGCACCACAGTGACTTTGGAGGGCTACCAGCCCAACAGGGTAGCCAGGCAGTTTGGACTCTCCCAGGCCACACCTTACGACGGGCGACCACTTGTCCCCGGGGTTTCAGACACACGACACATGGGGACAGTTCCACTAGAGACCCGCTTCTTCGCTGCAGCTTTTGCTTGGTCACACTTACTGAGGCTCGGGACTGGTTCTAGTTTTCTCTTGGCACAGTCGTCTGCTAGTACGGGGGTCAGTTACACCAGACTGTCTTGGGTACGACAGTCTTTCGGAGCAGCTTTGGAGCACGGTGCGAGGAGGTACGAGTGCCGGGTACGAGAGCTTGGGTTGCCGATGGGACAGAGGTCCCGTCAGGTTCTTCCAGAGGCTGCAGGCAGCCGAGGTACTTCCTTACCCTTCACTCTTTCTTTTCTTGTCAACTTTGATATAATTTTGATAATTTAATATATATTATTTGGTGCAGGCACGCGTGTTGAGGCCCATACTGCTACTGGGGCCGTTGTTCCTTCTCCTTTTAGAGTTCCGGATGTGGCACCTGCGCCACATTACACTGAGGTTTCCCAGCCCCCTCGTAGACGGACCAGCTCTCAGCGTGTCACACCTTCCAGACGGTCCGTGGATGCTCGTCTTTCTCCCAGGGACCTCGGGGAGAGCACACAGGAGCCGAGGAGGTCAGACTTCATTGGGTACGGTACACCAGGACCCTCCGACGACTTCTCTTTTCCGGTGGACCCCTACGGGTCATTTTGTCCAGGCGAGTCTTCGGGGACCGGCGCTGCTTTACTTACAGAGCTGTTCGGGGGGACGTCGTACACGCAGCCGCCGTCAGACCTTGTTCAGTCGGAGTTCTTCTTCCCTGTGGGCTACTCAGCTGACTTCGCAGGCCCCTCCTCTGTCCCAGCCAGTCACCCAGCCGACTCAGCGGGCCCTTCCGCAGGTACGTATTAATTGTAAGTTAATTTATTTTTAATGCATTATTATGATATATGTGATTAAATTAATTGTTTATAATCTTTTGTGCAGTGGCTGAGGGAGTCGACTACACGTCAGAGATTTTTTGCTACGTTCCTCGATCTCCAGACTCCACGACTACTGAGAGGTGCAGCCACCTAGTGGAGGTTCTGAGGAGCTTAGTTTCTAGCGTCGACCCGAGCACTCCAGAGTCTTGGGTCAGTTTTACCTCTTCTTCTGACCGGATCCTAGGCCTACTTGCCGAGTTTGGGGTGGACACCACCGAGTTACGTTTTTGGGAGGCGGTGTGTCGTGAGGCAGAGTTCTGCATCCAGCGGTTGAGGTTACTTTCTGTTACCCGGGCCAGCGTTACACTTCTGCAGTTAGAGGAGATAGTTGCTAGCCACAGGGCACTGGCCGATGACGCCCACGACAGAGTAGACCATAGTGCAGAGGCTCTGAGGAGGCACCGTCAGAGTTCTTCCGGCATGACTCAGGAGATGGACGGATTGACGACGTGCATGCAGGCTCTTTGGGGGGACATCAGACAGATGTTGTCCAGGACGCGTCACCTACAGGAGGGGCGTTACAGACGGGACCGCCTTACTAGGCGGGAGGAGCAGCGGCATCGAGCCTTACAGCAGTAGATGATGGAGGCTGACTCTTCACTAGCACTGGCCGTGGAGCAGTTCCAGAGAGCTCAGTCAGAGTTTCAGACCTTGGCCGAGGTTACCGGACAGCTAGAGAGCTTACAGGCCCGGCTCTACTGATGTGTCTTTGTCCCTTTCTTTTTTAGTCTGTACACCTGTAGCGTCTGGAGTCTCACTGTACTTGTACCTCATGTTGATTATATATATAAATGGAGAGTTTTTTTTTTGTTGCTTCTCGAGCTAGTTTCTGTTTCGTACTCTGAACTGTGTTTTAGACTGTTTTGTACTCTGTGTTGTACTCTGAGCTGTCTCGTACTCTGTTTCAGACTTGTTTTGGTGCCACAGGGGATTTTAAATATTTATTTGGGGATTTTGGCATGCAGCGCGATGTCGACCCAAATAAATATTTAAAATGCCCCCTGTCTTTGAGGGCAATTGTGAGCGTCACTTTGGCCACTAGCTGGGGCCAATGATCGTGGCTTCAAACTTTAGAAATTTTAGCTTTTTCCTGTCTTATGCTTTGTGCAATGGACTTGGTGGAAAGTTTGCAGGTTTTGGATTTGACTGATGGTACCAAATGCAGGTAGTATCCTGATCCTTAACCAATCGAGGAGACTTCAATCTGAATCACTTTAGTTCATCAGATTAGGTGAGCTATGATTTGATAGCTCTATATCCTCTGTTTGCTGAAATGAGAGTTCCTCTACTACGGCCGTTCTTGTGGCGTGTTGAGTAGACGGAATTGCCAGCGATCCGGCCATATTTGGGCGTGTTGGATCCGACCTCTTACACTCATTCAGGCTTCAGACTCGAGCTATAGGCAATGTGCTTCCCAATGCTGAATCTACTGAAGTTGGTAGATTTAAAGTCATCCTTTATGGTTGCAGATTTGGAGTCTACGGACATTCGGTAGTTGTTCGCGACCCATCCTTCCCATTGGGACTTTGATTCTCTGGTCAATTAGGAGAGTTTTGTGGACTACGACTACTGAAACTTGTCGAGTCAAATCAGCCTTCGTTCTTCCTACAGTCCTTACTGACGGGTTGACGAAGTGGGAGTTCCGCTACTATGGCCTTTCTTCTGGCGTGTTGAGTAGACGGAGTCGCCAGCGATCCGGCCATATTTGGGCGTGTTGGATCCGACGTTTTACACCCATTCGAACCTTAAGCTTCAGGCTGTTGGAAGACTTCAAGCTTTTTTGCCTCAATTTATTGGAGCATGTAGTTACAAAAGCCTATTTCTTGACTTTCGAAATTTTGGTACACTGGAGGAGAATGATGTCCCAAACTTTTAGGAAAATCACCTGCGTTTGTGTGTTAACAATGGAATTCGCCGTATCCATATTCGAAAGAACATAAGGCTTAAAGATTTGAATATTTATTTGGGGATCCCGGCGCGTAGCACGGTGTCGACCCAAACAAACACTTAAGTATTCCCCGTCTCGTAGGGAGGTTTTAAAATAGGATGAATTTGAAAATTTTGAGCCCCCTCTTTTTTATCTTCATTTAGGGATCTCGGCGCGTAACACGATGTCAACCCAAATGAGTATTCAGATGTCTTCTGCCACGTATGGGTATCCTTAAGGTGGGAGGAATTTAGACTTTGAATATTTTAAATATTTATTCGGGGATTTCGGCACGCGGCGCGATGTCGACCCGGATAAATATTTAAAATGCCCCCTGTTTGATAAGAGGTTTTTTTTTTTTTTTTTGCCAAACTTAATAGTTTAAGATTTAAAATATTTATTCGGGGATCTCGGCACGCGGCGCGATGTCGACCCGAATAAATATTTAAAATGTCCCCTGTTTGACAAGTTTTTTTTTTTTTTTTTTTTTTTTTGCCAAACTTAATAGTCTAAGATTTAAAATATTTATTCGGGGATCTCGGCACGCGGCGCGATGTCGACCCGAATAAATATTTAAAATGCCCCCTGTTTAACAAGTTTTTTTTTTTTTTTTTTGTCAAACTTAATAGTTTAAAATTTAAAATATTTATTCGGGGATCTCGGCACGCGGTGCGATGTCGACCCGAATAAATATTTAAAATGCCCCCTGTTTAACAAGTTGTTCTTTTTTTTTTTTTTGAAATACATTCTTATATTACAAGAGAATTTCAAAAAAAAAAGTCATGCATAAGTGGATAAGTACATTTGAAGTATAAAATACTTTAAGTACACCGTTATCCTTATGCATTGTATTTCTTTAAGTATCGACCATTAATTGGCGGCATAGGTCTCTGGCCCTCCAGATCGATTAACTGATTGGCTCCTCCTTGATACACTTTCTCAATAACAAAGGGGCCCTCCCAATTGGATACGAACTTACCACCAATTTTTCGGTGAGGGATGATTGGCCTTCTCAGCACCATGACCAATTCCCCTTCTTGAAATGATCGATGACGCACCATTCGATCAAATGATTTCGCCATCCTTGCTCGATAGATCTCCAAGTTTTGTTGGGCTTGTAGCCTGGTTTCGTCAAGTGCGTCAAGCTCTTCCATTCTTAATCGAGCATTTTGATCCTGAGTTAAATCGTGCTGGATAGCTACTCGAAGCGACGGCAGTTCAATCTCTAGTGGCAACACTGCTTCAATTTCGAATACTAATGAATAGGGAGTGGCTTTGGTTGGCGTCTTGTAGGTTGTACGGTATGCCCATAGCGCTTCTGCCATCTTCGTATGCCACTCCTTCTTATTTTTGGTGAGGATCTTCTTCAACAACTTCACCAGCGTCTTGTTAAATGCTTCTGCCAGGCCATTGGCTCTTGGGTTGTATATGGAAGAATATCGCCAATCAATCTTGTGTCGATCAATAAACTTGTAGATTTTTGTGCTCTTGAATGCTGTGCCATTATCTGAAATCACGCGTCGTGGTACACCGAATCTGTAGACGACGTTGTGGGTGAAGAAGTTGATCACATGCTCAGATGTGACTTCTTTGAATGGAGCTACTTCTACCCACTTGGAGAAGTAATCTGTAGCCGCCAATGTAAAGCGATGTCCGGCCGAGGATGGTGGATCTATTGGTCCGATTATGTCTGTACCCCAGCATTCAAATGGCCAGGATGCTACTGTTGGGTGCAGTGGATTTGGTGGTTGATGTATAACATCACCGTAGATTTGACACTCGTGACACCTCTTAGCGTGGTTAATGCAATCTGTCACCATTGTTGGCCAATAATAACCCATTCTTTTGATTTTAGCAGTCATCTTGGGACCTGACTGATGTGCTCCGCAGAGTCCTTCATGAACTTCTGCTACCACTTTATCAGCTTCCCTGGTCCATAGGCATCGTAGCCACATTTGGTCAAAAGCTCGTCGATACAACGTGTCATTGACAAACGCGTATCGTAATGCTCTTTTTCTAATTTGTACAGCCAGAGATTTATCTGTTGGGAGTTTGCTTTCTTTGAAGTAGTCAATGAATGGTTGCCTCTAATCATCTTCGACTTCAACATCTAAGCAATACCACCATGATTCTGAAGCTAGACTGGCCTTACGTCTTCTCTTAGGAGCTTGATTTTCTTCATGTCGATATTCGAGCTCGACTGGTTGGGGATATCGGGGATCAACCGAGGTTGTGTCCTGTTGGCCTGAATCTGGTACTCCATCTGCCCGTGGGAATTGCAAGATTGCTGGCTCTAAGACTCGACGATTTTCAACCGCAATAAATATAGGTGGCTTCTTATCTTCACTTGCAAGCTCCTTGGCTAATTTAGCTAGACAATCTGCCTTTGCGTTCTGTCCTCGGGGGATTCGAGCTATCTTAACATTTGGCACTTGCTTTAGGAGCTCGAGAGCCCGTCGATGATAGTGGGCTAACTCAAGTTTACAAATCTTGTAAATACCCAGAACTTGATTTATTACAAGTTGAGAATCACCAAAGATTTGAAGATTTGTGATTTGGACACCAATCGCAATTTCCAATCCTGCTATCAAAGCTTCATATTCAGCTTCATTATTGGTCCGAGGTTCAGTTAGACTGAACGAGAATCTCATTATGCCTCCCTCGGGTCCTATAAAGACAAGTCCGATGCCCGCTTGAGCCTTTGCAAGATTTGGGGGTCTAGGAGATTTGATTGACGATGCTCCATCAAAATACATCTCCCAAAATTGTAATTTCTCCTCTTCATCAACTTGCATGATCTGTTCATCAGGAAAATCATCATTGAGCGGAGAGTCTGCTGGAATTGGATGTGCAGCGAGGAAATCTGCCAAAGCTTGTCCCTTTACAGCCTTCTGTGGCATGTACATAATATCAAATTGTAATAATAACACTGCCCACCTTGCCAAACGACCTGTCAACGCTGGTCTTGTCATCAAGAACTTTAGCGGATCGATCTTTGATATCAAGGTAATTTTGTGGGAGAGCATATAGTGGCGGAGCTTCTGGGTTGCAAAAATCAGCGCCAGACAATGCTTTTCAATCGGAGAATAACATATTTCCGCCCCAATCAGTCTCCGACTGATATAATAAAGTGCATTCTCCTTGCCTTCTTCATTATGCTGGGCCAATAATGCTCCGAGGGACTCTTCTAGTGCAGCCGTATACAGTATAAGAGGCTTCCCCGGAATTGGCGCTGCGAGAATGGATGGATTTAATAGATATCTTTTGATGCTATCAAACGCCTCCTGGCATTCTTCATCCCACTTGAAGCGAACGTCCTTCTTCATCAGCTTTGAAAATGGTTGGCACCTACCCGACAGATTCTATATGAATCGTCGAATGAAAGCCAGTTGCCCTTGCAAGGAGCGGAGTTGACGGAGGCTTCTAGGCGGTGGCATCTCTATAATTGCCTTGATTTTATTGGGATCAACTTTTATGCCTCGATGGCGAACGACATACCCGAGAAATTTTCCTGAGGAGACCCCGAAAGCACATTTGAGAGGATTCATCTTCAGATCAAACTTTCTGATTCTTTCAAATACAACCCTCAGGTCATTCAAGTGATCCCTTCGATCTATGCTCTTGACAACCAGGTCATCTACATAGCATTCGACCTTCTGATGTATTAATTCATCAAAGATATGGGTCATCGCCCGTTGGTAAGTGGCACCAGCGTTCTTCAGGCCGAAGGGCATGACTGTATAGCAGAAAATACCGATAGGCGTTCTGAATGATGTATGCTTTTCATCTTCGGGCGCCATCTTGATCTGATTGTATCCTGATGATCCATCCATAAAAGAGAACATGTCATAGTGTGATGTGGTGTCAACTAGAAGTTCTGATACGGGGAGTGGAAAATCGTCTTTTGGACACGCCTTGTTAAGGTCCCGAAAGTCAATACAGATACGGATCTGTCCATTCTTCTTCTTTACGGGGACGATATTGGCGATCCAGTCGGCATATTTTTTTTCTCGAATGAAGCCCGCTTCTATGAGCTTTTTTATTTCTGCAATTACCTGCTCTTCAATCTCCAATCTCATTCTCCTTGGAGCTTGTTTGACGGGTGCCGCATCTGGTTTGATTGCTAATTTGTGAACTGCTACATCAGGGGATAAGCCAGGCATTTCAGCATATGTCCAGGCAAAGCAGTCCCTGAATTCACAGAGGAGTTCCTTTATTTCTTCCACTTGGTCTTCTGGTAGAAGGGAACTAATGAAGGTTGGGCGAGGGTCCTCCTCGGCTCCCAAGTTGACTTCTTTTAGCTCGTCCATAGTGGCTGCCTGTCCGCCATCTTCAAGCTCTTCAGGTGCAGGCTCGGCTTCTACAGGCTGCTCATCATAGTCATCAACTTCATAAACTTCCCTCTCAGAATCATCATTGGGTTCAACTTTCCTGCAAGTGATGACTTGACACGTCTCTCTTTGAGGGTGCTTATGTACGACGAATCCGAGGCCCCTCCTTGCGAGAATATCCTTTCTTCGCATCGCATGGGGATTTCTTCGATACCAGAGCTTTAAACAGGTACGGAGTTGTTGTACGGGAGTGCGAATTCTGGCCTGTTTTCGCAACATCCTTCGGATATTTTTAGTGTTAAATCTGGGCATTCTCGTGACTACTAATTCCCGACGTTCGATGGGTCTGTAGAGCCAATCTCGACTCCCCTCTTCCTCACGCTCTCCAGATTTATAAAATAGGGTTCCCGGCCCATCTCTTTTCCTTAGAGGAGGTACATAAAATGTTACAAGTTCCTCAACATTATGTACCTCTCGGGAAATGATTTCTTTGAAGTGTTGTGGGGGAATTCGTGTAACAACACATTCATTATCTGAGATCATCAGATTATCTATTCTTCTTGAGAGTACACGTACATTATTCATGTAGGTAGACTCATAGTCGTAGTCATCATCTGAGTACTTTATCTTTTTTCTCCCCCTAGCCGTTGATTGTCGTATTTCCTGGGATTTAGACCGGGCGGCCTCATCCTCGTCTGTGTCACTCCCTAGGTGAGGCACATATTTTCTTGATTTAGGAGTGATCGCTGCTTTAGGGAGAGTTGGCGTCGTCTTCTTTCTCCCCACTTGCTTCTTTTCATCTTCTTGCTTGGATCGCCTTGCATTCTTCAGGTTGGCTGCCTTAGTCTCGAGAGAACTCGACGGCTTTGGCTCCTTAGGGATGAAGTATCTGGCATCTTCATAGATTTTTACCTCGTGGACTGCAAAGGGCTGAATATCACCAGAGATTCTGAACTCCTCTCCATCCCTAATATATTTCATACACTGATGTAGTGTTGAAGGGACCATGCCGTAATCGTGCAACCACGGGCGACCTAGAAGCGCCCTAAATGAGGTGTCCGCGTCAATCACATGAAACTTTGCCTTGGTATGAAGTTCCCCAAATGTTAGGGAGAGCATGAATGATCCTAAGGTCTTTTGCCCTTTCTCATTGAAACCATGCACCATCAATTTATCTGGCCCGAGATGCTGCACATCGAGACATAATGATCTTAGCGCTTTCAAGCTCATAAGATTGATAGAAGACCCGGGATCAATCAGAATCCGGCTGATTATCATTCCGTCACTCTCTGCAGTAACATACAGAGGGCGGTTGTGGTCTGCCGTTCCAAGCATCATATCATCCTTAGCAAAAGTAATGATTGGCTCATTTCGAGCTCGTAAGACTTCTGTCAAATTACGTTCGGCAAAATACGCCTCATATCTTTCGGGGTCCTTGAGAGCCTGGATCAAGGTCTCCCGCAGATCTTTAGACATCACAAGAGCATCATATATACTGAGTTGTGCTGGGATTTTTCTCAGATGGGATAGGATATTATAATCTATCCCTTTGTTTGAGGCATCTTTCTTTTTCGTATCCTTGGGGATAATATCTTCATTTATAATTATCTCTTTCCCTTTGTCATTAGTAGGGATCCCTTTCTTGGGGGGAGAGGGTAGCATTTTACCACTTCTCAGCTGCACCTGGGCGATCTCCTCTTGCTCAGACTCATTGGATAGTGCATTTTCCTCAGAGTCAGCCATTATCGTGTCTGGAGATTTATCCGTTGATTCAGAATCACTGCCCAAGTTCACTTGCTCCATCTGCGAAGCGATATCAGGTTCGGATCCATCTTCTTCTGGAAAATACAAATCTTCCTCTGAACTGTGATCCATTGGCGATACCATCAAACATGATTCAGAAGGTGTTTCTTTTTCCTTATTGATTGCAGCCAATGGTGTCATTGAAATGACCCGACAAGTTTCCACGGGGAGTGGCTCTTCGTCAGCCTCTTTTACCTCCTCAATCTTGAGTCCTGTCATAAAATCAGCAAGCTTAATGGGGCGCCTCGTAGTTTGATAGTATTCATCCAAACCATCGATAACCCTTTGGGTTGCTGTCTTTTTCTCCTTGGGCTTCCTCAATTTGGTCTTCTTCTTAGAGGATTTTACTTTTCCAGACTTTGAAGTTCCAACTTGATTGGAAAATTGTTTAGAGGTAGGAGCTTGTACCACAGGTAATGCCTTCAGATTTAACACTGGTTCCGTAGGAGATTTCCATTTTACACCCGGAACTCCTTCAAGCTGTTTCAGCATTTTCACAGTTTTCTTAGAGACCGCAGTCTCCCACTGTTCTTCCTGAGCTGGCTTCTTTTCATTTTTTCTTTCTTCAACCGGGGGTACGGAGGAAGTCGTTACTACCTGAGTTGATTCCTTTTTAGGATTGGATAACACATTGTCTGACAATGTGAGCTCTCCCCTCCGGTATTTTCTTTCGAGCCAATCCTTAAAGATATAGCAATCTTCAATGGGATGGCCGAGTACTCGGTGATATGGGCAGTAATTCGGGTCACCAGTTTCTTTCGACTCTTCTGGCCTCTTGCACTCCGGCAGTTCTAGGCCTGCTTTTACCGCCTGTCGAAATAACTTGGCGACACTCTCCCTTTTGAATGAATATTCTTTATTCATCTTATCTTTGAGGGATATGAACGTTCTATCACCAGTTCCCGTTGCTTGCCTTGGGCGATCCCCTCCGCCTTGAAAAGTTCGTGGCTTATCATTCCCCCCAAGTACCAGCTTCGGCTGAGGGTTAGGGTCGTAGACTTGCTTCGGCTTTTCTTCATACTGCATCGGCTGCTTGCCTTTGTCTACGTTGTAAATCACCTGCCTTCCCCTATTTGGCCTGAGAGAGGATGCAGAGTAGATTTCACTCTTCTTAGCATCTAGGGCTTTAGCCTTTTTGAATTTGTCAAAGTTGCCTTCTGATCTTGACAAATTTAGCTTCTCAAATTTAGCCACCCTGTCCAGCAGATCCTGAAATGTGGTAATTGCAGCCATGCACAAAAATGGTTGCATCTTATCATCGATGTTCCCCATCAACAATTGTACGGCGTGTTCTTCTTCAAGTTGTTGTTCACATTTCATGCTCAGATTACGCCAGCATGTGATATATTTCGACACTGACTCCTCTTTCTTTCGCTTTTCTAAAGCGAGGTCAGCAATTGTGATTTTCTTAGTGGCACTAGCAAACCTCTTCACGAACATAGCCTCTAACTCCGCAAATGTCTTTACAGAGTCATTTGGCAGTTCGGCGTACCATTCGAAGGCGGTTGCTGTTAAACTACTGACGAATTGTCTGAAGAGTAAGGCGTCATTTCCCCCCGTGTTGCCGCAGGTGGCCTTGAATTGCGCCAAGTGCTGCTTGGGATTGTTAGTACCGTTAAAGATATGGAACTTTGGGACTGAGTACCCTTTTGGGTACGGCACTTGGTCGTATTCTGCCGGGTATGGACGACCTTTGCCCACCAGCTTTTCAGCCTGGTCAATAGCTATAATGGCCTTTATCCTTTCTGTGATTAATCCTTCGAGCTGTGCAGCCGTCACGGGCTCGGAGGTGCTAGCAACATTCTGTGGAGTGGGCTGGCGGACGGTATTGCGAGCTTCATTGCCATTTTCAGGAACACCTCGTATTCCTGAGCCTTGAGGTAGTTGGTGATTTGGAGGATCGGCAGGGGGATCAGGCATGGGACCGACGGCTGTAGTTTTCTGCATCATTTGCATCATCACTGCCATCTGGGCCATCATTCCTGTCATTTTCTCATTCAACTGGGAGATCTCCTTATCTTTAGCCTTCATTTGCTCCCCCATTTGCTGTAGTACATCAGCAAGCGCGACATCATCGGTCGCGAAAGGATTTTCTTCCTCTTCATCTTCCTCAACTCTTTGCTCATCAGGGGGATCATCTCTGTCGAAAGTAGGCTCAACCTCACGTTGACGTCGTTGTGTTCGCCTGGGTTGGGGTTGCCGACTGTGATCACCCTCGCCCTCTTCATGGTAGACTTCCTCGATGGCACGAGTATGTCTTGCCATGTAGACGACTTCTATATTTATGGAGTCATTCATTTCTTCCATTCCTTCTTCCATAAATTCAAAATTTTCATCCCCTTCCATATATTCATCATCTTCTATGTTTTCTATCTTTTCTTCTTCATCTATATTTTCTTTCCCTTTTATACCTTCTTCCACTTTTTCTTCTAATACTCGAATCTCTGAGCGACGGCGCCATTGGATCTCCGGCTCCTGATTCGGTAAGGAAATTTCTTCGATCCGTGGGCTACGATCGAAATTAGATTCTTCTCTCGGAGGGGATAATAGGTGACGGGATCCCCCGGAGGATTCTCCAAGGTGTCGACCGTCAAGAGGGGTGTCATCGTGGGTCTTCTTTGGAACCCACTTTTGACGTTGTTCATTATTGGGGGCGGATCTCCGGGAAGCTGTACCGGACGTCACACCCAGATTTATTTCTCTTTTTCTTCTTTCCTCATTTTCTTCTCTGTGAGGCCTTGGCCTCCAGACTTGCTTCCCTTTTTGTCGGGACCTTTCGGCGGCGGATCCCCAAACCCAAGGTCCAGGTGCCACACCCCGATGCTCACCGGATGGAATTTGTTGTCGCCTTCTTCTTCTTTCAGCTGTCAAATCAGACGATATCCTTTCCCTCGGAGGGGTCCTTCTAGCCTCAATCATAAGTGGCCTCTGAAATTTCTTTTTCTTTAGACCCTTCTCCTTCACAGTCTTCAGTACCCTGTACACTCGGGATGACAGGGTTTCAGGCTCATATCTCCTTGGAGGGGCTGGGACTTCGGGCTGTCGATCCCAGAAAGACTTCTTCAGCTCTCCAGTAGAGCTATTTCTTTTGACCCATCTTAGGTCAGTAAACTTGTTCCGGATAGGAACATTGGCTTCAGGCTCTCTGGCCGGCAGATTGGATGGGTGGACAGAGGATTGTTGCTGCTGAGCTCGCATCTCAGCATTCTTCTTTCTTCTTTGCCTTCTTGTAAGCCTTCCTCCGGATGAGGAGGCCTTAGCATCATTCTTTCTGGGTGTAGGTAACCCGTTCGGCAAAGATGTGGTATTCGCAGTTACCACAGAAATCCTCCCACCAGTCACAACTCTTTTGGCAATCGGAGCCTCAGGCTGTGAAAGTCTTTCGAACATAGAAGTCCTCTTGCGAGGATTTTCAGCGGCAGTAGTGGTCCGTGACGCCGGTAGATGCGTCCGGCGTGTAGTAGCCTCAGTGGTTGGTCGCTGCGCTTGCAGATACGCATGACGGGTAGGGGCTCCAGCAGGATGGAGTCTCCTTCCAGGCCTTTCAGAATTTGCATCGTTCGCAGGAACGACAGCAGTCCTCGCAACGACTGCAGGGAAGTCAACACTACCGAACTGGATGGTCGCTCCAGTATTTCCGGTAGTGATCATAGCATTCGCTAGTTGGATGCTGGCGCCACGTCCCAGTTGGACAGTGAAAGCAGTGTTCTGCAGATCCATCTGCACAAATGAAAGGCAAGGGTTAGTAATCAGAATCTGATACATCACCCCACACTTTCAAAATGCAGAGACTTTCACAGAACCAAAGATAAAAGAAGATAATAATTAGCAAGCAATTAAAAATAACATAAATTTAAATCCCGCTAAATGTGCTATCTTAATGAATTTATCATGAATGCAATGATCATTTTTAGAATATTCAGAATTTTAATTAATTAAATGATCATTATGGAGAATTCTGAAATTTTGAGCTTGTATTGATTAGCTGCTACTACAGCGCTGAGACGATTAGCCAAAGATGGAAAGAGAAACCAATCCCCAGTGGAGTCGCCAGAAATCTGTGGGCTCCAAAAATTCGGCCCCGGCCTCCGCCCGCTCTTTTGCTGCTTTTCTTTTCGGGGGAGTTTTAACGAACTAAGTTCCGAGGTAAATTTTGGAAGGCAGATGAAATAGTAGATAAGACACTACCCAGAGATTTCGCCCTCATTTAGCGAGGACTTTATGATCTGAGTTCTGGTTTCCTATAGGCGCAAGCCCCTATAGTTAATTACCCCTCCCGGTAACGAGAGAGAACTTTCGATTAAGGCTAGTCGTCAATCAGATACGTAGAGACACGTATCTGGCATATAGTAGCAGCATGAGTTTGGGGTTTTGAAAAGTTTGAGAATTTGGAAGATTGAAAGATTTTGAGATTTCATATTTAAAATTGGAAATGTCACCATCTTGCACTTAAAGCGGATGGAGGGGGAATGGATGATAGACCCGATCAAGATCCCATGGTTCCGTCGTCCCGGGCCATCGTGGTCCTTGGTCTACTTAGTCAGAGGAGGTAGTCGACCCAACCTGACAGAAGGATCCTTGTCGGCAGCCATGGGTTGCTTCGTCCAAGGGTACCTTGTAGACCTGGGATGGGTATTTGCCTAAGGGGATAAATTTGAATCCACCTTAGCTAACAGAGGGCTTTGTGCCCTATCGATCATATCCTATTGATTCATATCTCAAGGATTTGATGCCATTGGGGAGCATACGGGCTCTGGCCATAACCATAATATAATGGTGCCATTTGGCGGTGACCACCTAGTTCAGAGGGCCCCGAGTCATAACCGTTTATCCTGCAGTGCCATTTGGCGGCGAAACTGCCGGTTAGAGGACTCGTACCACGTCCTTGCTGGCAAGAGATTGTTTGAGAATGGATCCTAGTGATATTCTCGACCAGGCATTAGCTCTTTGCGAGCTGCAGTTATTTTCAGATTTGTCCACCTCAGCAAACTGTTGCGGAGAGTGGATGGATTTCATGCTTTGAGTGTTTGATGGTTTAGTTTCAATTTCAAATATTATAGACTTTTGGGATTTTTGACATTTTTGGAGATTTTGGATTTTGGGAATTTTTGTTGGGTTTTGGAGTTTTGGTAGGGTTTAGGAGGCATTTGGGATGATTGATGTAAACCCCTCCGGTTGAGATTTGTATTCAACACGGCCATCATCGAGGTGCATGGGGTCATTTTTATTTATGGGTTGAACCTTGTCCACTCTGTCGAGCTACCGATAGAGGATCAGGTTTCGTAGGCTTCGTGCCTTTATAAGTGAATTCTCTTGATTATAGGCCTTGAAGGCCTAATATGAACAGATAAAATGAATATCTCAGTCGACCTCGCGACCGTATATTTATTTAATAGTTCGAGCCGTGTCAACTCCTATCTACCCGTATAGGAGGATCGGGCTCGAACTTGAATTCACTTGTTGACCCGCGCAGCATTCCTGGATGTCACGTGTGTACCAATAACACGCTCGTCGGGGCCCATGCGGGTGTTTGGGGGTATTTTATAGTTATTTATTGAACCTTGTCTACTCCTATCTGCTTGCATAGGAGGATCGGGTTCAGATTTATTGACCCGCACAGCATCCCTAGACGTCACGTGTGTACCAATAACACGCTCGTCGGGGCCCATGCGGGTTTATAATACATCCCCTTATGTGTACCTAAGTGTATACAAATTGAGGTGCACGTGCGGGGGTATTTTAGAATGTTTGTTGCTGCTTGGTTGCGCGGATGACCGCCATTTGAATGCAGCATTCTTCTTGGAAGCTTATACACACGCCTTCTGTCTGCTTGTACGAAGGTTACAGATCCGGTGGCGTGATGCAGCAGCTCGTGGACTGAGTTGTTTGCTGCTTTGTACAGGCAGACTGTCGTGCACTAGTTGCTTACTACATGGGGATTGCAGTACACTAACGAATCTCCTGCTTTATTTGTAGATGCTTAGATCTATTGGAGGTCTTTTGTATTTGCTCATAGATGACATTTGGCATATGTAAGGGAGCCTTCTACTATAACTCATAGGTATCTGCATTTGCTATATAGTCCTTTGGCATTTTGCTCCTGATGACATTTAATGTGCGTGATGGGTCTTCTATAATTATTCATAGATATTTGTGTTTGATGCGTATCATTTGCTTCTGCTTGTGGAGAGCCGGTGCATTCACTTGAACGCCTCTAAATGTGTCACCTCATCATTCTCACTGAATTTTGAATCCCTCTTATTACAACCAATACGTTGAAGGTGGGGACAAGCCTCCTGTATTACAACTGAACACTTGAAATTGATAGGTTCAACTGATGGACCGTCACATTTTACTCGCATGTCCTTTGGCATTTATAAGGACCGCTGTGTATATTTGAATGGCAGTTGACATCGGTCGTAAGGAGACTTTTAGATTTGTAGCGTGTCCACTATTGTTATTCATGAAAACACCAGTGCAATCATTTGTCGATTGAGGATTGCCACCTTTGCCACAAATACTATATATTTACTTGTGGATAGTGTGTTGTACACATGAGGAACTTTTGTAGTAGCTCGTAGGAGCTTGCATCTGCAGCATACTCTCCACCTTTATTTGTAGGAGGGCAATATGCTTGTTTGCATTGACTACGAGGATGTCGTAATGTTCTTGCTATAACAACTTGCAAATGTCCATCATGAATTTTTTTAGCATCGCAAGTATGTGTATTCATTGTAATTCTCGTGATATCGTCCGTAGGAATCATAAGATTCTTATTGCCTTTGGGAATAATTCGTAGCTTGCATGCAGAATTTGCTCCTCGACATATGCTCGCAATCAAACATATATCCTTGTAGCTAATGTCATTATCTCAAGCTAATAAATTGATGAGTATCCACCTCATTTGTGAGTGAACGATACTTGCGAGTTCCTTGCAAGCTAATCGGCATTAGCTTTCACGATCTTCTTATCACTTGCAAGCAAGTTTAACATATGAGTTCTTTGTCTTCAACACGATTGACAATATGCATGATGAGTTTGTCATTTATCATTTGTTTTACATATAAATTTCATCTAGCATGAAAAACTTTCAACACTTATGGGAGAGAGACTTTATAGTATTGGTTTGTAGGCATATTAACATATTACCCACTTAGATCTTGCATACATATCGATTCGATTATCTCATTTTGACTTTATCATTCCTTGCTCATATGATAATTTTCATTTAGATGACTAGAGCCATTCAACATTTGCATCTTAATTGGAGAGATAATTCTTTAATACTCCATTAAAAATGTCATGCTATTACTCAAATGGAATTCCTTATTGATCTTTAATTTATCACTTGATTGTATTTTCATCTCTTCTTTTTTATTCTCTCCTCCCCTCTTTTTTTTGGCTCAATATCACCCATATTCAAATTCATTTGATATCAATGTTATTATTTAGTTTTCAACTGAGTCCAATTTATGGTTGTTTGTTCAAGTTCAAGTGTGTTATCAAATTCATTTGGTTCCCTGCTGTCCAAAAATTTGCAAGTTCAAGTCCTCTGTTTCAGTAAAAATTTCGGCAGCCTCCCGGCGTCTCCCCAGTTTAGGGGAAATTACGAGAAACTGGGCCTTTCCCACCACGCTTAAGAAAGCGTGTATGGTAGGTGTCCTCTTTCGAGGACACCGCGGCCGTGTAAAGTCTTCAATTCCCCACCACGCTTAAGAAAGCGTGTATGGGCCTTCAAACATGCCTGTTACAAGAGAAAAGCAGTTGTTTCCCCGCGAGCGGGTACTTAAGATCGTCCCCACCACGCTAAGAAAAGCGTGTATAGGGCCTACCCGCCTCGTCGTAGGTGTCGCACCGGGTTCCCTTCCCACCACGCTTAAGAAAGCGTGTATAGGCGGTTTGCCGGCTCGACACGAACGCCGAGAACGGGATTTTTAGGTGATTACCCGCCTCGTTGTAGGCGCCGCACCGGGGTCCCATCCCACCACGCTTATGAAAGCGTGTATGGGCGGTTTTCCGGTCCGCCGCAAACGAACGAAACAAGTTCTCAAAATTTGCAAAATTCTTCACTTTTTCTTTTTCTTTTCTTTTTCTTTTTCTTTTCTTTTTTTTTTCTTTTTTTCTCTTTTTTTTGTCTCTCTTTTTTTTTTCTTTTCTTTTCTTTTCTTTTTTTTTTGGCTATTTTTCTCTTTTTTTTCTTTTTTTTTTCTTTTTTTTTTTGTAAAATCTCTCTCTCTCTCTCTTTCTTTTTTTTTTTACCCACACACACACATATATATATATAAACACATGATATAATATTATATAAATATATTTATAATATTATATAAATATATTTATAATATTATATAAATATATAATATTATATAAATATATTATTAACATATAATATAAATATATAACATATATATATATATATATATATATATATATATATATATATATATATATATATATATATAACAGATATATATTTGTATATAAAACATATATATATTTGTATATAAAGAGATATAAAGTTATGTACAAAATATAAACAGATTTATTTATATATATAATATAGATAAATATATTTATGTACAAAAGATAAACATATATATTTACATTTAAAGACATAGATATTTATATATGAAACAAGTATATCAATATATATATGCATAACAGTTGTTGACTATTTTGAATTCGAGTTTGTGAGGTAGATGAGACGAAGCTTTAGTAGACAGCTCAAGTTTGGATAAATTTTCTTTCTAGGAATGAGCCGAGAGGTTATTATTTACCAGGGGAATTAGTGTAATATAACACAGATGCTGCTATAAGTGCAAGTGGGTTATTGGCCATCAAAAATAAAATAAAGAATAGTAATAATAATAATTAATAAAAAAAAAAAAAACTAAGGATAACTTTAGCTTAGTGAAAGATCCTTTCGCTTCTATTTTGAAATAACAGTGATGGAGACTACTAATAATATAAATGTTTACTGATTAATATCAATGAGACGTACGTAATAAAATAAATAAAAAAAGTATAAAACAAATGACCATGTATTAACAAAAAGGTTGCTGTGAACCTTCACATGCAAAAAGAAGAATAATATGGCAGCTTTCACGTGAACCTGTAGCAGGCTTAAAAAGTTTCTTTTGACTAAAATCCAAAGAATTAGAGAGGAAAGCCTAACTAAAACTTGCTATGAGTGGAAGGGGTCAAGCATTGACCGCATGAATAAAATGAGGGCCCAGGAAATCAAAAGCTTACTATATAATGAAATTAGCAGCCGGATACTGGAGCGGAGGCGTGAGACTATTAAAAAAAAAAAAGGTGAGGTGGAGATAGCTGCAGGTTCCGGCTCTATTGAGTTCAGCCAGAGTATTTGACGAGGCGGAGCAGATGATTTAAGCCTTGAGTGGAGGTCAACCTTGAGAGAAGTTGGGACTGAGGCCAGTCGTGTGAGAGCTGCTTGCCGTGAGATCTCCGGCGTTGGACGTTTACTTCGGGATGACAGGGAGGTTTCAGGTAGAGGTCTTGGTTGAGTTCTCAAGTGCCGAGGTGCGAAAATCGTAAGCAGGGAGTTTGATACACACAAAGAATCACAACTTTGAGTAGGATTTGAGATAGGAGGCGGAAGTTCAAAAGGAAGAAGGACTTAAACGGGAGTTTGGATGGGAGTGAGGTGAGATCGGCAGAGATTTTTTTTTTTTTTTTGGACTTCAAAGAGGGCGTCGGCAGTGAGAAGTTGGAATCGCGAGGCTCGGCAATGAGGTTGGTGGAAGGGATGGGGTGCTGGAGTTAAAAAAAAAAAATTGAAGGACCCTTCAATAGAGTTTGCTTATTTCTTTTTAACGACAGGAGAGACCTCGTTTCAGATCAGGTGTAGCTACCCGAGGTCTTCGCGGGATATCCGGGGTTCAGAGATTTTCACAGAGCTTCGACTAAGCCGAGGTAAAAAACATTAAATGTGATTTGCAATTTATTTTGACTTAGTATTATTTTGGTTAGATTCATCTAGGACACTAATAATGACTTTCTACAATTAGTATCAATCATTAAATGAACACGACAGCAATTCTTTAACCAGTCTGAAGTCGTCTTGGTTTGCGAGATTTCTTGATTTGCGTGTCAAATGTTCCATTTTTGCGTGTATTTTATCTCGTTTAACGTGCCAATTTTGCCGAATATCAGAATTAGACAAATTGATAGTGCATTTAGTATATTGCTGACGTTCCGGTCACAATGACATAGTCCGTTTCGTGATCAGACGTCATTTGAGCGACGACGAGGCCAATTTTTCTCGACATACGCGCTATTGCATTAGAATCCTCGTCGGTCACGACATAATTTTAGTTTGGACAAACCGACAGTCAATTTAAAGTATTGACAGTGTTCCGGATGCAATGAGACAGTCCGTTCATCGATCGGAGGTCATTTGGTCGACGCCGAGGGCTAAATTCCTTAACACGCGCATCATTACCTTGTGATTTGTGCTTTTGCTTCGCAAGTCTTGCCAACATTCTCGTACTTCATTTAATTCAATCAAATTAAAAGTCATTCTTAAGTATTTGGGATGTTTCGGACGTAGTGGCGAAGTCCGTTTGTCGATCGGAGATCATTAGGTCGACGACGAGGCTGATTTTCTGGAACCGCGCGCTGCTGCATTTGAATCACTCTGGTTGCGCCGTCAATCCGAATTCTTTGAATTGAATAACAAAAAATGCAGTTTATAAAGGTTGAAAGCATTCCGGACGCGATGGCGAAGTCCGTTCGTCGATCAGAGATCGTTTGGTCATTGCCGAGGCCAATTTTTCTTTGGAATGCGCGTTATCTTATCGCATTAGGATCGCTTTGATTTGCATGCCGCCACCCCGATTGATCCAAATTAATTAAATAAAATTTAGATCTTTGATGTTGACGATATTCTGGATGCAACCACGCAATCCGTTCGTCGATCGGAGATCGTTTGGTCAACGACGAGGCCAATTCTCCTTGAAATGCGCGTTATCTTATCGCATTAGGATCGCTTTGATTTGCGTGCCGCCACCCCGATTGATCCAAATTAATTAAATAAAATGTAGATATTTGATGTTGACGATATTCCGAATGCAACCACGCAATCCGTTCGTCGATCGGAGATCGTTTGGTCAACGACGAGGCCAATTCTCCTTGAAATGCGCGTTATCTTATCGCATTAGGATCGCTTTAATTTGCGTGCCGCCACCCCGATTAATCCAAATTAATTAAATAAAATGTAGATCTTTTATGTTGACGATGTTCCGGATGCAACCACGCAATCCGTTCGTCAATCCGACATCATTTGATGGGCCTCGCACTGCTTAGTTCGTTATTTTTGTCGCAAATAGATTACTTTCTTGAACTGTCCTCCAATGCCTTTCATTCAGGTTGTCCTTTAGAATGCCACCAATGATTTTAGCTGCCAATGGAGATCCTAAAAGCCTTCTTAACTATTTCTCCAACAATCATCAAAGTTGATGGAAACACAAACCCATATTTTAAGATCAAATTCCTCTGTCATTTCATCTTCATAGTCATGTAGCAAGAGAGTTGTCTTTCCCATACCATCATGCCCCCACTATAGATAAAAGAGAAATGTTTATGTGCAAATCAATTCCATCAATAAAAACTTGAAGTCCCTCATTTGATTGTTTTCTCAACCACTGCATAGTAAAATCAAGGTGCGCTCCCCCTTCGAGCTAAATCGTCTTTATCAAATTTGTGATTTTTGGGGTAGTTATAGGGGTCAACAGACTCAGATGATAGTGGAAGTCAAGAAATAAGACAAATGCCAAAGCTTACACCACTACCATAAAAATAAAGATATTCCATACTAGCAAAACGTACACTCAATACATTAAATTGGGATTTATATTATATTACAATTATACAATAGACCAATTTTGAATCAATTTTACATTATTGAGGGATAAAATTGGAGCAAAGTGATCCTATAAGACAAAAAATCTTGATCTAAATGAGGTGTAGATAACATTGAAACTAAAAAGAAAAACTACACTGAGTAGTTATTATACCTAGCAAAAGTCAAAAAAAAAAAATCAACAAACCAAATGATTTATAAATACTTACAGTCGGCAACAGAGCTAAGAAATAAAAAATCGTAATAAAATTAGATACCGCAACTCACAAAAAAGGGCAAAAAAAGTACAAGAGAGTTATAGGATCCAGCTAACAAGAATAATCTTCAAAGGATGAATCAGACTTGTCATTAGACATATACAAAAGATATCAAGAATTTTCTCAGTAGCAATGATTTTCTACTAGGAGATAACAACTTTAGAATTATAGAAAGTTACAAACAGGTGTCTATTTAATAAAATTCTCTGTTTAGCACCTCCATAATGGCAATAATTATTCATGATCTCAAAATCCAATCAAATGACCACACAAATAATCTGAGTCAAGTTGTTATTATCCATAGCTAGAAATAAGTCATAGTCATTTCTTGCATATTATAGCCAATGCATCTCCAGCCAAACGAAAATGAAACAAATTAATACTACACTTTCTCAACAATATAACCATTGAACATAGCTATCTGGTGACAAACAATACCAGAGGTGGATAAAGCACAAAAAGTCTTCAGTTGAAGTGATCACTAGAAAAGAAGTTGTGAATCCAAACCATATCAAGCACCACAACAGACATTACAAGGTAGATTTAGGCAAAGTATTCAGTAGAAAATTTCATTGATATGTCAAAAAGAGAAGAGCATTCATCATTCATATTTGGTATTCTACAATATCAAAAATTTAAGCAACATCCCAAAAAAGTAGACTTCTATACCAAAATGCATTTCAAAATAATTTGCACAAATATGGGTTATCTTCAAAACGCATTCTCTTTCTCCTATAACATCATCTTTCAGAAGAAGTTTCATTGCCACCCTATCAATTATAAGAAGATTGTCAAATATTAGTATTCAAATAACCAATATTAAAATTAAAATGTGAAATTTTATATACCATTTGTGAGCTTCTTGAGGTGGATGCTGCATTCAAAATTGTTGCATGAATTCTCTCATTTTAGTACATAATGAGTTGACCTCCTCTCTGAGATTTACTATTTGAATTAAATTGTTTCATAGCTACTCCTGCCCTCGTTTGTGCTATAAGGAAAATATTGTGTAGGAGTGACACCAAACCCTTGGGTTCTGACTCTGCCTGAGTGTTCAGGTCCCATAACCATACTGAACACCCTTTTGTTAGCCTCCACATTCATATCCTCTGGTGTCAGCCCATCCACAGCCAAAAGCTCACAAGCTTGTATCTATGTTATAATAAATTTAGTTAACTTTTATTTTAAATAAACAAAAAATAATAACTAATTATATATAGACTAAAATTACCCATCTCTGTTTAGCATCTTCAGATGACCGAGTGCCATCTTTGTGCAGTCTGTTGATTCTCCATAAAAGTAATCTATCCTTGATAGCCTATGGCAACAAATTTGATTGTTAAGTAATTAGTTAATAAATGTGAATATAAAATTTATATAAATCTAAAAATATACCATCTCTTGTTTCCTGCGAACAAAACTCACACGCCCCATAGTGTGCAGACAAGTCTATTTCTTTGCATTTGCAGCATTTATGGCGGCCCTCTCCTGTTACATATGAATCTAACTCCATGCTGATTTGTAAAAAAAATATAATTAAATATAATGATGGTACTAACCTTATTTTTTGGTTGTGACCACTATGTGACTAGCTGACACCACTATGCTGCATCAACACCAGCTGGAATAGACTCCATAATTTCCTCGATAGGACGGCTATCCCAGTGCTCAGCTTTTAAATTAGTCTTATGGTTACGCCACTTAACTCCAAGGGATTGAAGAATCCAGTGACGTATATGTCTAGAAAATGCAAATTTTGACTGCAATATAAAGAAATATCTTATTACTTATAACATAAACCTTAATATTGAAATTTATATAATATTTTGCTTACCTCCACTTCAGCTAACATTTTTTTCTTAAAGGGCTCCATACCCTTAGTTCTATAATATGAGAAGGATATGGGTGCAAGTACAAGATCTCTAGCAATGACACCTAGATATAATCCTAATAGAATAGACTCTGGAATGCTGCATGGCACATTATTCTCATTCACCTCTATATAAACACGTGTACCAAATGGCATGTTTTGTATGTCAATGCATGTGGTGCGCCCCCTACAACATACAGGTACACCTTACTCATCTGTGCATAACACATATCGTAAGAATAATTACACAATTACTTATATTTATTCAAAGAAATCATTAAATCAAACCTATGAGCCATATCCCATCATTTGGAGTTTGAGTTTGTTCACAACTAGAATGATGTGGTGATTGTTGAGTGCCACTGCACTCATTCAACTCTTGAGTTTGTTCATAAGTAGAATCTGGGTGGATTGGAGTAGAAGGTATGTTTGATTCTAGTTGCACTTCAGAAGAACTAGAAAATATTATGCACTTCAGAAGAACTAGAAAATATTATGCACTTCATAAAAGCATAAGGGTGGATCTATGCAACAGAAAAACTAGAAAATATTATGCACTTCAGAAGAACTAGAAAAGATCACAAACAATAAATAATGACTTCTATTCTTCATCAACTTCTATTATTTAAACATATATGCATTGCATTAGATAGGCTTCTTTAATACCATCACAACAGAGTTCTCCTTTGAGACCTCTCTCAAAACTCCATTATTGATGCTCAAAATTATGGCATTGTGAGTTTCATTCAAGATTGCTTTATTCTACTTGTCCAACAAAGTGTTGAGCTGATTCTTAAATAGAAAATAGTTGTAAACTTGAATAAAAAGAGGAAAAATAAATACTGAGTAAAATTTTATCAATAGTTTTTTCAAATATAATAACCAAGTCCAAAATATTAAGACTATTCAAGAAGCAATTCAACTTCCAAATCATATAATAAAGCATAAAATACTAGAGAACATAAAAGTATAAACATGTGTCCCTACTTACATTTGTTTGCTATAAGAAATACTTGAATCATATACATCTCTAGGCCTTAGCTGAACAACAAAATTCCAATTTATATTTTTAGGATCCTGAATGTAGAAGACTGGTTCAACTTGTGAAGAGAAAATAAATGAATCATCTTCTAATTTATCACTAGTGTGAAATAGACGTGCAAAATTCACCAAAGTGTAACCAAACTGATCTCGCTTTACACTGGTGCTAGTTGTGTTTGCCCAATCACATTTGAAAAGTATTACTTTGAAATTGTCTGAATAATTTATCTCAATAATATCATTAATTTTCCCGTAGTAACTGAAATTTCCAATTTTTGTACTATTAACAACACCATAATTCGGAGTTTTCTTATTCTCATCTCTTGTTTTTATATGAAAGGTATATCCATTAATAAAAAACCTTTATATGTGCGTGCAATTTTATTAGGCCCCCTAGCCAGGACCTTAATTTCCTCTGTTACTTCTGGACCACCATCACCCATGACCTAAATAAAAAATTATTAGCCTTTATGTAAATTAAAACATTAAACATTAACTGAAAACATTAAGTTTAGAGTTTACTGTTATTCTCAACCATTCATGAAATTTTTCGTTAATAAGTTTCTCGACATCCCAAGCTTTAAGATGTGTGTGCTGGCGCCTCTTTCTTTTCTCACCATCTTTTAAATGTTCTCTAAAAGGTATAAGATTATCACAATGACGTAGAACGTATCTGTGTGCTTGGGTTATTGATTTCTCATCTAGCACAACTGAAGAGACCTTCCCCAATGAAATTCTACCACTGGAGAACATAAACACATCGCCCTTTTCAAGTGATAATGCATTTGATCTAATATTTTGGCTATACCCCTCCAAATATTTGGAACAAAATGAAATCTCTTCCTCAGCAATAAATCCTTCCTCAATGAAACCCTCTGGTTGTGCTTTATTGCCAACATAGTCCTTTAAAATCAAGAAGAATATGCAAATGACATAAACTTTTAAAATGTTTATCATATGTGTAACTAAATATAGATAATAAGTTATATGTTACCTTTCAAATGGGTACATCCATCGATATTGAACAGGACCACCTAATTTAACCTCCTCTGCTAAGTGTATAAGAAGATGAACTAAGATCGTGAAGAATGATGTAAGGAATGTTTTTTCCATCTTGCATAAAGTCATAATGATATTATTCTGTAACATCTCCAACTCGGTGGGAATGATAACCCTTGCATAAATTAACTTTAGGTAATGTGATATCTCCACCATAATGCGCATAAATTCATCTGAAGGTGCACATGATCGATGCGCAATGGGTAGAATGTCTTCTAATAGAACATGGCAAACATGACTTTTTACACCCATAATTTTATAATCAGCAACATTGACACATCTTGATATATTTGATGCATAACTTTCAGGGAATTTTAAATTCTTCAAGACTTCATAGAACATCAATTTATCTTTCTTTGACATTGTGAAAGGAGCTGGTGGCAATGAATAGCTACCATCCTCTAAAGTTTGTGGATGCAATTCGCTTTTTATTCCAAAGTCAACCAAATCTTGTCTTGCTTGTAAGTTTTCTTTTGATTTTTCCAGATCAAGCAAAGTTCCAATAAAATTATCACAAATATTCTTCTCAATATGCATAACATCCAAGTTATGTGGCAATAAGTTATACTCTCAATAAGGTAGGTCAAAGAAAATTAATTTTTTCTTCCATCCTTCAATATTCCCCTGTACAACACGTCTTCTTTTTAGACCAGCTTTACTTAAGGAGGCAATAGGAAATTCTATATTATGTAACTGTGATAGAACTTCAGTGTCAGTTCTCCTTCTAGGTTCTCTTCGAACTTCCTCTGTGTTATCAAAGTAATTTTTTTGGAGGCATAAAATATGATTATCTGGAAGCCAACGACAATGACCCATGTAAAAGAATTTCTTGCCTTTATATAACCACAAGGATTTTGTATTTTGTGCACAACAAAGACAAGCAAATCTCCCTTTCATGCTCCACCCAGACAACATTCCGTATGCTGGAAAATCATTAATGGTCCACAATAATGCAGCTCGCATGTTGAAAGTTTACCCACTTGCAACATCATAACATTGACCTCTATGTCATAATTCACATAACTCTAGAATGAAACGTTGAAGGTAAATATCAATAGCATTTCTTGGACTTTTCTCCCCAGGTATTATAGTTTAAAGGATAAAAGAATCATGTTTCATCCCAACCCAAGGTGGCATATTATATGGAACTAAAAGTATAGGCCAAATACTATATGTACTACTCATAATCTTGAATGGATTAAACCCATCACTAGCCAAACCAAGGCGAACATTACGTGGATCTAAAACAAAATCAGGGTATTGAGAGTCGAAAACTTTCCACGCTTCTCCATCAGCTGGATATCATAACAAGCCATCTACATTTCTGTGTTTAGCATGCCAAATCATCTCTTCAGCAGATTTCTTTGTTTTAAAAAATCTTTGAAGTCTTGGAATTAATGAAAAATATCTGACAATTTTAGCTGACTTCATATGAGTTATTTTTCCTCCATAAGTATTCTTCATAATAGTTGACCATCTTGCTATGTCCCGTGGTTGTGCACTGCTATGTACCGGGTGATGTGGCGTGTTCTGATTTGCCTACAAACGGTCTGGTATCCGCACAGAATAATTTCTCTATTTCTAAACTCTATTCCCACATGCTTCTCTTTCTCGTCTGTATTGTAACTATTGTTGTTGTTGAAGAAAAGCTGAAAATACAAACAAGTCATCACGTTTTATGAGCATGAACCCGCTCTAGTCCCCGTCCATTTTGATTAGCTTTAGTATTGCTTAATTTCCAGTTAAATATCATTCTTGAAAGTTTATTACTACTTTTTTAGAATATGTTTGTATTGTTCCTTTCAAAATAAAAATATTTTTCAACAATCAATTTTTCAGAGTTTTTTTTATGGAAAGTAGGAGAATATAAAGTAAAATAACAAAACATTTGAAATAATAGTTGATCAATAGTCGTTGGCAACAGGTGGTAATGGCAATGATTGACTTAAGACCGCTGTAGTTGATTGGGATTAATTTTACCCAAATGAAGGGTCCATTTGGGATGGCTAAATTTTTTTGTAAAAGTGATTATAAAATTACTCGAGAACATAACTTTTTTGAAATCCAGTACAAAAAGTAGCTTTTTAGCAATTTTTTTTATTAGCCAAACCAAAATTGGTGTTTCAATCTAAAAAATAAAATAATATGAAAACTGTCTTAAAGGAAGTCTAAATTTACTATCAAAGTACTTTTCAATTGAAATGCAACCTTCTAAATGCTTTGGATTTTCAAATTCTCATAGTTTTCCAAGAGAGCCAAAATAATGTAAACAAGTTTTCTGTCATAAACAGTGATGTTAAGCAAATAATTAGCCACAGCTTCAATGGCGGGTCTAACCGGCAGCAAGGCCATAGAACCGCGTTGTTAACTCCATGAGATTCATAATTAGCTTAAGTTTTTTTTTAATCGCTTGATTGATCTAATGGCTAGGCTTAAACAACATGTTATTGTGGGCTCCGAAAATACCATTGGATGGGTATTCCCGGCCTCTCTGCGTCATCAATCTATTTTTCTTTTATTTATGACGATGACGATAGAGAGTTTTAACAAAATTAGGTTCCTGGTGAATTTTCAGAAGGCAGATTGGGTTTTAGATAAGACACTACCTAGAGATTTCGCCCTCAATTTGTGAGGACTTTTTGATCTGAGTTCTGGTTTCCTATAGGGGGCAAGCCCCTATAGTTAATTACCCCTCCCGATAATGAGAGAGAACTTTCGATTAAGGCTAGTCGTTAAAAAGCTCGCATAGATTATAAATCCAGCGTATAATAGCAACAATTTTAGGGTTTGAATTTTGGTTTTATGATTTAAAATTTGTCACCATGAACTTAAAACTGGTGGTGGGGGGAATGAAGACGAGCCCGATGAAGATCCCATGGTTCCGTCGTCCCGGGCTGTCATGATCCCTGGTCTACTTAGTCATAGGAGGTAGTCGACCCAACCTGACAGAAGGCACCTTGTCGGCAGCCATGGGTTGCTTCATCCACGAATACCTTGTAGACCTGGGTTGGTATTTGAATAAGGGGATATATCTGAATCCACCTTAGGTGACAGAGGGCTTTATGCCTATCAAATATACCCTATGATTCATCGCTCAAGGGCTTGACGCCGTTAGGGAACATACGGGCTTTAGCCGTGATCGTAATATAATGGTGCCATTTTGCGGCAAAACCACCCGATCAGAGGGCACGTGCCACGTCCCTGCTGGCAAGAGACTATTTAAGGATGAATCATAGCGATACACCCGACATGCATTCGCTCTTTGTGAGCTGAGGTTAATTTCAAACTTATCACCCCTGACAAACGGTTGCGGGAGGTGGGTTGGTTTTAGTTTTGAGTTTTTAAGAGATAATTTCATTTCAGAGATTTGAGCTTTTATTTGATTTTGAAATTTTAACCCCTCCGGTTGAGATTTTCTGTCAACGCGGCCATCATCGGGGTGACGTTAAAGTCACTTATTATTTTCGTAGGTATTTGGGAGGTATTTTATGATTCAAGTCAGGTCAACTCCAGTCCCTTTCGTGGAGGAGGATGAGACTTGAATATTTGACCCGCGCAGCATTCTCGAATCGTTGGATTTGAGACTTAGATGTGACGATTGGAGCACATGCGGGTTGTAGCATTTGACCCTGCGCAGCATTCTCAGACTTTTGTATTTGGAAATTTATCACATTTGTAGGAGCACATGCAGGGTTATGTTTCGCACTTCAGTCTAAGGGATCATATTTAATACATAAGAGAAGAATTTAAAATATTTAAATATGATCAATTCGTGCAAGTGATTTTATTTAGAAGATGCCCGAAATTTCTTTTAAGGTCCTATGAACGCCTTTTGTCCGCTCATACACGTGTTGCGGACCCGGTGGCGTTACTATCGATGAATTTTACTTCAGAAAAGACGTATTTTGGCATTTCAAATAATTTTGTCTTCTTTATTATCATTTGACACAATTCCTAGAGGAGTTTTGCTCAATAGATGCTAGGAGATTGTGCTCGTATTCGTAGGAGAATTATCTTGCTCGCTATGAATTCTCCCATTTTCCCCTGTAGGTAGACTGATTTGTTCTATACAAGCTCCTTATCCTTGCTTGTATGCTAGTTGCTGTGAGCACTACGAATTCCCTGTTCCTACTCACAGGTGAATTGTAGTATATTATATTATGTCTTTTGGTTGAAGGAAATAGTTTGAAGCTCTAACCATCATAGCATAGCTTTCGGCTTCTTAGATCAACAAAATACTTTGATCCTTACCCCTCCTCGCATATTCATGATATGTCTCCATATGATTGAATGACGGGCATTCTTTAAGGTTTCTATCCTAGTTCAATATTCATAGTTTCATTAGGATTATGCTTTGTGTTGTTGCCTAGTCAATGCTTTTGAATTCCTCGATCATTGCCACAATTCTCTGTGGCTATGACTACAAATGTCTTTTTTACTTAATCCTTTTAACCATCTCACTCTCACTGCCATAGGTCTGAGATTTGGAAGCCTTAGGAGTAGTTTGGAAAGCTACTCTGTTAGAGAGCTACTTCAAAGAGTTCGTGCTTGAGAGCTTTGCAGCTTGAGAGCCATTTGGAGAGCTGTAAGGTTGTTTATTAGAGGGAGTTTCAGAGCTGTTGTGAGCATTATTCTTGCTCAAGGAGTTGTTGTGTCTGGGTTGCTGAGTTGGAGAGCTATTGGAGAGCTGCCAGTTTGGGAGTTTGAACATAAACTGGTTCAGTGGAAACATTAAATTCATGCAATTTATTTTTATGTTTTTTAAAATTGCATTGATTAAATTGATTAATTAGGTAAATTTAATTGAATTTAAGTTTTAATTTAAGTCCATTTGCTTAGTTCATTAATTGAATGTATTTTAAAATTAATTATGTTAAATTTGATTTGCTTAATTAGATTATCCAATTAATGAAATTTTAAATTTAGATTTTTTTTAATTTAATCAGAGTTTTGGTTTCAATTATATTATTCAAAGTTTCAATTTGAATTAAATTAATTAATTTAGGATTTAATTTTAGTTTAAATGAAATTGCAGATTACTCTCAAATTCCAAAATTTAAATTTTAATTTAATTGTTTAAAGCTTTTGATTTAAGTTTTCAATTAATTGAATTAAATTTCAAATTATTTTAATTAGATAGAGCTTTATTTCAAATTTATTTAAGAATGTTCATTAGTTAATTATTTAATTCAGAATTTTAGCTTTAGATTAATTAGTCGATTTGTTACTTTATTAAAGTTTTGATTTAATATTTAAGTTTAGTCTGATTTTAAATTTTTTTATTGGTTAATTAAATCAAATTAGATTATATTAGGTTATTTTTTTATCCGTTTAAATTTATTAGTTAATTATGTTGCAATTAGATTAACTAGTTGAATATTTTTTTTAATCTTTCCAAAAATCCCAATAGGTTCAAAATTTTTATAAGTCCAGAAATTTTTTAGAAAATTTTGGCAGCCTTCTGGCGTCTTCTTCCCGACGCCGGGAGGTAAGGAGGGCATTTGCCCTTTCAAGTTCGCCCGGCCGGAAAGATAGTCAACGGTTAAAGGCTTCGGGGCGTTGTCGGGCCCCGGAATGGTCTTTAGAAGTTTCCTTTTGACGATGATTGCCGGTTGCGATGATTTGTTGTTGATCCCCTTTTTCTTATCAAATTAATTAATAATTTTGATTATTTATAAATTAAATAACCATTTGAGTTATTTTCAAATTTTTCCAAAAAAATTTGGTTAAGTCTCAAATATTTGGGAAAATTTTGGCAGCCTTCCGGCGTCCTCTCCCCTGCACCGGGAGTTAAGGAGGGCATTTGCCCTTTGAAGTCCGCCCGACCAGACAGATAGTCAACGGCCGCGGGCTTCAGGGCGTTGTCGGGCCCGGGAATTAGTCTTCAGACGCTCTGATTGACGACGATTGGATGCAGATAATTGTTGCCGGTGACTGGTTGTTGATTATTGATTGCTGAAATTTGTGGATCCCTGTGTAAGAATACTCTCATTTCTCTCCCTCTCTATCTCTCTTCTCTCTTTATCTCTCTTTTTTTTATCTTATTTTATTATATATAATATAATAATATTATATATATATATAATAATAATAATAATAATAAATTATTATTATTATATTAAATAATATTATATATATATATATATTATTATATTATATCTGTTATATAATATCATATATAATGTATATTATATTATACATAATATTATATTATATTATATCATAACACTGTTATATAATATTATAATCTATATAATATAATATATATAAATTATATAATATCATATATAACAGAGAGGAAGAAGATCGGGCAGAGCAGAGGCGGAGAAGGAATGGAGACCGCGGCTAGGGCTTGGTTCGACCACGAAGGCGGCAGCTCGGGTCAGCCTGGTCATCGGCGGTGGAGGTAGGGTCGCCGGAGCAGGAGGTCGGCGGCTCTAGAGCACGTCGGCTGCAAGGCTTGTGGTTAGAGACGGTCCAGCGGTCGGAGATGGCAGGATTTGGGTCGGCGACGTCGGCTAAGGAAAAGATGGCGGATGTCCGGTCAGCGGGGGCTTGTCCAGGTCTAGGGCACGGTGGAAACGAAGACCGGGTGGGTGGAGGTAGCAGGGCAATCACCGGTCCTTGGTCATCTTTGGCTGTGGGATCGTCGGAGTAGTAGGTCGGCGTCGTTGGCGTCGGAGGAGGAGGCTGGGGTCATGACGGGTCGATTTCATCAGAGCAAGAAGAGGTAGGATATGTCGAAGGCAGAGGAGGCTTGGTCGGGCTTGCAATCGGCTGAGGTGAGTCTTCCAAAAACTCCTTTCTTCTCTATTTGTGTTTATTTCGGTTCTGAGCATGTGTTCGCGAATGGGGAGGATTTTCGTTGTTTTGTGTTGTGAGGAGCGGTTGCATGCGATCATGGGGGAGTGTGGGTCGACGGTTGTGTGCGATCGTGGGTGAGGTGGACTTGGTCGAGAGCGGGGCTCGTGTGTGGATTACGGTTACAGTCAACAAATGCCCCCCAACAAATATGATATGCGTCCTATAGCATATCATGTTTGTTGAAAGCTAGCTTACTTTACGGATCTCTAAAATTAGATGTCACGTAGAGGGTCTTCAAGATATTTCTGATTTATCTTCTCAATTTGTCAGGAATTAACATTTCTTCTGCCTTAGATTTGTGCTTTCATGGGCTTGATGAAGAATCCATATCGGTGACCTACACACTTTAGATTTGTATTAGGTCGGTGGCAAATTGTCATCTGTCCAAGACTTTATGCTTGGTGGACTTTGATGATGACAACATTCCCCTAGTTCAGCCTATAGCTTTATAAGAACTGTGGGATAACTTCTTCGATCCTATGCTTTGTACTTTATCGGACATGATGAAGAAGAGAAGCTCCTTCGATCTTAGCTTTGTGCTTGACAGATTTATTGAAGGAATAATGCCTCTAATTTGCTGGCAATTTTTATTGTGGCTTGGTGCCTTTGAGTTGATTGAAAATCTTCTTCTGTATTTTGTCTCACTCCCCTTGTTAGCTGAAGAAATATTCTGAATATGAATTGCTTTGATTTGATAAATTTGATAAATATCAAACTTGGTAGTATTTGTCATTGGGCAAATAAAACAGGTGCTTTCATACTACGGCCTCTTATCATGGCTTGTTGAGTTGGTAAAGCTGTCAGTGGCTCGGCTTATATAGGCTTGTTGAGACTGATTTTATACCTGTTTGAGCATTAGACTTGTACTATAACAGGTCATACTTGTCGCATTTAATTTGTTGAAGTTATCAGATCAAAAGTCTTCTTAATCTGAGCTTCAAGATTTTGGCAACTTCGAATATGAATCTTCACTTTTTGCAATGATCACATATTTATTTGCTTGAAGGCACTAGCTTCTCCACTGTATTTATACAGTAATAACATTCTGAATGACTTTAAATATTTATTTGGGGATCAATGTTAACCCAAATAAGTATTTAAAATGCCCCCTATCTTGAAGGGAACTTTCAACTGTCATCAGATTTTCAGCACTTTTAAACTTAAGAATGCCCCCTGTCTTGTGGGAAAATTTCTAAGATAACTTAGAAATGTATTCTTTCTTTGAGAGGGGATAATCTTCAGCTTTCTTTCTCTAAGAATAGTATTTCTTGAGATATCTCCCATTGATTGGGGGCATAGGCCGTCGACCTTCCATATCGATGAGTTGATAGGCTCCTCCCTGGTACACCTTCTCGATGACAAAAGGGCCTTCCCATTTTGGTTCAAATTTACCACCAATTCGTCGGTGCGGGATAATTGGTCTTCTCAACACCAGGACCAATTCTCCTTCTTGAAATGCTTGAGGGCGTACCATACGATCAAAAGATTTTACCATTTTTGCTCGATAAATTTCTAAATTTTGTTGAGCTTGGAGCCGGACTTCATCCAGTGCGTCAAGCTCTTCCATCGGTAGTCGAGCATTTTGTTCTTCTGTGAGATCGTACTGAACAGCTACTCGAAGTGATGGCAATTCAACTTCGAGTGGATGTACTGCTTCAGCTCCAAATACCAGCGCATAAGGAGTTGCTTTTGTTAGTGTCTTATACATAGTACGATATGCCCACAATGCTTCTGCCATCTTAGTATGCCATTCTCTTTTATTTTTAGTAAGGATTTTCTTGATCAGCTTTACGAGCGTCTTATTGAAGGCTTCTGCTAATCCATTTTCTCTTGGATTATAGGTCGATGAATATCGCCAATCAATTTTATGTCGCTCAATGAATTTGTATATCTTTGTACTTTTGAAAGCTGGACCATTGTTTGATATTATGCGGCGTGGTACACCAAATCTGTAGACAACGTTATGAGTAAAGAAGTTGATCACATGATGAGCAGTGACTTCTTTGAATGTTACCGCTTCAGCCCATTTTAAAAAATAATCTGTTGCAGCTAATATAAAGCGGTGTCCAGCAGATGATGGTGGATCAATTGGCCCTATTATATCTGTCCCCCAGCATTCAAAAGGCCAGTAGGCTATAGTGGGATGTAAAGGATTTGGAGGTTGATGTATAATATTGGCATGAATTTGATATTCATGGCATATCTCTACATGATTGGTGTAGTCCTTTAACATTGATGGCCAATAATAACCCATTCTTTTAATTTTAATGGCCATTTTAGGACCCGATTGATGTGCACCACATAATCCTTCGTGAACTTCAGAAAGAACTTTATCAGCTTCATCTTTCCCTAGACATCGTAGCCACATTTGATCGAATGATCTTCGATATAGCGTGTTGTTGACGAACGCATATCGCAATGCTCTCTTTTTGATCTGCATAGCGAATGATTTATCTACAGGGAGTTTGCTTTCTCTGAAGTAATCAATGAAAGGTTGCCTCCAGTCATTTTGCTCTTCAACCTCTAGGCATTCAAGCCAGGATTCGGAAGCTCTACCAAATTTTCTTCCTCTAAATATTAGAGGTTTATATATTTGATTTTCCAGAATAATTTATTGGGGAGGTTGAGGAACAACCAAAGTTGTATCCTGCTGGTTTGAATTTGTTGACCCCTCTGCCTGCGGGGAACATAAAATTACTGGCTCTAGTACTCGACGAGTGTTGACACTGATTAGCACTGGCTCGTCATTCATGCTCGCCGTTTCTTTAGCAAGTTTTGCTAAAGAATCTGCCTTACTATTATGAGCTCGAGATACTTGGATTAGTGTAACATTTGTAATTTGCTTCATGAGTTCGAGGACTCATCTGTGATAGTAAATTAACCCGACTCTACCGATTTTATAGATACCCAGTACTTGATTTATAATGAGCTGAAAATCACAAAAAATTTTGAGGTTTTGAATTTTCATTGAAATAGCGATCTCGAGACCCGCTATTAAAGCTTCATATTCTGCTTCGTTGTTGGTTCTGGGTTCAGTTAAACCAAATGAAAATCTCATTATCCCTCCATTAGGTTTTATGAAAATAAGACCGACACCAGCTCGAGCTTTTGGGAGGTTTGGAGGTTGGGCAGGTTTAATTGACGATGCACCATCAAAATATATTTCTCATATTTGTAACTTCTTTTCTTCTTGGACAACTAAAATTTATTTGTCGGGCAAATCATCATTGAGCGGTGAATCTGCAGGAACGGCATGTGCGGCAAGAAAATCTGCTAAGGCTTGCCCTTTCACTGCCTTTTTTGGAACATATGTGATATCAAACTGCAGAAGTATCACTGCCCACCTGGCTAGTCGACCTGTCAACGCTGGTCTTATCATCAAGAACTTCAGCGGATCGATCTTTGATATCAGTGTAATTTTATGAGACAACATATAGTGGCGGAGTTTTTGAACAGCAAATATCAGCGCCAAACAATGCTTCTCAATTGGAGAGTAACGTATCTCTGCTCCAATCAATCTTCGACTAATATAGTAGAGCACATTTTCTTTGCCTTCTTCATTGTGTTGAGCTAGCAATGCTCCAAGGGATTCTTCTAACGCTGCGGTGTATAGGATAAGAGGTTTCCCTGAAATTGATGCTGCAAGAATAGGCGGGCTTAATAGATATTTCTTGATACTATCAAAAGCTTCTTGACATTCATCATCCTATTTGAAATGAACATCTTTCTTCATCAGCTTTGCAAATGGTTGACATCTGCCTGATAAATTTGAAATGAACCGCCATATGAATGCAAGTTGTCCTTATAAAGAACGAAGTTGACGAAGACTTTTTGGAGGAGACATTTCTATGATTGCCTTGACTTTATTGGGGTCAACCTCGATCCCTCTATGTCGCACAACGTACCCTAGAAACTTTCCTGAGGAGACTCCGAAGGCACATTTGAGCGGGTTCATTTTGAGATTGAATTTTCTGATCCTCTCAAATACAATTCTTAAATCTTCAAAATGATCTTTTCGATCTATACTTTTGACAACAAGATCATCCACATAGCATTCAACTTTCTGGTGGATGAGGTCGTCAAATATATGTGTCATAGCTCTTTGGTATGTAGCTCCAGCATTTTTCAAGCCAAAGGGCATAACTGTGTAGCAGAATATGCCGATGGGAGTCCTAAAAGATGTATGTCTCTCATCTTCTGGTGCCATTTTGATTTGATTATACCCCGATGATCCATCCATAAATGAGAATATATTGTTATTGGATGTATTGTCAACCAATAATTCTGATATTGGAAGTGGAAAGTCATCTTTTGGACACGCGTTATTTAGATCCCGATAGTCAACGCATATGCGAATTTGACCATTTTTCTTCTTTACTGGGACAATATTGGCGATCCAATCAGCATACTTTTCCTCTCGAATGAAACCTGCTTCGATGAGCTTCTTAGTTTCTGCAATCACTTGCTCTTCAATTTCTAGTCTCATTCGCCTTGGAGCTTGCTTTACAGGTATTGCACCTGGTTTGATGGCTAGTTTATGAACAGCTATATCAGGGGATAAGCCTGGCATTTCATCGTATGTCCAAGAAAAATAGTCCCTGAATTCACTGAGTAATACTTTCATTTTTTCAACTTTATTCTTGGAAAGAAGAGCACTGATAAAGGTCGGGTGAGGGTCCTCATCAGTTCCCAAATTTATTTCTTTTAGCTCATCCATGGCAGCGGCCTGTCCACCATCTTCGAGTTCTTCTGGTGCAGGTTTAGCTTCCACATCTTTCTCTTCATTCGTATCTGTGTCCTCAGTAGTCAGATATTTATCTTTTACCGCATAACATGTATTTTCTGAGCATGTTCTGCTACGATAAATCCGAGGCCTTTTGTATCACGACTACCCATCTTTGATAGTTCTTGACACCACATTCTTTGAAAGATATGTTCTCGTCGCCAAGTAACCATATTATGAATTGCAGCTTTCCGTATCATCTGCTGAATTCTTTTGGGACAATATCTAGGCATTTCTATAGGAATTATCTCTACATCTTCATTGAAATCCCCATGCTCATTGAGATTCTCTTCTTGATATTCTCCAAATTTATAAAATAAGCTTCCCGATCCTCTACTTCCGTGTAGAGGCGGTACATAAAATGTTTTAAGCTCTTCAACATTATGCACCTCACGGGATACGATTTTTCTGAAATGTTGTGGAGGGATCAAGGTAACCACAAAAGTATTTTTCTTTGGCTTTTCATTAACCAAAGGCCTGTAGGCGTCATCATCTTCCTCCGTGTCACTTCCTAAATGAAGTATAACTTTATTTGATTTAGACAATGTATTAGTCTTTTTTGGAAAATTGGGTGACACGCCCTTCCTTCCTGTCTGCTTTTCTTCAACTTCTTTAGGTTATTTTGTACTCCTTGATGTCGATGCTTTAGCTTCAGAAGATTTTATCGGCTTTACTTCATTTGGAATGAAGTATTTTGCATCATCATAAATTTTCACTTCGTGGATTGCGAAGGGTTGTATATCCCCAGAGATTCGGAACTCTTCTCCGTCCTTCAAATATTTCATGCATTGGTGTATTGTTGATGGAATAAGACCATTCTCATGGAGCCAAGGTCTACCCAAGAGTGCCTTGAATGAAGTGTCTGCATCGATAATATGGAACTTGGCTTCTGTGCACAGCTCTCCAAATTTTAGGGGAAGGACAAATGACCCTATAGTTTTTTGTCCTTTCTCGTTAAATCCATGCACCATAAGTTTATCTGGCCCTAGATGTTGAATATCTAGGGCTAATGATCTTAGTGTGCGTAAACTCATGAGATTTATTGACGACCCGGGGTCAATCAGGATTCTCTTTATTATGATGCCATCACTTTCTGCTGAGACGTATAGAGGACGATTATGTTCTGTTGTCCCTAACATGAGATCTTCTTCAGAGAACATGACAACAGGTTCATTTCGGGCATGAAGAACTTCGCTCAAACATCTTTCTATGAAATATGCTTCATATCTCTTTAGATTTTTGAGAGCCTGTATTAAAGTTTCTCGAAAATCTTTTGACATTAGGAGAGCTTCATAGATACTGAGCTGTGATGGGATTTTTCTCAAATGGGAAATGATATTATACTCTATCCCCTTATTTGTATCATATTTCTTCTTATGATCTTTAGGGATAATTTCTTCATTGACGATTATATCTTTTCCCTTGTCTTTGCTTGATGATCCCTTTTTAGTGGCGGTGGCAACACTTTACCACTTCTCAACTATACTTGAGCAACTTCATTCAACTCAATCTCATTTGATGAAGATTTTGTTATATGTTTAGAGTCTTCACTCAGCTTTACATGCTCCATTCGTGAAGCTATTTGTTGATCCGACTCATCATCACTTGGAAAACACAACTCTTCTTCTGGGTCACTATTTATCTGCAGCACCATCAGACATGACTCAGATGTCACTTTATCAGTCATTTTTGTAGAAGATATTGCTATCTGACTCCTATTATAATCTTTAACCAAATCTCTTTGGCATGCAATCGATGCTACTGAGATGACTCGACATGTTTCTACATGGAGTGATTCTTCATCTTCTTGCTCATCATCTTCTACTTTTGATTGATCTATTTGAAGCTTAGACATAAAATCTGCAAGTGTTATGGGCCGTCTCAACGGTTGACGATAATTCTCCAAATTATTGATGATCTTTTGAAGCACGGTCCTCTTCTTCTTTAGCTTGTTACATTTGTTTGAGCTGTCAGACTTCTTGGAGGATGCCTTATATAACCGCTTCATATTAGAACGCCTCCAAGTTGATGACCTGGAAGTGGATGCACCTGAATTTTGATTTCCTTTAAATTCAAGCACTAGTTCTGTAGAGGATTTCCATTTTACACCAGGAACTCCTTCCAGTTGTTTGATCATCTTTCGTGTCTTCTTGGAGATTGCAGTCTGCCATCCATCTTTTTCTGGCATCATTTTTCCCTTCATTTTGTCTCTTTCCTTCATTGGAGGTATAGGAGAAGACACAATCACCTTCACAGACCCCTTCTTTGGGTGAACTAGAACACTATTTGATAGCGTGAACTCACCATCTTTATATTTCTTTTCAAGCCAGTCTTTGAAGACGTAACAATCTTCAATAGGGTGACTGATAACTCGATGATACGGGCAAAAATTAGGATTATCTTTCTGCTCAGCTTCTTCTGGTCTTTTACATTCCAGTAATTCAAGACCAGCATTAAGCGCCTGCTTGAATAGTTTTGCCACACTTTCCCTCTTAAAAGAATTTTCTCTATTCATTTTTTCTTTAAGGGATGTGATTCGATCACCGGTTCTTGGCCTCGAACGTTCTCCTCCATCATGAAAAATTTGAGACCTATCGTTTCCTCCCAATACTAGTTTTGGCTGGGGTTTAGAATACTATCTTCCTTTATCATCTTTAGGAGTAGATTATTTTTCTTTATCGATCCTTAAAGATGATGCAGAATATATCTTATCCCTTCTAGTATCTGCAGCTTTATTTCTTCGGGGTCTATCTGAATAATTTTCAGACTTAGATAAATTCAACTTTTCAAATTTAGCTACTCTATCCAGTAGCTCCTGATAAGTGCTAATGGAGGCCATGCATAAAAATGGTAACATCCTATCATCGATATTTCCCATTAGCAGTTAAACAGCGTGCTCCTCTTCCAACTGTTGTTCGCATTTCATACTCATATTATTCCAACGAGTGAAGTACTTCGTCACTGACTCACCCTTTTTTTATTTCTCTAAGGCAAGGTCAGCGATAGTAGTCTTCTCCGTAGTACTAGCGAACCTTTTCACGAACATATTTTCTAATTCTGCGAATGTCTTAACAGAATCATTAGGAAGTTCGGTATACTATTCAAAAGCAGTCATAGTCAAACTACTAATGAATTGGCGGAAGAGTAAAGCATCTACGCCTCTAATATTTCCACAAGTTGCTTTAAACTGAGCCAAGTGTTGTTTAGGATTGCCGGTGCCATTAAAAGTATTAAACTTAGGCACTGAAGAGCCTTTAGGGTAGGGCACCTGATCATACTCGGTCGGATACGGGCGTTGCTCACAAACTTCTCTACCTGCTCTGAGGCAATGACAGCCTTAATCTTTTCATTGATGATTGATTCTAATTGGGGAGTCATCATCAGCTCAGATGTACTTGTAACATTTTGGTGAGCTTGTAGATGAACAGGTTGATCAGCCTCATTTCCTTCTTCATGTGTGGTTCGTATTCCAGACACCTGGGGTATTGGGTCGGTTGACAAATTAGTAGGAATACTACTGGATATCTGCTGATTAACGGGCTGACCCGATGTATGATGATCAGTTGGTTGAGCAAGTGCAGGAGTAGTAATGATGTTCTTCTGCATTAACTGCATCATCGCAGTCATCTGTGCCATCATTTCTGTCATCTTGCTATTCAGATCAGATATCTCCTTATCTTTTTTTTTCATTTGGAGTTTCAAACGTCTTTGTTCTTGTGCTAATGTCTCAGCAAACACTTCTTCATCTTGATCATCATTTTGTTCATCGTCTGAGGGAACTCCTTCTTCTGACTGCTTGTGCTGAGCTTGATCTTCTTGAGAGGTTATTTTAGAAGAGGTGGGTCCTGCTTCGTTGCATCGTCGATAGCCACGTGTTTGATGTGGCTCATCACCATGCCCCACCATGTAGACTACCTCGACTTCCATGGTGTCTTCATCTTCATCGTCATCATTTTCTTGTACTCGAATCTCAGAGCGACGCTTCCGGTAGATCTCTGGCTCTGCATGTGGTGCAGGAACTTCTTCAATTGGAGGAGTACGGTCAAAATTGACCTTCTTCCGAGAGGTTGAAGTTGGTTGGCAATAGGATTCCTTGGAACATTCTCCAAGGTGTCGACTATTACAAGTGTCAGGAATAGGAACCCTTTCCTTAGGTACCCATTATTGATGATTTTTATTAAAGGCGGATCTCTGGGAGGCCGCACCAAATGTCACACCTATATTTATTTTCTTCTACGGTAATTTTCTTCCAGGAGGTCTCGGCCTCCAAATTTCTTTACCTTTCCACTAGGACCTTTTGATAGCGGATCCCTGAACACAAGGTTCAGGTTTCACGCTCCAATGTTCACCGCATGGGATTGATCTTAATTTCTCTTGAGTTGCCGTGGCAGCTCGTAACCCTCTTTGTGGGATCCTTGTAGTCTTGTTTGCTAATGGCCTTTGATATCTCTTCTTCATTAAGCCATTCTCCTTTGCAGCTTTCAGAACTCTGTGTATCTTGGCGGACAAAGTTTCATACTTCTTCTTTTGAGGAACAGGGGTCTGGGGTTGTTGATCCCAAAATGATTGTTTCAACTCGCCAGTATGACTATTCATCTTCACCCATTTTAAATTTGCAAACTTATTCTGGGTGGGAATGTTAACTTCTGGCTCCAAGGCTGGGAGTGTTGACGGATGCACTGGTAGTGGTTGTTGAGCTCGTAGCTTTGCATTCAACTTTCTCCTTTGCCTTCTTGTGAGCCTTCCTCCAGATGAGGAGGCTTCAGCATCATCCTTCCCGGGTGCAGATAACCCGTTTGGTAGAGTGGTGGCCCTGGTAGGTACCACAGATATTCTTCCTTCAGTTACGAGCCTCTCTGTGGTTGGGGCCTTGGGCTGTGATAGTCTTTCGAAGATAAAAATCTTATTTTGTTGAACTGATTTAGCAGTAGCAGTTCTAGCAGCTCGTGGTTGTTGCACGGAATAGGCACGTCGTGCATAAGTTTCAGCAGAGTCAGGCCTCGCAGAATGGCCTTGAACAGTCATGCCGTGAATAGGTATGGCGGCAGCCATTGCAGTAGCTACAGAGAACTCTAAGCTTCCAAATCGGATAGTGGCTTCAGAGTCTCCGGTGTTAATGACAGCATTTGCTAGCTGAATGCTAGCGCCTCGTCCTAGTTGGACGGTAAAGGGAGTACTCTGTAGTTCCATTCTACACAAAAGAAAGGTAAGGGTTAGTAGTCAAAAATTGATACATCACCCCACACTTTCAGAGTGCAGAGACTAGACAGAATGAAATAATATATATAAATTTAATTGGATTGTATTATTTCAAAACCCTAATATTAATGAATTTATTAGAATTTTAATATTTTTGTTGCTATTGTAGTTTATGTATATCTAGCCAAAAATGGAAAGAGAAACTGTCCCCAGCGAAGTCGCCAGAAATCTTTGGGCTCCGAAAATACCATTGGATGAGTATTCCCGGCCTCTCTACGTCATCAATCTATTTTTCTTTTGTTTATGACGATGACGATAGAGAGTTTTAACAAAATTAGGTTCCTGGTGAATTTTCAGAAGGCAGATTGGGTTTTAGATAAGACACTACCTAGAGATTTCGCCCTTAATTTGTGAGGACTTTTTGATCTGAGTTCTGGTTTCCTATAGGCGCAAGCCCCTATAGTTAATTACCCCTCCCGATAACAAGAGAGAACTTTCGATTAAGGCTAGTCGTTAAAAAGCTCGAATAGATTGTAAATCTAAAGTATAATAGCAACAATTTTAGGGTTTGAATTTTGGTTTTATGATTTAAAATTTGTCACCATGAACTTAAAACTGGTGGTGGGGGGAATGAAGATGAGCCCGATCAAGATCCCATGGTTCTGTCATCCCAGGCTGTCATTATCCCTGGTCTACTTAGTCAGAGGAGGTAGTCGACCCAACTTGACAGAAGGCACCTTGTCGGCAGCCATGGGTTTCTTCGTCCAAGAATACCTTGTAGACCTGGGCTGGTATTTGAATAAGGGGATATATCTGAATCCACCTAAGCTGATAGAGGGCATTATGCCTATCAAATATATCCTATGATTCATCGCTCAAGGGCTTGACGCCATTAGGGAATATACGGGCTTTGGCCGTGATCGTAATATAATGGTGCCATTTTGCGGCAAAACCACCCGATCAGAGGGCACGTGCCACGTCCCTGCTGGAAAGAGACTATTTGAGGATGAATCATAGCGATACACCCGACATGCATTCGCTCTTTGTGAGCTGAGGTTAATTTCAAACTTATCACCCCTGACAAACGGTTGCGGGAGGTGGGTTGATTTTAGTTTTGAGTTTTTAAGAGATAATTTCGTTTCAGAGATTTGAGCTTTTGTTTGATTTTGAAATTTTAACCCCTCCGGTTGAGATTTTCTGTCAACGTGGCCATCATCGGGGTGACGTTAAAGTCACTTATTATTTTCGTAGGTATTTGGGAGGTATTTTATGATTCAAGTCAAGTCACTCCGGTCCCTTTCGTGGAGGAGGATGAGACTTGAATATTTGACCCGCGCAGCATTCTCGAATCGTTGGATTTGGGACTTAGATGTGACGATTGGAGCACATGCGGGTTGTAGCATTTGACCCTGCGCAGCATTCTCAGACTTTTGTATTTGGAAATTTATCACATTTGTAGGAGCACATGCAGGGGTATGTTTCGTACTTCAATTTAAGGGATCATATTTAATACATAAGAGAAGATTTTAAAATATTTAAATATGATCAATTCGTGCAAGTGATTTTATTTAGAAGATGCCCGAAATTTCTTTTAAGGGCCTATGAACGCCTTCTGTCCGCTCATACACGTGTTGTGGATCCGGTGGCGTTATTATCGATGAATTTACTTCAGAAAAGATGTATTTTGGCATTTCAAATAATTTTGTCTTCTTTATTATCATTTGACACAATTCCTAGAGGAGGTTTGCTCAATAGATGCTAGGAGATTGTGCTCATATTCGTAGGAGAATTATCTTGCTCGCTATGAATTCTCCCATTTTCCCCTGTAGGTAGACTGATTTGTTCTATACAAGCTCCTTATCCTTGCTTGTATGCTAGTTGCTGTGAGCACTACGAATTCCCTGTTCCTACTCACAGGTGAATTGTAGTATATTATATTATGTCTTTGGGTTGAAGGAAATAGTTTGAAGCTCTAACCATCATAGCATAGCTTTTGGCTTCTTAGATCAACAAAATACTTTGATCCTTACCCCTCCTCACATATTCATGATATGTCTCCATATGATTGAATGACGGGCATTCTTTAAGGTTTCTATCCTAGTTCAATATTCATAGTTTCATTAGGATTATGCTTTGTGTTGTTGCCTAGTCAATTCTTTTGAATTCCTCGATCATTGCCACAATTCTCTGTGGCTATGACTACAAATGTCTTTTTTACTTAATCCTTTTAACCATCTCACTCTCACTGCCATAGGTCTGAGATTTGGAAGCCTTAGGAGTAGTTTGGAAAGCTACTCTGTTAGAGAGCTACTTCGAAGAGTTCGTGCTTGAGAGCTTTGCAGCTTGAGAGCCATTTGGAGAGCTGTAAGGTTGTTTATTAGAGGGAGTTTCAGAGCTGTTGTGAGCATTATTCTTGCTCAAGGAGTTGTTGTGTCTGGGTTGTTGAGTTGGAGAGCTATTGGAGAGCTGCCAGTTTGGGAGTTTGAACATAAACTGGATCAGTAGAAACATTAAATTCATGCATTTTATTTTTATGTTTTTTAAAATTGCATTGATTAAATTGATTAATTAGGTAAATTTAATTGAATTTAAGTTTTAATTTAAGTCCATTTGCTTAGTTCATTAATTGAATGTATTTTAAAATTAATTATGTTAAATTTGATTTGCTTAATTAGATTATCCAATTAATGAAATTTTAAATTTAGATTTTTTTTTTAATTTAATCAGAGTTTTGGTTTCAATTATATTATTCAAAGTTTCAATTTGAATTAAATTAATTAATTTAGGATTTAATTTTAGTTTAAATGAAATTGCAGATTACTCTCAAATTCCAAAATTTAAATTTTAATTTAATTGTTTAAATCTTTTGATTTAAGTTTTCAATTAATTGAATTAAATTTCAAATTAGTTTAATTAGATAGATCTTTGTTTCAAATTTATTTAAGAATGTTCATTAGTTAATTATTTAATTCAGAATTTTAGCTTTAGATTAATTAGTCGATTTGTTACTTTATTAAAGTTTTGATTTAAGATTTAAGTTTAGTCTGATTTTAAATTTTTTTATTGGTTAATTAAATCAAATTAGATTATATTAGGTTATTTATTTATCCGTTTAAATTTATTAGTTAATTATGTTGCAATTAGATTAACTAGTTGAATATTTTTTTTAATCTTTCCAAAAATCCCAATAGGTTCAAAATTTTTCTAAGTCCAGAAAATTTTTAGAAAATTTTAGCATCCTTCCGGCGTCCCCTCCCCGATTCCGGGAGGTAAGGAGGGCATTTTCCCTTTCAAGTCCGCCCGGCAGGAAAGATAGTCAACCGCCGAGGGCTTCGGGGCATTGTCGGGCCCTGGAATGGTCTTCAGAAGCTTCCATTTGACGATGATTGCCGATGATTGCCAGTTGCGATGATTTGTTGTCGATCCCCTTTTTTTTTATCAAATTAATTAATATTTGTGATTATTTATAAATTAAATAACCATTTGAGTTGTTTTCAAATTTTCCCAAAAAAATTTGGCTAAGTCTCAAATATTTGGGAAAATTTCGGCAGCCTTCCGGCGTCCCCTCCTCGGCGCCGAGAGGTAAGGAGGGCATTTGCCCTTTCAAGTCCGCCCGGCCGGAAAGATAGTCAACGACCGGGGGTTTCAGGGCGTTGTCGGGCCCGGGAATTAGTCTTCAAACGCTCTGATTGACGACGATTGGATGCAGATAATTGTTGCCGGTGACTGGTTGTTGATTATTGATTGCTGAAATTTGTGGATCCCTGTTTAAAAATACTCTCATTTCTCTCCCTCTCTATCTCTCTTCTCTCTTTATCTCTCTTTTTTTTATCTTATTTTATTATATATAATATAATATTATAATATATATATATATATATATATATATATATAATATTATTTAATATAATAATAAATTATAATTATTATATTAAATAATATTATATATATATATATATATATATATTATTATATTATATCTGTTATATAATATCATATATAATATATATTATATTATACATAATATTATATTATATCATAATACTGTTATATAATATTATAATCTATATAATATAATATATATAAATTATATAATATCATATATAACAGAGAGGAAGAAGATCGGGCAGAGCAGAGGCGGAGAAGGAATGGAGACCGCGGCTAGGGCTTGGTTCGACCACGGAGGCGGCGGCTGGGATCAGCCTGGTCGTCGGCGGTGGAGGTAGGGTCGCCGGAGCATGAGGTCGGTGGCTCTAGGGCACGTTGGCTACAAGGCTTGTGGTTAGAGACGGTCCAGCGGTCGGAAATGGCAGGATTTGGGTCGGCGACGTCGGCCAAGGCAAAGATGGCGGATGTCCGGTCGGCGGGGGCTTGTCCAGGTCTAGGGCACGGTGGAAACGAAGACCGGGTGGGTGGAGGTAGCAGGGCGATCACCGGTCCTTGGTCAGCTTTGGCTGTGGGATCGTCGGAGTAGGAGGTCGGCGTCGTCGGCGTCGGAGGAGGAGGCTGGGGTCTCAACGGGTCGATTTCGTCAGAGCAGGAGGAGGCAGGATATGTCGAAGGCAGAGGAGGCTTGGTCGGGCTTGCAAGCGGCTGAGGTGAGTCTTCCAAAAACTCCTTTCTTCTCTATCTGTGTTTCTTTCGGTTCTGAGCATGTGTTCACGAATGGGGAGGATTTTCGTTGTTTTGTGTTGTGAGGAGCGGTTGCATGCGATCATGGGGGAGTGTGGGTCGACGGTTGTGTGCGATCGTGGGTGAGGTGGACTTGGTCGAGAGCGGGGCTCGTGTGTGGATTACGGGTACAGTCAACAGTCATCATCCATGTCTTGCTTGAAAGAATATGCAGTTATTTATCCCCAAAATGAAAGAAGATCAAAATCACATGTTGGGTGTTAGAATTATTTGGAATTATTTGGTTGAATGGAAATAAGTACAAGTTTTTTTTTTTTTTGGCTTAGAGCAAAATGAATGCGGTGTATACCCAAATGATTTTGGTGACTGGTAGCCGGTTGGCAGGGGTGGCCGTGGCTTATGACAAAAATGATACAGAATTTAGAGTATATTTGAAAATCGATTAAATCTAATGATGTTCAAATACATCAAAATTAAACTAAATGGTTAATTCTAAATAGTTTAAAACTTTACTCTACATTTCTTTTACTTTTTTTTTTTTTGGAATTTTTGCATATAGCATACATAGCTCACATTGGCCCATTGATTGGAAGCTTAGGCTACCAATTAAGAGGTCTTAGATTCGAATCTTTATGTATGCTTTGTGTGTATGAATCTGACTTAATTGACCTAAATGTCCCCGGAAAAAAGTACAAAAAAGAACAAACTAGTATGGAAATAATGTTTGTCTTCCCAAAACAAAAAACAAAATGGGAAGAGCTGAGCTATCTAGAACAATCCATATATGGCAAAAAATAAGAAGGAAGACAAACTATGAAAGGAAGAAGAGCCCCTCAGCTGAAAAAGTGAGGTCCCCCATGCTATTGAAGAGGGCACCAACAAAGCAAATAAGAGACCACTCCGGGGGAGAGATGGTTTGAAACAGCCAGAAGGGCATATCAATATCTCAGTGCTCAAGAAGTGGACATAGTTGATTGTGGCACCCACTACAATACACATAAGAAGATCTCAATATTGTTCATCTGAGAGGACAACGGCCCCGCCCATGATATCGTTTGGAGCCTTCTTTCTCTTTCTGGGTGAACTGGCAATACGCCCAAGCTGTTGTAGTTCCTTGGTAAAGTGAGCTTGGGAGACTTACGATGTTGCTTAGTAAGGTCCAGAGCTCTATAGGAAGAGTCTTCCAGTGGCTTGTCTTTTTGGGCAGAGAACACAATCTGTGTTGGGTTACCAGTCTTCTTCACATCATCTCTTCGGGGATGGCCTGAGCTGGGAACTTTTGATTTCTGCTTCCCTTTCCTGGTAACAAGGGTCCAAGGCCCATACCCCTCCTCATTAGAATGAGAGGAGCTTTTATGTTGCGGCTGGCAATAGCCATTGTGTGGTACTGTGTTCATATCATCCGGCTGGGTGGGGGTGGAAGGCCTAGCTTGTTGTTTTTCACTGGGGGGAGGAGGGGTTGCATTATGCAGAGCTGGAGGAGGGTCAGTCGTGGTGGAAGGCTGCTGAGATATGGAATGACAATGCTCCACATTATGGCCAATGTGCCCACAATGAAAGCAAATTTGAGGAAGGCCTTCATATTCAATGTGTTGGAAGAACCTGCCACTTCTTCCATTTATCCAAAACCCAGAAGGTATCTTTTGTGACAAGTCAATCCGAACACACACTCTGGCGTAAGAATTTTTCCCCCAAGTGCTAGTCTGTTCATCCATCCATAGAGGATTGCCAACCATAGCTGCCATTCTAGCAAGATTGGAAGGGTCCCAATACATTAGCGGAAGCTTTGGAAATCTGATCCAAATAGGGGAGGACAATCCATTCATCTGATCAAGGGAAAAGGATAGCGACCACTGATCTAAACCAATGATATTGCCTGCCACCATCCAAGGTCCACCACTAAGGATGGTATCTCTTGCTTCTACATTTTGGAAGATGCATATGAAGCACATAGGAGCAATAGTGATTAGCTTGAATTCGCCAACATGAGACCATTTCTTGGAGAGTTTCCTGTGCAAAAGAACGAAGGGAATACGTCTTCCCAACAGTTTGCCAACAAGAGCACATTCTAACTTTGCTAGGTTCTCATCCACCTTGACTTCATTCAAGATTAGTGAAAGCCCATCCTTATCGAGCACATCCTCCTTATGAACATAATCGAGTTGAGTGTAGGATGGCTTTCTCCAAGCAAAGAGGCCTGGGGTTCGATCGCCAAACACCTTTGGAGGGATTTGGGAAGTCGTATGATCAGGAGCTGGCTGAAATCCTGCACTAGTTTGCACAGAAACTACTGTTGTAGTCTTAGGGGCAAAAGCACAAACAGTTGGTGTGCACAATCCTGTAGTATGATGGTCACTTGCTGCAATAGGGGTGGGATTTACGCACCTGCAGGAAAAAGCTCCAGCACTGTCCCTTTCCAAACCATCTTCACAATTCATCACAGAAATACCATTCAATTCAGCACTATCCGAGATAGAGAAGCCCACATCGACAGCATCACAAACCTGAAGTTGATCGCAGCAGTTCGATTCCTGCTCACAGCCCGACGACGGCAACAAGTGCAGGTTGCGAATGGCAGCGACCCCCGAGCGTTGCATGAGCTGATCGGGATCCTTCTGCATCTCCTTTACCATATGAGCTTGCAAAGCTTCGACACACTCCCTCTGATCAGCCCAATTCAGACCAGACGGCATAGCCAGATCGGGATTCGCAAGCGCTTCACGTATCTGGGAGGCACGCTCAGAGAGCTGCTGGCAGTCAGGACCCATAGAGACCGAACCAATGTTGATACCTGCACGATTCAATCCCTTCGCCTGTTCAAGAGATTGATCGGGAATCTGTAATCCGACCATAGGAGCCGCAGCAGCCGAATCGTGAGCATCCTGGACGGGAACGAAGTCGTGAGCTGCCTGGACGTAGCCTTCGCCAATAACGGACAGATCATCCTCAAAATTGCAAAGAGAAGTAGCAGGTTGATTGATTGCATTGATTTCCCGCGGCTGAGCACACACGACATCACCCAAAGAAGGTTCGTTCGGGGCCAGGGACGGACAGAACAGAACATCAGCTGCATTCGAACCATCCCTCACAACCTCGCTTGCATCGATTCTCTTCTTCCCATGGCTGCTCCATTCAGCTTTAGTCTTAAAGTAGAAAGCAGTCGCGACTTTCACCTTCGACCTGCTACAAGATCGCCGGCTTACCACGTTCCTGTAGTTCCCACCCTTAACAGAAGGATGGCCTTGCTGATTTCTTCCCGGAGGGCTGCCGCAGCCACCAAGATAAAGCTTGGCCAAGCTTTCATCAACTAGAGCCCGCCAATGGTCATCTGTAACAATATCCTTCCTTCCATTAGCCTTGCGAGAGTAATGAGGTGACCTAGGGCCACCTCCCACCATCGTAGAGCTTCTCTCACAAGAAACCAAGAGGGAGGAGTGGCGGCAAATGAAAGAGCCTACATTTCTACTACTTCCTACCATAGATCAATATTCTAAAAATTTCTACATTTGGGATATTTTTATGCTCTTGTTACTTAAAATCAAACAGCCACTAAAAAGCATCAAAAAGCTTTTTGATATCTTTTGATATAACCAACAAATATTTTGATGGGAGCTTTCCTATAAGTAATCAAAATCTTTAAAAATTTTATTTTCTTAACCAAATGAGTAATAAATATATTTTTTTCAATAATTATTTGTTAAGAAAATAAATGAAACAAAAAGTATGGATCACTCATTGAAAAGGAGCCATCTAAGCATTTGTTAGTTATATCAGAAGGCATCAAATTTTTGTTGTTGTTTTTAGTCATGAGACATGCATACTTTAAACAAGATGTAATAAGAAGCTAACATCCTCTTCCAACTTTTTCTATTTATCACACTAAAGACAAGCAGCTAATAGATTCAAAAGTAATAAGAGCAGGTAGAACAGAAAAGAGAAAGGGATGAATGAAACGAGAGTTAGGAGCAAGCTAGAGAATGAGATTGAGCAAGAGTCGGTGGATGAATGTGCAAGATTGAGAGCTTCAACCTCATTTCTCCTTGGATCTCCCTTAAAATGAAAAGGGTAGAGCATATACTTGATCTTGGAGGCAAGAGCTAAGGTTCTTGTAACTCTTACTACAGCTTTGAGTCCTCTGACATGTGACATCGATGGTAATACTGAAGCTATAGTATCAATTGGATCGAGGTTTTTGCAAGAAGTTGTTGGAAGAAGATTCCCATTTGCTAAAAATAACGCATTTTCCCGTGTAACTTGTGAAAATTTATAAAAATATTAAAATGCCTAGAACTCTTGTATCTATAACATACAAAAAATTACACAATGAAAATTTAATAGATAGAAATTAATCCCTATTTTAACGCTATAATTTTATAATTTAAATTAAAAAAATCCCAAAATTCAATCTTTATTAAAATTAAGATAAGCAAAATATAACCAACTCAATCCAAAAAACTTTCCGGACTGCATCTACAGTAGAAAATGGATCGAACTCTCCCAATACCGGCTTTCTCTTTCTAAAATCTCCCCTATCTCTAAATGATAGCTTAAGTGTGATTTTTATTTTAGCCAAAATAGAAATGAAGTGGAAATTAATATTATTGTTGAAAATTTTATCAAATGTCATGGCATTCCAAACAACGGTGCTTTACGCCAGCACTTCATAGTAAAATGAACAATCCCACGAGCTTAGCGCTACAATGACCCTCGAGATATGCTTCAGAATAGAGTCCAGACATCACATGCTTACAAATCATTCTAAAAGTGATATAGAATGAAAATATAGAAGTTCCATCACACAAGACTTACCAGGCAGGGTCAAAATGCATGTAACTCTATTGTAATGGGTACTAAAATCTTCTCTCCTTAGAAAAATATCATCCTTATTATTTTAACACTCAAGTCGAGTAAACAGATTAGGGTATATTTACCTCATCTAAAATTCTTTCTCCCATGTAGCTTCTATTTCAATTTTATGCTTCACTGCACTTTAACCATTATGATCTGCTTATTTCTTACTTTCCTGACATCATATGACAAATTTTTTTCTAGTTCTTCTCTATAGCTCAAATCTTGACATAGCTCAACCTCATCTACAGACACTCAATTTCCAAAGTCAGATATCAATTTCCTCTATTAATATTCTCCTCCTAGTTCACTTAATTAATTATTTTTATTGCTATTCTAATATTAGTTTTAATTAATTTTCCAAAATTATATGTATGATTTTCAAACAGCCCGATAATCTACATTGTTCAATGAATATCCACCGTTCAATTTTAATTTTGAAATATGGGAAATTATATTTGAATTTACTGCTGTAAAATCATTTCCAAATTTTCTTGGATCAATATTAGAATATTTTAATTTATGCACTATTTTTGAAAACAAGGCTTAAATTATTATATTTTTCTTTGGCTAGTTTTAATTCTTTACTAAATCTTTGAATTAAAAGTAATTCCAAACATGCTCATTATACAATAACAATGAATCTTTTGCTCTTATATGTTTTAGTTAATTGTTCACCCTTACAAAGCTTATAATATATTTATATGAGACACTTGATCAAATAAATTATGAGTAGATTCTCTCAGAAACTAGATTATTGTGATCGTTTAATGAGTTTCAAATTGAAATAAAAGAAAAACTAGTAAGATTCCAAGACATTTTTTTCTCCCATTTATCATTTTAGATGGTTGATGCGTTATACATTTCAAATATCTCATTTATTTTTAGCTTTTTTCTATAGAGCCTTAATTAATTTATCCTAAACATTTTATTGGGAAATATTTTTCACTAATCTAATTTTCATATAACATTATATCGTTTGGATACAGTGGTCAATAATCTAGGTCTGACAATGCATTTGTTTCTCGTAGAACATTCATATATAGAGAATGTTGATCCTCTAATGCAATAATATTGTGGTATTCAAATAAATAAATATTAAACTCTTATTTATAGAAATTTTGTAGATTAACACTGATGGAAGGCAAGGTTAATGCCAATTTGGTGTTAACATGCCATAATCAATTCAATGTGTTTTTTAAAGCAAAGTGACTTCAATGTTTTGGTAGTCAAATTCCTAGAGCTTAATGAAACATGAGAGGCTTAATTAATTAAATTATGTCAAAGAGCCTGGTATCCATTATTTGATTATTAATACTTGAAAATTCTATATTCATTACACATTAATACCTAGAAAACTTGACCACCCAGTCTGATTAAGTAGTTTGTGACAAAAGACTCAAGTGAACTAGATAGACTCATTTATCTCACAAAAAATCTTCTTTTTTCAAAATTAAAATATAATAATTTTTATCATTTTGAGGTTGCTGTGTAAAAAAATCCTTTTTGGCTATGATTATTTAAGGAACTCTTTTGCAGAATGCTATAAAGATGCAACCTCATGTGGGACACTAGCCACCTTATATAAAATAATTATTCAGACATAACCATTTAGAGATATTGCTTATGCATAAACCCTTATAACATACAAGCACAGATATATACATATAGAGTGTGGAGTCTTCTATTTACTTTAGATGATCTTCTAATTCAGTATATGAAGAAGTAGGAGTGAAAAGTGATTGCACCTACTGAATGGAATTATGGTGTCTTACCTCGAATCCCTTTTTACATAGAAAATATTACTTAGAGATGGAAAAAAGCATTCAAATCTTAATCGGGGAGGTAAAGTTAGCAAACCATAAACTAGCAAATTTGTTGGTTGCTTTATCCCTCATTGTTGTTGGAGAGAGTCATAATCTGTTACAATATTAGTGGCCTGCTTATCTCATCGTTGGTATTTGCTTAAATAATTTATTACTTTAGTTCTTGATGTACTTGAGCTCGTTAAATGACAATGCGACATTATCTGCTTAGGCCATGTTGTTGTTTCTTATCCATCATTCTATATTCCGATATTTGTTAGTTACCAGCCATATATTCTATATTTGTTTTTTTGCAAGGGTTCGGCCATGCAGTTTTTTTTTTTTTTTTTTTTTTTTGTATTTGTATTTATTGGAATCTATGGAATTGTAACATACTCATATATCCTAATTCCATTTGTGCAAAGGGGACTTCATTATGGTGTTTCTATGCAATAGACACTGTAGTTTCCTAGGCATCATAAATTGGTATCAGAGTATAGTTATTGGAAGAATTGATTTGTTACTAGAGTTGTAAGAATTGATTGTGAGTCAGGTAGAATGGGTAGTTTAGGGTGTATTATTTTACATACATATTTGATTGTATGTGTGTATTATTCAGATATATTAAACCATGCAGGTAAATAATTAAAATGGATCCGTCATAGTCAAATATACCCAATGAGCAACACAATGCAACTCCAATGCCATCAAATAATCTGGTGCAGTTGGCTACTGTTATAGCACATGTAATGGGGGATGCACATAGTAAGTAACCTAGAAGCAAAGAAAAAGAGGGAGATAAGCATTTGCAGACATTTCATAAGTTGAAGCCTCCATTGTTCAAAAGAGTTGTAGGACCTCAGGCTGTAGAAGACTATTTTCTGAGGATAAAAAAGATCTTTAATAGCATGCAGTATCCAAAGAGCCGGAAGGTACCATTGGTTTTGTTCCTCTTTGTAGGAGAGACTGAGAGATGGTGGGTTGGGCAACAAAGAGAAAATTTTCAATGGAAGACAAATGCTGAGATCACTTGGGATGAGTTCACTACAGTATTCAGGATGTAGTTTGTACCTTCATCAGCCCGAGAACAGATGCAGAAAGCTTTTATCAAGTTGGAGTAGGGAGACAAGATAGTAATGCAGTATGAGACTAAGTTTACTGCACTAGCTAGATATGCTCCTCACTTGATTCCTACTACTAAGAAAAAAATGTTACAAGTTTTTGTAAGGGTTGAATAGGGAGCTAATACATCCATTAGTACCTTTACGAATTCAGGAGTTTTTTTGAATTGGTGGAGTGGGCTAGACATATAGAGATTGATTTTGCAGTACTGACATCCAGGCATGATGAGAACTCCAGGTATAATATCAGTGAGAGAAGGGTAGAGATGAAGTAAGCAGGGATAAAGATAAAGAGTGTGCCAGTGAGAAAAAAAAGTAGATATAGTGATTCGAGGAGATCTGGATCGGCAGCATGTACAGGTAGTTATGGTGAGTGCATTCATTATAGTCAATGACATTTAGGTCAATGCTACTTGTTGTTGGGGCTATGTTTTTGCTATGGACAATAAGGATATAAGGTAGCAGACTATCCTCAAAGGGGATTTGGAGGAAGAACTGATTCTGGTGCAGGACAGTCCAGACATACTATAGGATAAATGATTGTAGTGTAAAGAGCATATAGTGAAAGATCAACCAACAGGGCGGGTGACAGAGCTATCATTGGAACTGTTGCATTATGATCGATTGTACCTACTCTAGTAATGCCACATGTGTATAACTTACAGTATATGAAAGACCGATAATAACCTAAGAGTTTTCCTGGTAAGAAGTTTATTTTAAATGATTGTATGACATAGCATAACATACATAATTAAATGACATATGATAGAATAAACTACATGGCTATATGATTTCTTATGAGTTTTGATTTGAGTTTGATTTGATTTGATTTTTGATCGTACGAATTTGTTTTATATCGATTTTGTGCCCGAATTCATAAGAAAAATTTCGGGGATGATATTTTTTAAGTGGGTAGATTGTAATAACTTGCATTATGACTTAGGCAAGTAGATTCTTTTTAGGACTCATTCTAAGTCAAATTTTAAAATAATCTTCGCCATAAAATATATATTATTGCGATTTAATTATACCATTTTTTCATAATTTTTGGGCACTGGTGACAATCCTTAAGAAATTGACACTTATCGATACAAGTTAGGATTTAGGGACCGTTAGGTGTCTTCTTTATAAATCAATTTCACTTAAATTTTTTAAATAAAATGTTCTATTTTATGGATATTTTTCTATAATTTTTGAAACCCCAAAAGATTTTATATGAATTTTAATTTAAAAATTAAATAATTATATAACTATATTATTTTTATATTATTATTTATTACAAAATATCTTAAAGTATTATTAAAAACTTTTTTGAATCCTTTTCCTATTTGTTTTTCACTAATAGAGAGTTTATTTAAGGAATTAAGAGAGAAAGAAAATCCTAGGATTTGAAGTTCGTGGAGCAATTTTCATTAGTTGAGTCTGTTGGAAAATTTGGTCATCTCATTGTAAGAAAACTTCACCCTATTTATGATTTCAATAATTTTGTGTTTTGGATATTTTTTGATCAAATTTTTATTTTCGTTACTAAAAAATGAGTATAATTTTTTTGTATAAAACTTTTACCGCATAACTTTTTCTATGTTATAGAGATTGAGATTATGAATATTTTGAGTATTTATTTGATAGCTTTCACTGGGTAATTTTGAAAATGCAATGATTTTTACTTACTCAGAAATTTATTTTGACGTTTAAAAATAGTATTTTAGTTCGATTAAAGCTTCAAATTATTGTTTTATATGATATCTGGTAATTTTGTAGATTTTTAAAAATATAAAATTTTTTCTTAGTAGGATTTTCTGTTGCCTTCCAATAGGACACATTGAACTTTATAAATTAAGCTTAATTATGTTTTATTTGTTACAATGTATCAAAAATGTATGTGGATATGTGTTAGGATTATTGTTATAGTACTGTGATAATGATATGTGTATTTATGTAATAAGATGTTATATAAATTATTTTGTAGCTATGGTTATATGATTGATGAAACTTATTAATCATTATTCAGTAGGTCACTAATCACTGTTCTTAAGATATATAGTTATACTAATATTTACTGATCATATGAAATGTTATTATTTTATTGATTATTACATGATTTTATAGTTATATATTCATAATGATATTGATTGAATAATTATATGCTAATTATTTTTAGAGTCTTACATTGATATCAGTTGTAGGTTCTGGTAACATATTGAGTTGTTCACTCACTTTATGATTTTACATATTTTCAGGAAGGAGTCGAGATCCAGTAGAGTGAGGGCAGATTTGATATTCAGGTTTTATTTTATTTATTTATTTTCTTTAATTTTATTCTTTTATAGTCAAGAGCTAAAAGATAAATTGATGAATATATAGATTAAGCTCTTGTCTATTATAGATGAATATTGAAAAATGAAGAATGAATATAATGTTATATTTTGATATATATAATTTTTAGTTACTTCCAATAGATTAATTTTATTTTATAAATTTATAAAAGCTCTAGTGATTAATTAAGATATTAAAATATATAATTCTTCAAAAAATTTGATCTTAGTTGTTATAGTTGGTATCAAAGAAAAGGTTATTAGAAGAATTGAATTATAATTAGAGCTATAGGAAATGATTAAGATCTATAAAAATGAGTAGTATTAGAATTTGTTTTCATTACATTTATTCTATGTATATGTGTGATTGGATTATCATTTGTTAGAAAGTGAACTATACTGACTACAATAGATCCACCTAAAGTGCCAAATAAACATAATGCAATAGCCCCAATGAGTTCTATTATCATGATACAATTTGCTAGCTTGATAGCACAGTTAATGGGTGATACTAAGAGTAGAAAGACTAAGAATAAGGAGATGGAAGATGGCAAGCACCTATAGATGTTTCACATGTTGAAGACCCTATTATTCAAGGGAGCTATAGAGCAATAGATAGCAGAAGATTAGTTACTGAGGATTGAGAAGTTATTTAATAGTATGTAGTGCCCAGAGAAAATGAAAGTACCACTGATAGTATTTCTATTTGAAGGAGAAGCTGAAAGATGGTGGATAGGATAGCTGCATGAGAAAGTTTAGGGAGGGATAAATGCATAAGTTAACCTAAAATTAATCAAAATATTTATATTAATTAATGATATACTTGTGAATAATGTTGGAGCACTTCTTGCAAGCTAAAATAATTTAATCCTATATTATTACAAGAATAATTAATTATTTTTATTAATGTAACTAGTCTCTAATATTTCAATTTATTTCTGGTCAAATTAATTTTGAAAATTTCAGATTAATTAAACATACATTAATGGCTTAACCACTCATTAAAAATTCAAAATTTTTTTATTTTTTTGTAAAACTAAACTCCCTCCAAAATACATTTTCTCAAATAAAATCTCTATTTTGTTAAGCTTTGGTTGCTCTTGCTTAATGAAATTTTAAATATTATTTTTAATAAATTTAATTTTAATACCTTACAATCAAACCTACTAATTGACCATGAAATATATTAAATTAAGTTAGATTGAATCCATGATCAAATCTTTCCAAATTTTGGTTAAAAATACATAAAAATTGCTTGGTCAAATTTTCCATGTGTTCTAATTTGTTTAATCCTCATGATCTTGATTCATTGGCTAATTCATTCACCTCTTGGATTGATGATGTGGAAATCAAATCAAATGGTTAGGATTTTATCATGCCTTAGCCTAAGTCCTCATGCTCGAATCCAAACCAAATGTATTGCTATATTAGCTCCCTTAAACAAAATTCATATGATTTCTTTCTTATTCTCCATGGCTTTGTGTAGGCTGATATAATGCATACCAAAATTCATTGTAAGTTCAAATTATTTTCTAAATAATCTCCCTCCAATTCCCTCATGACCTCATCGAAATCCTCTATATAAATAATTCTTTCTTACACTTTGCTTAAAAATTTTCTTACACCGGTTTTTAGGTTTTGCAGAACCATGTAAACAAGTTGTTTGTGTCCTTGCTTTTCTTTCTTACACTTTGCTTTATTACTGTTGTTTGCCCTAATCATAAAATAACTAACTAAGGTTTTGCAAATAAGTTTTCTATTAAAGTGAAAATTAAATTTTAAATTGATAAAACAAATTGAAGCTGGCAAATTCACCCCACCCCTCTTGGGTCCCATAGCTTATTAACATAATTCTTCGATGTACTCATTGATAGTTCACTTCCCTTGGCCATAATGCTAGTACTTCATATACAATATTTGTTCAAAATTCATCACTAAGAAATGCCCCACAGTAGTTGATTCATTTGAAACCAACTCCACACTTACCCCTTGCCTTCTCATCGACAAGCTTGAAACAATTGCAGCCACCATGCGCTTGCTCCACCATTTTGTAACAAGCCACATATTTAACTTATTTCTTCATCCTAATTTTCATATACTAAAAAATGGTCTCCATAACCCTCTCTCAATCTAAATAGTCCTCAATGTGTAAGCAGCCATTGAAGAATAGGATATCCAACATCACACAAAACTACCCTTATTATTTGTGGTGCACTTCATCCTAACTCGGATGGTTGTATTATTGGAATGGTGCTTCATCCGCTGATTCAGAAATTTCCCTTCTCGGTTGTAATTCAGCCTCCTCCTCCAAATCAGTATTTTAGCTATAGGTAGAGGTGGCCTTAATACATTCTTCTCTCTTGAAATGTCATTCCTTTCATTGATATGGTTCTCATTGGGGGAGGTTGCTTTGCATTGTTTATGTTCACCATTGCCTTGAGAGTCTACACTTCATTTTGCATCTCTGTTGACATATGAAAAAAACTCCAAAGTTAATTATTCCAGTTGCAAAGTGAAGCCTACCTGAGCTACCAACATAGCCTCCAAGCTAGATCATCTTCAGGAGCTCTACGATAGCTTCCTTCACTCATATCTCAATTTGCTAGCTCTGATACCTGATGTTGTAGTGGCTGTAGCTGAAACAAGGAAGGAAGTCTAAGAAGCAAAAAAAAAAAAAAAAAAAGAAAAAGGTAACTAGGGTATGTATTAAAAATGAGTTAACCTTCTCTTCCTACAAGACCTATATATATATATATATATATATATATATATATAAAATATGTATTTGTACTACTATATCAGGTATAGGCAGATAGAAAGTTACAATGTGCACTGTAATAATGGAAAGGGAAATAAAACAACAAATTAGCAGTAATGGGGGTGAATTCTTGTGATACAATGCCTTTCAAATTAAAATGGTCGACATCAAATAAGAGAATGCAAAATAAAATAACAATGCATTTGAAATAATAGTTGATCAAAGATTGTTTGCAATAGAAGGTGGAGACATAAAACATCAATAGGTGAGAATGATGGTGATAGGTTGAAGGCGGCTGTAGATAGCACAAATAGCGGTGTTTGTAAGACAAAATTAATATTACTATTTTCTCTAAAAAAATAATCAAAATTACTATTTTTTGTAAATAATTCACAATCAAATATTTTTAGTCATTTCTAAACTTAAATGATCCACAACAATCATTTTAATACTATCAAGATCTTAGCATAGATTCTTATTATTAAACCAAATAAGCATCAAGCTTATATAACAACCTTCTAAAAGACAGTTCTGCCACAACAAGCAAATTAGGATTAGCACCACCTATTATTTCCCTTAAGGAAATAATAATTATTTGAAATCACCCAAATTGTCTACCATTTCTGATCTTGCTAGCAATTAGCAGGGAATAATACAAATCAAGATTAACATAGGAAACATATAGATGCAAAACTTAATTAAAAATTACCCAATGTATCCACATCAAACTCAGGCAAAAAGGCCCAAAAAAAATTTGCTATATTATTTTTTGCAAAGTAAGACACCTTATTGTTTGCTGAAAAAAAAACCTAGAAAATAATTCCTAAAAACTTAAGATGAAAAATCCCTATACAACAAGATCATGTTTTGCAAAGTAAGACACCTTATTGTTTGCTGAAGAAAAAACCTAGAAAAAAATTCCTAAAATAGCATTTTTTGTGGTCCGTTGTGCATGCCAAAATCATCTTTATCTGCTTTTGACAAATTTATCTTCAATGGGTGTTCTTCCACCGATTTTCTAATTCATTTTCATAATGTTTTTGTTTCTTTTTTTACTCCATTCCATCGACCTTTATTGAACAACAAGAAAATCATAGAAAAAAGAATGAAGTACCTTTTTCGCCTTTTTTGGGGAATGACGAGGCCGAAAGCCCAGTTTCTTTATTCAATCTTCCTCTACGTATAAGGTTCCAAAAAAAGGTACTTCATTCTATTTTCTATGATTTTCTCGCTGTTCAATAAAGGTAGATAGAATGGAGTAAAAAGAGCAATGTCTGTTGTGTGTTTAAAAATTTTAGTAGTTAATTATAGTTAACTAATTAGTTAAAGAAAAATATGTTATTTTATATAATTTTTTTGGTTGAGTTTTTAAAATTTTAGGAGCTAATTAAAGATTTAACTATTTACATTACGAGGCAAACCACTTAGGGCACCACAGCACCACACATCTAATACTAACACGATACCACGTAGGTCACAAAGGAACCGTTAGATTGTATTTCATGGAGGTCAACCTTAGAACTTAAAAATTTCCATTTGAATAGATCTAAAACTAAATACATGAAGTATAACTTTAGTAATAATAGATATAGTGGGGGATTGTGACTTTGGGCAATCAAGTTATTAAAAGTACACATTTTAGATATCTTGGGTCTATTGTCCAGAGTTATGGTGAAATCGATGGGAATAGTCTTAGTAAAAGTTAAGCTGGATGGTTGAAGTGGAGGAATAATGCATCAGGTTTGTTGTTTGGTAGAAAAGTACCCCTCAAACTTAAGAAAAATTCTATAAGATGGCATGAGACCTGCAATGCTTTATGGCGTAGAATGTTGGCCATTAAAAGAGAAGCATAATATTTTGTTAAGTGTTGAAGAGATGAGGATGCTTAGGTGGATGAGTGGTTTTACTCTTAGAGAAATGATAGAAAACTAGCATATACTTGAAAAGGTTGGAGTAGCTCCAATGAAAGATAATATTAGAAAGAGTCGTCTTAGATGATTTGGTCACATAAAATGCCAGCCTTCTGATGACCTGATTAGGAGAGTAGATGTATTAGATTTAGCTTATGTTAAGAAATATAGAGATATACATAAAAAGACTTGTTTAGAAAATATTAGAAATAACCTTTCTTTATTAGATTTAAATGAGAATTTGACTCTTAACATGACACAATAAAGAAAAGGATTCATGTAGTCGTCCCTACATAGAGGGACAAAGGTTTGAGGCTGTTGTTGTTGGAGATGTTAGCCTCTTTATTTATCTATATGTTTATAAAATTATTATCATGCAGTCACACTAAATACGAAATCTTCATTTCTACTGCTCTTACATTCAACTCAAGTCTTTAATTAACTCCTTAAATTTTAAAAACTCAACCTAAGAAATTATATTCAGCAATAGATAATTACTTACCTAATTGAACCTAGAAGTTCTTTCACTCTAAAAACTCCTTATGCTGCTTCCCTGATACTTTTGGGAGGGCTTCACCCTAGCCGCCTCCCGTCATCCGTTTCTCACGTCTAGAGCCGCCTCCCAGCGCCGTTTTTGGTGCCGAGGGGAGTTCTCTTCTCTTGTTCCTTTTTCTTGTTTTTCTTCCTCGCTCGTGATTTCAGTTTACTTCCTCCGCTTGTATTAGGCCGATTCGTCCACCTCCTTTTGGCGGAATGGAGGTGAATCGGCGGGTCGACCCTAGTTTTTTGAAAGGGTCGATCAAATCTCGTTCATTTCTTGATGCGTTTTATGGTTCTTTACCTTCTATGTGTTTTCCTGACCTTAAGCCTACAACTTTTTATGGTATGCCTTCACTATGAGTGTCAGAGGAGGAGATTCTAGCCGCTCCTCTCAATTTTGCTTTAGTTGTTTTTTTCCCCTCTCATCATCCTAGTCTCGACTCGATTCAAATTTTTTTTTTTCAAACTTAAGTTGATTGGAGAGTTCTCGGTTACTCTGTTGGATCAATCGCACACTCAGATCAAGTTGAAAAATGATCTTGATTATAGTAGAGTGTTTTCTTAAGATCTTATTTAGTTTATAATTGCTACATAAAATTGATCAAATGGTCTCCTTTAGTTTATATTGGTGTTGAATCTCAAGTTATTCCCATTTGGATATCATTTCCCAACTTGCATCCTCATCTATTCTCTCCTCGTATCCTTCATGGCTTAGGAGGTCGTCCGTTAAAAATTGATAATGTTACTGCATTGGGCTCCCGTCTGTCTATTTCTTGTGTTCTCGTTGAGATTGATATTACCAAGAAACATACTGATAAAGTTTGGATTGGTCCTAATAATTTTGGTTACATATAACAGGTTGTGATGGAGGATTTCCCTCCCTTCTGTGATAAATGTAAATGTTTAGAGCATTTGATTGGTGCTTATCGACCTACTCATGGTATTATCCTAACATCGAGCAATGATATTCTTTCAAATCTGATTAATTCTGAAGTTCATTCAGATATGAATGCTCCTACTTGTTTGGAAATTATGGAATAATGATACTTCTATTTTTCCTCTCTCACCTATTAAAGCTTTGGTGGTTACTAAGGAGAATGGCCTTCAAACGATTAATGAGGTGGTTCCGGTTGTTGATGGTTTTGGTCCTTCTATCATTGGCCCTGTTTCTAATTTTGTTGCTCCGTCATCTGTTGGTTTACCTTTGGTTAATTCTTGTGGAATTAACATCATCAGTGATGTTGATTTGGGTGCTAATAAACTATTACGTCCTAATGGTGATATCGATATTGAGGCTGATGTTGCCAGGGTTGAATCGGGTTTAATTATTGCTCCTAATGTTGATGAGTTGGAGTTTCCTGGGGTAGATGTTTCGCCTTCTGGGATGGTTTGGGAGGATGACAATATTTTGTCTATGGTTTCTGTTGGGTTTATAAATGTGGGTGTTAATTCAGTTTTGCGAGTAAATACTTGTTTGGAGAACATTATACCCAGCCCCATTGAGTCCCCTTCCTCTAATGTTGGTAGGGATTCTTGTCGTATTTCTATTTGTAATGTTCCACTTGTGAGTAATGTTGTTGAAATTGGTGTGGCTCCTCTTATAAGTGCTCCCCTTGTTATCAATAATTCGCCCTGTGCTTTGGGGCTGAAGGGTAATGCTCTGTTTGTTGATGTTCCAATTGAGCTTATGTCTTCTAAGGATTTGAAAGTTCATTTGGCTTCCAATTTGATGGACTCGTGTGGATCAGAATTATTGGTTGGATGGATCAGTTTCTTTGCCTTGCGAGGATGTCGAAGACTACATGGTTAACCCTGCGGATGATTTTCAAGAGGTTTATAGTTTGAATGTGAGCCATCTTGTTCAAAAAACATTTAGTGGTGGAAAATGACGTAGGTGTAAATCTAAGAAAACGTCATTGCATTTTGTCGTCTCTGTCCCTTGTTGTTGGGCTTCCTTTTCTTGGTTTTCTTCTGGTGATTTGTGTGGTTTCTGGTTGTGAGTTATGTTGAGCTGGTGGGTTTGTTGGTTATTTCTGCTTTGTTTGGGATTGTCTTTTTTTGAGATGGGTTCTCTTCTTATTTGGTGGTGGGCTTCGGTTGGTCTTATGTGGTTTCTCTTTGGCTATTTTTGTTATGAGGTTTGTTGAGTTTTTTAGTTTGGCACTTCTGTTGTGGGGGATCTGTTGGTGGTGGCTATTCTTGTTGGTGGTGGCCGTTCTTGTTTATTTGTTTTCCACTGTAGGTTTCCTCCTCCTGGTGCTGTGGATGCTCTTCTAGTGCTTGTTGGTTGCTTCCCCCTTAACTGGCTATGCTTTTTAGGCTAGTTCTATTTATCCTTTTTATTTTTGTTTTATTGCTTTATGTGTAATTGGTAGAACTAGTGGCTCTAGGTTTTATTTCAAAAGTTATCATTTTTAGAGAGTTGTTGGTTCTTTAAGGACATGTAACTTTATGTTTAATTAAAGTGTAGGCCCCTCCGTGGGTTTTATTCAAAAAATAATAATAATAATTACTTGCCTAATTAGTTATAACTATAATTAACAACCTCAAAAATTTTTAAAAACTCAACAAAAACATATATATATACATTATAAAAATTAATTATGTAATTAGTTAAATGAGCTATATTATTTTTTAATCAAAAAAGGGAAATAACTCATAAAATGAATAAAAAAATCATTTTTGATATATCAGTAAAAAATTATCTTGATTAATCTCGAGGCAAAATCAAGTTGGAAAACTTCAAAAATTAAATCGGAGACCATCTAAATTATGATTTTAGCAAACTTGCAATTGAACTGAACGTCTCGAAAAAACGAGCCCGACGACACCAAATTCGACTCAATCTGAGTCCAAATGAGTTCAAATCAAAGTCCCAAAGCGCATTCGGAAGCTTCAAACCATAATTTGAAGTACCAAATGGTTTCCAAATGTGACATGCTTATAGTCGAATCGAGCGGCTCGACGAGATGAATCCAACGAGTCTAAGATCATTAAATTCTGATATCATTAAGGCTTTTAAATGGCCACTAAATGGTCTGTGATCAAGGGGATCAGTATCGGCCGTCCATTGAAACCACTCCCATTTTGACATTGATCCTCCATATATTTACAAGCCATGCCACTATAAAAAAATTTTAAATAGCCCCCATTCTTCTCATGAAGGAGGAGGAGAAAAAGAAAGAGAAGGGAGGAATTTGGGAGCTCTCTTGCCGCCGACCACTGCCGGAGTTCCTGTCGACCATCACCGGAGTTCCTGCCGACCACCATCGGAGTTCCTGCCGACCACCGCTAGAGTTCCTGCCGACCACTGTTGAAATTCCTGCCGACCACTGCTGAAATTCCTGCGACCACCACCGGAGTTTCTCCCGATCTCCGCCGGAGTGCTTGCTGACCATCGCCGGAGTTCTTCCCGACCGTCGCCGGAGTTTCTTCCCGACTATCGCCAGAGTTTCTTCCTGATTGTCGCCGGAGTTTCCTCCCAACCATAGTTGGAGTTCTCTTCCCAATCACTGCCAGAGTTTTCTTCTGAACCGTCGCCTGACTACAAACTTTTCAAACTCCGTCGCCTGTAGACTTTGGTTCTCCCGACCACCGTCATCTGACTATAGTCTTTCTGACCACCGTCGCCCGACTACGGTCCTTCCAACCACCTTCACCTGCCAACAACAGTCCTATTGACCACCTTTGTCAGCCGACTACAATCCTTCTGACCACCATCTCCTGCCGATTACGATCCTCCTGACCTCCGTTGCCCGCCGACTACGGTCCTTTCGACAGTCGTCCACTAACTACAATCCTTCCAACCACCGTCGCCTGCCGATTACGGTCCTACTGACCACCATCACCCACCGACTATGATCCTTCCGACCAGCATCGCCCATCGACTACGGTCCTTCCGACCTCCGTTGCCCATCGACTACGGTCCTTTAGACAGCGTCCGCCAACTACGATCCTCCCGACCTCCGTCACCCGTCGATTACGGTCCTCCTGACCACCATTGCCCACCGACTACGATCCTTCCGACCACCGTCGCCTATCAATTACGGTCCTTCCGACCTCCGTTGCCCTTCGACTAGGGTCCTTTTGACAGTTGTCCACCAACTACAATCCTCCCGACCTCCGTCGCCCGTCGACTACGGTCCTCCCAACCACCATCACTAGCTGCAGTCCTTCCAACCACCATTGCTGACTATAATTTTTTCGCCAACTACGGTTCTTCTGACCACTGTCTCCTAACTATGGTCTTTTCAACCTCTGTCGCCTGCCGACTACTATCCTTTTAACCAATGTCATCCGAATGTGATCTTTCTGACCTCCGTTGCCAGCCGACTATGGTCCTACCGACCAAATGAACACATCACTTCTGGTTTCCACCATGTAATGCACTCTGTATGATGTATATTTTCTACATCAAACCAAGGCCTTCTTTCCAAGAAAGGGACTTATTTGTAATCAACTACAAATACTAGTGGATTCATTCAAACTGGGCCATACCTCGCAATTTTTCCTCCTTTTTAGGGGTTTCCACGTAAAAACTTTAATGTCTCTTATGAGGGTTGTACTCCTATTTATTAATCTGTCTATGTGATAGATTTTTGTATAAAGCTAGGATGTTAAATTTTATACTTCTCTACAGCCGCAAATCTTTCAGGACGCAACAGTTTGGATCCGTTTGTGGGAAAAGATTCCTAGCTGGGGGGCAAACTTATGCAATTTTCTATCACCCCCTCAAGTATCAACCAATCATGCATCAATGCCATTGGAGTTATATGTGGACTGGGGGGCAACCTTGGCTGCAACTGTGGTCAAGAAGATTCCTCTAACGCCTCTAACATCCAAGACGATATCTTGAGAAACTATCTTTCATAAAGCTTCTAGCAAATGTAAGGATTCTTCCAATAGATTGCAAGCTTTGACTGGACTTCTACTCCTTGGAAAAGGTCTTAAACTAAAAAATGTAGTAACGGTATAAAGAAATATCATTCTTCACCTTTGATTCAGGATGTACGTGACATTCGCCCCCTCCCAATCAAAGTACAATCGATCCCAGGGGATTCGATCCGACGTCTTCCACATAAGTTAACATCATCGAGTAATGCTCTGATAAATAATCTCGGATAGGTCATTCATCCTTGGTGGATTCTCTCAACCTCTTTCACACAGGTTAACGTCATCGAGCAACGCTCTGACAAACAACCTCAGATAAGTCATACATCCTTGGTGGATTCTCTCAACCTCTTCCACATAGGTTAACGTCATCGAGCAATGCTATGACAAACAACCTTGGATACGTCATGCATTCTTGGTGGATTATCTTGATCTCTTTCACACAGATTCACGTCATCGAGTAATACTCTGACAAATAACCTCGGATAGGTCATACTTCCTTGGCAGATCCCATCGATCTCTTCCACATAACATTTTGAAACATCATTCTCATCTCCTTCAAAGAAGGATTGAAAACCGTAAAGCCTCCGCTCTTTTAACATCGGTAGTGTGTCATTACACAGTTACGGTCGACATAATATTTGACAATCTCCATCAAATTATCGATTATCTGCCCCTGTTAGTATGCATATTCTATCTTCAACAAAATGCAGTCCGATCATCATCATCAGCTCACCGCTTGATCATCAAAGTCAGTATATCACCTAATCACTATCAATATTCTTTCATCGGGCATACTGCCTAACTCCATACATCAAAAGATTGACTTATGATTGTTAGATCTCTTCCTGACTACCCATCATAATCAAAGCTCTGTCCAGCCATCGACACCAATATTCTTCAAGCTACAAATCCAAGGGAAATGTTGACTCATCTGGTATAAAAGGACCAGGTCTTTAACAAAGATTGACGATCTTGCGACTCCTTCAAGACGACCTTCAGATGAAAACTGAAGCCCACACCGGAGAACCACGCCTTTACTTAATTTTGACGGTCTTGCGACTCCTTCAGGACGGCCTTTAGATGAAGATCGGAGCCCACACAGGAGGACCGAGCCTTTACCAAATTTTGACGGTCTTGCGACTCCTTCAGGACGGCCTTCAGATGAAGACCGGAGCCAACACTGGAAGACCGAGCCTTTTCTGAAGATTAATGGCCTCCAAATTTGCCAGTCCATTTCTCTTTCAATTTACAAGAGAAATTTTGGACCGACTCAAGAGAACCGTGCTTCTCCTCTTACCCCCAAGGGGGTATTTATAGTTGCTTAAGGGGAAGACAAAGAGTCTTTCTAGAAATTTTTAAAATAAAAAAAATAATAATAATAATTTAATATAATTTTAGAAATTTTAAGAGGCAAAAATTAATTGCTTTCATTTAATACATAAAAGGGGAATTTGAAAAGTCATTCTAAATTTTTCTAAATTTTTTTTTGAATTTTTTAATGAATTTTTTTGGAATCTTAAAAGCCTCAATTTAATTGCTTTTATAATATAATTAAAAAAATTAATTAACGTATAAGGAAGTTGTTTGGCCTGTTGGCCTTCCCAAAAAAAAAAGAGTTATTTTTTTAAAGCAGAAGTGCAAAAAGCATTCTTGCGAGATTAATAAGCTTATTCCTTGGAGAAATTTGAGGGATTAATAAGCTAATGAATAATAAATCAAAATTTTATATTTTCATTAAAGAATACATCGGATTTAAAATACTCTTTAACATTCTTAATCTCATACTTTAAAATATGATCAAGTCTTATATTCTGCTATATGTTTTATCATCAGTAGTTAATCAACATTATATTCCATACAAACAAATGGGATAAAAATATATTTTTTTTTTCAAAAGCTTCGATGTATATTTTTGACTTTGTAAGCTTCAATGTCCAAAAATAGGGGGGCAACTGATATGTCACCAAAAATTATCTTGATCGGGCACGAATCCTGAGGCAAAATCAAGTTGGAAGCTTCATAAATTAAATCAGAGACCATCTAAATTCCGATTTCAGCAAACTTGCATTCAAACTGAACGTCTCAAAACTACGAACCCAACGACACCAAATTCAACTCAATTCGAGCCCAAATGAGTCCAAATCTAAGACCCAATGCGCATTTGGAAGGTTCAAACCATAATTCGAATTACCAAACGGTCTCCAAACGTGACATTTTTATAGTCAAATCGAGCGGCTCGACGAGACGAATCCAACAAGCCCAAGATCTTTGAATTCCAATATTATTAAAGCATTCAAATGACCATTAAACGGTCCACAATCAAGTGGATCAATATCGGCCGTCCATTTAAACCACTCCAATTTTGATTTTGATCCTCCACATATTTACAAGTCATGTCACTCTCAAAAAACTATAAATAGCCCCCACTCCTCTCATGAGAGGAGGAAAAAGAAGGAAAGGAAGGGAGGAGTTTGGGAGCTCTCTTGCCACTGACAACCGCTGGAGTTCTTGCCGACCACCGCCGGGGTTCGTCCCGACCACCGCAAGAGTTCCTCCAGATCATCGCCGGAGTTCTTCCTGGCCACCGCCGGACTTCCGACAGTCCCCCGGCCACCGTTGGAGTTTTCGACCATCATCGGACTTCCGCCAGTCCGCCGACTACCACTGGAGTTCTTCCCGACCATCACCGAACTTCTGCCAGTCCGCCGACCACCACCGAAGTTCTTCCCAACCACCAACGGACTTCCGCAATTCCGCCGACAACCGCTGGACTTTCACCAGTCCGCTAACCAACCCCAAACTTTCGCTAATCCTCCAGTCTCCATATGTTGCTCAAATTTTGACGGTGAAGAATTTTAAAATCTATGAATTTATTTTGAAATGAGTTTATTATAAAAATCTATACATTGTAGTGATGTTTAAATAATTTCAAAATATTTCAAGCAAATCTTAGCTCATTTTTCTCTATTTTATCATCTTGCTAAATTTGATAAAGGGCCCTTTATCTATGGATTAATTATTCTGTGCAAATGTCGAACGCCGTCTGAAGACCAATCATAATGCGTCATGTCACCCCTTCGCTGTGTACCATGGCTCGATACTGTTGACGTGGTTGCACCTGACATGCCTCCGAACGTAGAGCTGCGTCCGGCCTCCGCACAGAATAATTTCTCCTTTATCTGAGTCTATATTTACACATCACTTATTAAAAAATGAGAAGCTGCTATCCAATAATGATATGTTTGTGATTGATGCAGCTATTGTAAAATTATTTAGGAAATTGATTTAATAAAATTAATTTTTTTATTTATTAAAGATAGTATAAACGTTTACCTACGAAGAAAAAGTTAAATGATAATTTCCTAATCAGGAAAAATAATTTCTCACAACATAATCTTTTAAAAGAACAAAAAATTATAATCAAATAAAAGTATGATTAATGTAAAATAAAGTATGATTAGGATCACTTCTGTTTTTGAAAATTAATTTTTTTTCTTACTAAGTTACAAAAACAGGAATTACTAAAATACTAAAATTAAATTACAAAAACAGAAATTACTAAGATACAAAAATAGAAATTACAAAAACAGAAATGACTAAGATACAAAAATAGAAATTACAAAAACCGAAATTACGAAAACAGAAACTTTACTGTTTTTGTAATTTCTATTTTTGTATCTTAGTCATTTCTGTTTTTGTAATTTCTATTTTAGTATCTTAGTAATATCTGTCTTTGTAATTAATATTTAATTGACAACTAAATTCGTTAAAACAGAATTCTTGAAAACTCAAGGTTGTGAAAATCGGACTAGACAATGAACCAGTAGAAGGAGCGGTTCACGGTTCGATCGGTTAGACCGGTCAAACCGGATGACGTAATAAATAAAATTTAGATGACATAAAAATCATATAATAATATACATTTTTTATTAAAAAAATAAATTGAATTCACACATTATTAATATCTTATATAATTTTAAATTTAAATGTATCTTTAAATTTAATTCAAATTTAACAAAAATATAAGTTACATATCAATTAATAAGTTTAATATAAATTATTATTAATTTATGTTATATATTTATATATAATTTATATTTATAATTTATATATTAAATTCATATTATTATTTTACATTTATAAATTATTGAGATTAGATTAGATCATTTATTATAAATAAATAATTAATTAATTTTTATAGCACATTAAAAAATAAATGAAGAATATAATTTATTTATTATTATTATTTCAGAAAACTTCATTTTACAAGAATTTTGAAATTGTTTTCTAAGAATTTTTAAAGCAGAATTCTTGAAAACTTCATTTTGTTGAATTTTAATTAAAAATTTGAAGAATTTTCAAGAATTTTACTAAACCAAAAATTACAAGAATTTAGTTTCAATTAAATTTTTCAAGAATGAAGTTTTCAAGAATAAAACTAAATTCAATTTAAAAAATAATATAGCAAAATTTTCAAGAATACTGTTTTAAAAATGGAGTTTTCAATTAAAAAAATTTAATTGACTATATTCTTGTAATTTCTGTTTTTATATCATAGAAAAATTTAATAAAGTTTTGACTGCAAATTTGACCATTTTAAATTTGCAATCAAATTTATTTTTTTTCTAATTTCTATTTTTGCTGAGAACTTTTAAATGTTGCCTCTATTAATGTCCAGGATCTTGTTGTTTAGAGATATTTCATGTTAAATTTTTGGGATTTTTTTTTAAGCAAACAAAAAGGTGTCTTACTTAGCAAAAAATAATATAGCAAATTTTTTTGTGCCCTTTTGCTTGAGTTTGATGTGGATACATTGGGTAATTTTTAATTTTGTTTTGCATCTACAAGTTTCCTATTTTAATCTAGATTTGTACAATTCCCTTCTAATTGCTAGCTCGATCATAAATAATAGACAATTGGGTGACTTCAATATAATTTTTATTTCCTTAAATGAATGAATAGGTGGTGCTAATCCTAATTTGCTTGCTATGGCAGAACATTGTGTTCCTTTAGAAGGTTGTTATATAAGCTTTGTTTTTTATTTTAAAATGATACTTTTATTTCATAAAAAATGACGATTACAAAGTACTTAAAAGAAATTCACAACTCGTTAATGCTCAATGAGCTACAATCCAAAGCGACCAAAAAAAGAAAAGAAAAAACATATATGGCACAGGATTAGTTTTGTTGTTGCTTCAATGCCATCGCTGGAGACGTGATCGTGAAGTGTGGCGGGTTCAACATAACATTAGCAAATTCATATAACAACTTTTGAATTTCCATGGAATAACTTACAGGTGTCACAAAAGTAATAAAGCCTTATGCAACCAGCAATAGAATTGAGTTTGAATGCTACCATGATTAAAGCAAGGTTCTTCCTGAGATGATGTGCACAACAACCCGATATTTTTTTAGTTTTGTTGTTGCTTCAATGCCATGATGCAACAATCACAACTTTCTACCTTTCCATTAAAAATAGTAGAAGTTGCTACAACAATCATAGACTGACCGAGATCAAATTATCATGGTCAACCCAAATATAATAGCACATGTCCAAATCTAACACATTACAAAGAACTTCACATATATAATATTTTTCAATTGAAAAGGTGATGCAGCATAAGCACAACACCATAATCTCCATCCCCTACTGGACATAACTGATCTTACAAGGATGGAGATTCTTAGTGGTTTTCAACAGCAATACTTGGACATTCTCTGTTGACCCATTATCAAAACACAAATCACACACTTTCCCATAAATGGTACGACAAGTCCTAAATGATGCATTTCTTTGAGAATTAATGGCTGATTGGGGTGCCAACAACAAACTCTCCCGTATGCAGACTACATGCTCTCCCTCATTGCCATTCAAGTCCTCAACTCTTAATTCGGATTCCTATTCTTCCACTTATTGCTCCCCATTTTGACTATGACTCTCCCCTTCAAGAAGCTGCTACCGTTGGTTGTTTAGGCATTCATTGGACTTACAATCTGGTTGAAAGCACCTAAAGCATTTCAACGTCATTGACTTGCCATATGGATTGTCTCTAAGAGGTGCCTTCACTTTATTTGTTTTGACATTGTCATGTGGGATACTAGTAGGAAAAGAGCCATAAGGGTGATAAGGTTGTTATTGTTGGGTTTTGAATGCAGATAAATTAGGTTTAGCATGATTGATGGAGTTATTTAGTAAATTGCCTATGGGAAGAGTAACTCTGACTTTGTCATAGCAATAGGGATTCTTCCTTTAATAAAAAATTAACTACTTGAGATAGTGTTAGGGGTGTCAATAATTGACACCACACGAAAACCCGACTCGAACCCAACCCGAAAATTTCGCGTCTGACCCGACCCGATTTCAAAACAGGTCGGGTTCGGGTTCAGTAAAATGACTCGGTTTAAATTTTGGGTCGGGTCCGGGTTAACCCGACAACTCAAAATATGACCTGTTTCGACCTGCGAGTTTTCATTTCACGCAACAAGAAGTGGTGGATTAAATTAGGGCTCCGCATCCGCGCGTTTTCATTTCACGTCCGCTTCATCCTCTCCTCTCCTTTGCTGCTTTGTTTAGGGTTTCTGTTTCTTCTCTTCGGATCTCCGCAGATCTCTGGCTCTGTCAACGGTTGCCTCTATTCTCCTTCTTTGGCATATTGTTGGTCCGTGGTCATCATCATGTACATCTCGTTTGACTCAACACGAACACTTACATTGCTCGTTGTTTGTATCTCTTATCTTTTTTCTATTTTCTCCTTTTAGAAGCTTGATCTATGAGCAGAGTAGAGGGTTGTCTTGCTGTCTTGATGTTTGATTAAATTATTCTGAAGTTATGTAAGAAATTTTCGGGTTTAGGGTTTGTCCGATTTGTTGTTGTCTTGCTGACTTGTTATTATCTCGGTTTTTTTGAAAATCTAGAAAAATTTGGCATGTATTTCTGGATTGGCATGCTTTCTGCTTTGGGGTTATTTTTTTCCGAAAAATTGAGGAGGTGTTATTCAGCTAAATCTGGTTTGAGAGTGATTTTTCTGTTTAGTTTGTGCTGTTTTTTCTAATTAATCCTTTTGCTGAGTTGCTGTTCAGCAACCCATGCTTGGTTGATGGTTCTGTGACTTCTATTGTTGAGTGTACCAAATGTTTTTCTATATTTAGAGGGGATTTATGGAGAGGAATATCCTGTTATGCTGTTATTAAAGATTGTATCGTGTAAATTATTAACACCGCTAGCTGTTATGCTGAGTTGCTGTTCAGCAACCTATGCTTGGTTGATAATTATGTGACTTTTGTTCACTTAAATCGGGTTCGGGTCCTGAATATTGACCTGTTTCCCTAAATGGGTCGGGTTAGGGTTGATCCGTTTAGGTTCGGGTCAGGTTGGGTTCGACCCGAACCTGACATGTGACCCAATTTTGACACCCCTAGATAGTGTCCACATCGAGTTAAGCTCAAGTTTATCTTAAATCACATCTTTTAATCCCCCAATATTTCTGGCAATGAGATGACTTTGTGACTCATTAAAATTGTTTTGAACACTGAGGTGATTTAATTCTTCCATGTACTCACTGATAATTTGCTTCCCTTGGAAGTAGTGATGGTACTTAAAATACAAATGTTGTTGCTAAGAAATGCCCCCATAGTAGCTGATTCATTCAAAACCAACTCCGCACTTGTCCCTTGCATTCTTGTCGACAAGCTTATAGCAATTACAACCACCACGCACTTGCACCACCCTTCTGCAACGTGCCACATATTTAACTTATTTCTATGTCCTAATTTTCATATATTAAAAAAATGTCTTAATAGCCCTCTCTCAATCTAAATAGTCATCAATGTGTAAGTAGCCATAAAAGAATGGGATATCCAACTTCACACAAAATTACCCATATTATTTGTGGTTCACTTCCTGCAACCTCAGATGATTACTGAAATGGTGGTTCATCCACTGATTCAGAAATTTCCCTTCTTGGATGCAATTTGGCTCCTCCTCTAAATCAGATAGTTCAACAACAAGTGCAAATGGCCTTTGCTACATTCTTCCACTGTGAATTGTCTTTCCTTTCATCGGTATGGTTGTCAGTGGTTGAGGTTTATTTGCATGGTTTGTGCTCACCATTGCCTTGAAAGTTTGCACTTTATTTTGCATCTTTGTCAATAAAAAAAAAAAAACTCTACAGTTAACTCATCTAGTTGCCAAGTGAAGCATATCTGAGCTGCCAACATGGCCTCTAAGCTTGATCATTTTCAAGAGCTCTGCGATAGCTTCCTTCACCCATATCTCAATTTGCTAGTTCTAATACTTGATAACACAGAGGTTGTAGCTAAAATAGAGAAGCAAGTCCAAGAAGAACCCCTAAAAAAAAAGAAAGAAAGAAATAGTAACCAGGGTATGTATTCAAAATGAGTTAACTTCCTCCTTCTATAAGACCTATATATATATATATATATATATATATATATATATATAACGATTGTTGGTAATAGCCGGTGGCGATGGAAAACATCAACAGGTGAGAAGAATGGTGATAAGCTAGAGGCGGCTGTAGATAGCACAAACAATGATATTTGAATGACAAAAGTTAAAATTACTATTTTCTCTTAAAAAAATTAGAATTACTATTTTTTGTAAATAATTCACAATCAAATATATATGTTCAATCATTTTTAAACTTAAATGATGGACCACATACATTTAAATACTATCAAGATCTAAGCATAGACCAAGTAAGCATTAAGCTTATTTTACAACCTTCTAAAAGAACACAAAGTTCTGCCACAAAAACCAAATTAGGATTAGCACCACCTATTCATTCATTTAAAGAAATAATAATTATGTTGAAATCACCACAATTGTCTACCATTTCTGATTGAGGTAGCAATTAGCAAAGAATAATACAAATGTAGATTAAAACATGAAACATGTAGATGAAAAACTTAATTAAAAATTACCCAATGTATCAACATCAACCTCCTGCAAGAAGGCCCAAAAAAAATTTGCTATATTATTTTTTCCTAAGTAAGACACCTTATTGTTTGCTAAAAAAAGCTAGAAAATAATTCCTAAAGACATAACATAAAAAATCCCTAAACAACAAGATCATAGACATTAATAGACACAATATTTAGATATTCTCAGCAAAAACAAAAAAATTTAAGGAAAAAAAAAGAATTTAACTGAAAACTAAATTCTTGAAGAAGATACATTTGCTATAGTAAACCTTAAAATTCTTGAAGATACAATAATTAATCCGTAAATTCTTGAAGAATTTAGTTCTTCAAGTATTTAAATTCTTGATAAAAAAAGTTGGTTATAATGGTTTTAGGAATTTTTATTTTAATCTTTTAATGTTTTTAGGAATTTCTACTTTTAGAAATTTGTTTATATAAATTTGTGTTAACGTTTTTAGGAATTTATGTTTTTAAAGTAAAACACCAACAACAACAAGATGCTTTTATCCCACTAAGTGAGGTCGGCTACATGAAACCTTTTTCTCTATTATGTCAGTCAAATTTTCATTTAAATCTAATAATGAAAAGTTATTTCTAATATTTTTAACCAACTCTTTTTAGTTATACATCTACCTTTCTTAACATAAACAAATCTAACACATCTACTCTCATAACTGGGTCATTAGAAGGCCACTATTTTATGTGACCAAACCATCTAAGGCGAATCTCTCTAATCTTATCTACCACTGAAGCTACTCCAACATTTCTTGTATATGTCATTTGGTATCTTGTCTCTAAGATTGAAGCCACTCATCAACATGAGCATCCTCATCTCTACAACACTTAACTTAATATTATGTTTCTCTTTTAATGCCCAACATTCGGCGCCATAAAGCATTGCAAGTCTCACCACAATCTTGTAGAATTTTCCCTTAAGTTTGAGGGGTACTTTTATATCACAAAACATGCCCGAAGCATTCCTAAACTTCAACCATCCAACTTGAATTCAACTAATAATATTCACATCTATTTCACCATCACTCCGAACAATAGACCCAAGATATCTATAGCGTGTACTCTTATTAATGACTTGATCATCCAAAGTCACAATCCCCTACTAAATCTTTCACAACTAAAATTACACTCTTTGTATTCAGTTATATATTTTCTCAAACAAAAACCTTTAGACTTTAAGGTTGACCTATATAATTCAAGTTTACCTTCAACTTCCTCTCTAGTCTTATCAACATGAAGAATATCATTAGCAAAAAGCATACACCAGGGTACATCCCTTTGTAACATGTCCATTTAAATCTCCTCCAATAAAAACTTTTTATTTGAGAGATGTTTTTTATATTAATTCTTCTAAGTCATTCAAAAATTTTAATTTGAACACATATCCAATTCTACTGAGCAAAGATAATTATTATATTAATAATCTTAACATCAATTGTAATCTTTAAAGCTATAATTTTATTTCTAATTCTATAAATTTTAATAACATTATCTTTTAAACTCTTTTCTATAATCATACCTACAACATATCTAGTACAGCTCCTATCAGAATACCAAAGTTTGAATCCTAAATTATCAATCTCTTTAGTCTTCTTTTGAACACATTTATTTTTATGAATGCATAGAATATTTATCTTCCTACGAATCATAATATATATTAATTTTATTAATATGCTTGTAACGGAACATATATTCTAAGATTCAATCCTTGTTCTAAATTCATGGACAAGCTTCTTTGCCCCATTCATCCATTTTGTGGGAACTTCATCCATTGTGTGGGAACTCTTGCCTATTTAACACTGCACCCGGGCACACATGCAGCGGCCCATGCACACTTCTCATTATATTCAGGCCATACAACACGCCGCTTCCAAGGAACGCTCTAGCACTAACACAATATAATGATTATTCGACAAGTTTTACACTGACTGTTGACCACCTAATGCCACCCTCCATTTTTCACATCCAAGACTTGGGCCCGACGACATCAATAGTGCTTGTTTGTAATGTAAAATAAAAATTACAAATTTATTTTAATGTAATTCGTAAAAATAGAAATTCCTAAAAACATTAAAACAAATGTGTAAAAACGTTTTTCTAAAAACATAAATTTCTAAAAACAGAAATTACATTAAAGCAATTTTGTTTTATTGTTTTTAGGAATTATTTGTAAAAACATTTTATTTTAATGTTTTTAGGAATTTGTAAAAATTACAAATTTGTAATTTTAAAATAGTAAAAAGTAAAGCTAAGTAGCATTTTATTGCTTGTAAAATTAATAAATAATGATCAATGCTTGTCAAATTTAATATGTTTATTTTTATTTTACTTTAAAGGCATCTACGAGGAATAAGTGTTTTTAAATAATAGCAGGAGGCGTAAGGCTCTTGCCATCAAAGCCTTTCACTTCCATTTGACTCCCACCATAAAATTATTGCTTGTAATAATTTATAATAATTATTACTATATTTTGAATTGAATCATAGTGATTAGGTCTGTTCATTTGAGGTCTGATTGAGTACAGTCACATTCTGATGTGAATTAAAGTTATATTTAACTTATGAGGTCGTTGTTTGCTGTAGCCGGAATAAGAGCTGATTAGTGTTGATTTTTTTTATTCAAAGATTGTAGGGGTATATAATGAGTGGATGAGGAGCATCTTTTATGCTCATGTATGATGTCCAACTAAGTCTGGATGAGACGTTTGCGCCAACATATATTGGTGATAGGAATAGACCATTGTAAGTGTTGTTGAATACTAAATTGGAGCAGCTGAAACTTAGAGTGATTAAAGAACTAAATTATGATACATCTTGGTTCAGAGTAAACCTAATATGTCATTTTCCTGTTGGGAATAAGTTCATTGCATCGCATGTCGAGGATGATGAAATTTGTGTTGTTGTTTTAGCTCATGTTGTTGGGGCATTTCTTGTCCTATATGTTGAAGTCAAGGAGAAGTGTTTGGAGAGCAATACTCATGAAAATTTGACTTCTCAAATCCACGAGTCATTTGGGTTGAATGATGAGATGGAGTTACATGCTAGTGGAATTAGGCACTTTGAGGAGGAGGAACCATGTGTCAAGTAAGTTTTGTAGGTCCTATTTTTTTATGTAGGTTGGTCTTCTTTGATTTATTAGTAGCATTTCAACTAATCATATTGGAGGCTGATGTAGATTTTCCTAATATGAATGTGCATTGGATGGTCCAAATAGTTCAAACCAAACATCTTCTTTAAATATGATTGGTGGTTGTGATTGCAGACCGATAATGCAAATTGTCGATGAAGAAAATGAGGCAATGGACAATGGTTCTAGAGAAGATGATTTTGATGTTATTGATGACCTGGTGTCAAACCAAAATGAGGTGAAAGATGATGGTGAGAGTGACATTCTTGATCTCATACAAAATTATAATAATGTGACTGCACATACCGAGAATGTAATGGTGGCTAATAACGAGTAGGTAGAAGCATGCAAAATGACCCGGTAGTGGGACCAGGAAATGACATTTGAAAGTAGTGGTGATTATAACCTTGTTAAAGAAGAAATTTTCTATCCCATCTAACTTCGTGGAGGGAATGTGCTTATGTTGGAAGTCAGACTTGCAGTTTGCTTTACGTGGATGATCTATCATGAATAATGCTCAGTTTGTCATAATCACATCGAATAGGTAGAAGTTGACATTTTCCTGTACACAATATGAAAGTCTATCCAAGCCTTTTCTATGGTGCTTGCATGAAAGTGTAAGAAAAAGACTAGAAGGAATTTGGAGAATATCATATGTAAGGCAACAACACAGTTGAACCAATCCTATTCTTGTTTTTTGCCACAGGCAGTAGCATAATTACCCGTCAATATTCACTAGAAACATGTTAGAAAACCTGAAAGTTAAAGCTGAGATACCTCAGTGGTTGGTTGATAGAGATGTAAGCTGATGGGCTTTGACACATGACGACAATTATCGATACGGTGTCATGACTACCAATCCTTCGGAGTCACTTAATGGGGTTTTAAAGAGAGCCAAAGGGCTGCCTATTTAAGCACTAATCACTTTAATTTATTATAATGTTGTTGGATTATTTATGCATTATTCAGAATCCATAAATATGGAGGAGTGTCAGACCAATGCTATCCTTGCACCTCGCATTCAGACTACAATTAAGAGGATAGAGCAGGAAGATAGAAGGTTGACAGGCCAAATGAGGATTAATTTTCATGAGTTCCAAGTTTTGATATGTCCTCCAAATCGTACAAGGTTGAGATCCTAGATTGTACAACCTGCAAGTGCAGTTGTGGTCGGCTAATGATTTATCATATGTTGTGTGCACATGTCGTTAGTTATGTTGCTATGTTGCACAGGAGCCATTCGATTATGTGTCAGCATACTACACTATGTCCAACTACAGGTCTACTTATTCAGTAAAATTTCATAACCTTCCAAATAGGGACCTTTTGGTTAGCCATAAACCTATATATATATGCTCTTCCCATTAAGCCTTCAAAATTATAGAAGACGTGCAGGTTGGCTACGAGTATATCATTACAAGAATACTATGGATGATGCAAGATCATTAGGTAATAAAGTCTGTAATAAATGTCTTCAAGTTGGGCATAATAAGACAACATGCAGAAGTAGGCAGAGGCAAATATTATACTAGTGATCATCAAAATTATATTTCTTGGGTGGGTTGTAATGATAGTGTGCTTTGTATTGCTTTTTCTGATGGATTAGATATCTTTTAATTCACATTGTCTCTTATGTAATTTGAGGAGAATTTGTATTGACTGTATGTTTAAGTGGACATTGATTTTCTTCTTTAAAAACTTATTAAATATTATACTGAGTTCACATGTTTTTTCCTTTTTTCAAACCATCTTATATAGTTTAGTGGACATTAAACTTTTCTCTTAAAAGGCAACAACTTCATCTTTCTTTTTTATGTAAGTTCAAAATGAAGGTTTCATCAATTGGATCCCAATGTAGATAAAGAATGAGATGTTCAAGATCACAAGGCGACCTTTCAACAACGTTTGAAGTCCCACCTTCCCTTTCTCGGCATAACTCATGAAAATCCATTTGAAGAAAGTGAGCATTAATAAGGTGATGATCTTGCTCAAAATACTTATCTTTCACATAATTCCATCCTCTAGCATTTAGAAAATTTTCAGTCTGATTAGCCTCTATCTTCATAGCCTTTGCATTGAAATACCAAAATATGTGATCATTATCTTTGATCCATACATATATGCAACATTAAAATATTTCATTAACCTAGCCTTTTACTCAAATGGATAGTCAGACCATCTTTTCATACACTTATGCATCTGTCTGCTAGTGATGTCCACCAACTCCATCATTAGTATATACCACAAGGCTTCTTATTATCCGGCCATTGCATTACGTAGAACAAAAAGGCAAGGGGAGACATAGAGCTTCTTCAAAAATGCAAAATGGTTGCTAGAGGAAATTACACTCAATGTGCACCTTTAATGCTCCAACACCCACTTAAATAGCTGAAGTTCAACTGTGCAAATCAATTCAAAGTTCTCCACCAATAAAATTCAATAAAGACCTTCACACAACTTTCAGACAATAACATCAGTATCTAATGCTGCTTTCCCTCAGCATAGCCTCCCATCACTGACTTTGTACAAGAGCAGGCAGAATGCAATGCCCAAGCATGTTAATATGATTGAACCAAACACAAATGATGCACTTCTGTTACAACTTTAGCTATGTTTGTTAGGAATCCAATGCCCACAAAAATTAATTATGCAAAATAAGAGAGACATAAAAAAAAATAATCATAAAATCCATAACAATAATAAAAAAAAATTGTAACAACGGTAATAATCAACATGATGATAAGAGCATTACTAATAACAACAATAATAATTAAGAATCATGAAAATCATATTCATACTCCAAATTAAAATTATAATAAAAGTACTAAAATAAATAAATAACAAATTAATGATAAAGACATTACCAAACATGATATTAATATTAATAACTCTCACAACTTAACTTACCGCTAATCTAAATTAAAGGCATTAAAGGTGGAGTCGCTATCTATCTTTTGCTATTTTGTTTAAGCACGTTGACTGAATTTAATATAAACTATTAAAAGCAATAATTTTATGGTGGGAGTAAAAGGCTCCGATGGCAAGAGCCACACTTATTCCTCGTAGATACCTTATAAAGTTAAATAAAAATAAACATATTAAATTTGACAATCATTGATCATTATTTATCAATTTTACATACATGAAATTTAGCTTCTTATTATCATTTTAGGAATTTGTAAATGTTTTTTAGGAATTATTTGTAAAACCTTCTAAAGCTAAATTACAAAATTGTAATTTCTGTTTTACATTAAAACAAATTTCATTTTTAATTTCTTTTTTCTAATTTGTAATTAAAAATTAAAAATTCCTAAGAAACAGAAATTACAAAATACAATTTACGTTAAAAAAAAAGAAATTCTAAATTTGTTTCAAGGTAATTCCTAAAAACAGAAATTCCTAAAAATATTAAAACATTAACACAAATTTATGAAAACAATTGTCTATTTTTAATGGAAAACATAAATTACAAATTTGTTTTAATGTAATTCCTAAAAACAGGAATTACATTAAAACAAAATTGTAATTTCTGTTTTACATTAAAAACAGAAATTAGGTAAAACAGAAATTTCTAAAAAAATTAAAACAACTTTATAAAAACAAATTTCTAAATACATAACTTCCTAAAAACATTAAGACATTAAAGCAGAAATTTCCTAAAAACAGAAATTAATAAAAACATCAAAACAAATTTTTTTATCAAGAATTTTCGAATTAAATTCCTAAACAACTAAATTCTTCAAGAATTTAAGGATTATTGTATCTTCAAGAATTTAGGAATTAATATAGACAATGTATCATATAGCGCATCAACCATCTAAAATGATAAATAGGAGAAACATGTATTGTGGTATTATACTAATTTTTTTTTATTTCAATCTGAAACTCATTAATCATTCACAACAATCTAGTTCCGGAGAGAATTCTCTCACAATTTATTGGATCAAATGTCTCGTATAAATATCTTATAAGATACCTTATAAGCTTTGTTGGAAGGGTGAACAATTATTGAAAACATATAAGAGCAGAAGATTTATTGTTACTGTATAATGAGCGTGTTAGGAATTATTTTTAATTCAAATATTTAGTATAGAATTAAAACTAGCCAAAGAAAAATATAACAATTTCAGCCTTGTTTTCAAAAATAGTGCTTAAATTAAAATATTCTAAAATTGATTTAAGAAAATTTGGAAATGATTTGACAGCAGTGTATTCAAATATAATTTCCTTAATTTTAAAATTAAAATTGAACAATGTATATTCACTGAACAATGTAGATTATTTGGCTATTCGAAAATCATACATGTAATTTTGAGAAATTAATTAAAGCTAATTTTAGAATAACAAAAAAAAAGTGAACTAGGAGGAGAATATTAATTGAGAAATTGATATCCAACTCTAAAAATTGAGTGTTTGCAGATGACGTTGAGTATATCAAGATTGGAGCTGTAGAGAAGAACCCAAAAAAAAAATCATATGATGTCAGGAAACTAAGAAATAAACATATCCTAATGATCAAAAATACAGTGAATGCACACAATTGAAATAGAAGCTATATGGGAGAAAGAATTTGAGGTGAAATAGATGTACCCTAATTTCTTTACTTGACTTGAGTGTTAAAATAATAAGAATGATATTTTTCTAAGGAAAGAGGATTTTAATTCCCACTAAAATAGTGTTACGCCCATTCTGACCCTACCTAATAAATATTGTGTAATGAAACTTCTATATTTTCATTCTTTATGAGTTTGAGAATGATATGTCTGCATGTGAAAGCCTGAACACTATTCTGAAGCATTTCTTTGAGGGTCTATGCAAGAAACAAGCAGTCTTAAATTTCCCCTTGGTGGTGCTTTGGCATTAGGTTTGGGGGCATTGCGGTGCTAAGTTCTCGGGCTTATTTACTTTAATATGAAATGTTGGTGCAGAGCACTTGGAGCGCAACGACATTTGGTTGAATTTTTAAAAAATATTAAATTTCTCTTCATTTCTATTTTGATTAAAATCAAAATCCCCCTTAAGCTATCATTTAGGGGGATTTGGATTGAGGTAGATTACGTTCTGGTTATCTCAATTTTCATACTGTTAGAATTTTGGAATTTTTTTGATTAAAATTATAAATTCATAGTCTAAAAAAAGGGATGATTTTGTATCCATTAAATTTTTGCCGTGTAATTTTTTATTTGTTTTAGATGGTTGTTTTTTGGGCAATTTAACATATTTATAAATTTTCACCAGGTAAATTTGAAAATGCGCTATTTTTAGCAAATTAGAATCTTCTTCCTACGCATTTCTTGCAATGGTCGATCCAATCGATGCCCGAGCTTCAGTTTTACCATTGAAGTCACATGTGAGAGACCTCAAAGCTATAGTAAAAGTGTCAAGAACCTTAGCTCTCACCTCCAAGGTCAAATATTTGCTCTTCCCTCTTGATTTGAAGGGAAATCCAAAGAGAAATGAGGTTGAAACAGAAATAAAGTTTATTTCTTAGTAAAAATAGAAAAAACAGAAATTACAATATTCTTTTTTTTTATTTTTACCAGGAAATAAACTTTGTTTCTGTTTTTTGTTTTTACTAAGAATTCTTGTAATAAGATATAAAAACAGAAATTCAAAATTTCTGTTTTTCTATTTTTACTAAGAATTCTTTATTTCTGTTTTTTCTATTTTTAATAAGAAATAGAATCTTGTAATTAGATCCTTGTAAAAACATTATTTCTATTTTTACTAAGATTCTCGTAAAAACTTTACATCTCTTTTTACTAAGATATATCTTGTTAGAGGAATTCTTAGTAAAAACAGAAAACAGAAATAAAGTTTATTTCTTAGTAAAAATACAAAAAAACAGAAATAAAGAATTCTTAGTTAAAATAGAAAAACAGAAACTTTATTTCTGTTTTTATATCTTATTACAAGAATTCCTGTTTTTATATCTTATTACAAGAAATATTAGTAAAAACATAAAACAGAAATAAAGTTTATTTCTTAGTAAAAATTGAATAATTTTCTGTTTTTATATCTTGATTATTATTATTATTATTACCCGTAAAATGACATCTAAATGATTTTTTTTCTTCATAAGAATTCTACTGGTAATTTATGATGATGAATTTGTAGTTCTTTCAAAAGAAAGAATCTGATTAGGAAAGAATAGGTAATTGAAATTTTTTGATATAATGATCTTTTAATGAAATTAACTTATATATAATTGTAACAAATTACAGAATTCTAAATTAATAATAATAATAATAATAAAGTTAGATTGCAGTATAATTAATTCACTAATTAAAATTGAAGGAGAAAAATATATATTTATAAATTTTGTATAATATATCTGCAAAAAAGTCCTAATATTTTATCATTAATCAAACTAGACAGAACTTAAATAAATATTAATAGAGTTATTGAACAACAACTGCTTTCATGCGGGCAAATTTTTAAACTAGTGACCGTTAATTTAAATTTTATTTAAATCAACAACAGAAAAAATATTATTAATTATAGATATTACTTTTTTTTGCAATTATTTTCAATGCCCCGTAATTTTTTTTTCTAAATACTTTTAACCCAAATGGCACAAATCGAGTAAATATTTCTCTTTGCATAATTTATTTTATCTTATAAAATCAGATTATTTATAACTAAATGATTACTGTCTTTTACTTGCGAAAAAAAATTGCCAGCTTCCTTAAATACCTACAGATATAGTGGAAGTAATTGTTGGCAGCGTATTGGATTTTCTTTGGCTGCGTTTGGGACAGCATTTTCTAAAGCAGATTTTAGTTAAAAAGTTTCTAATTTCGTAATAAATGACGTTTATTACAGTCCTAACCAATCGGTGAATGGAGGTTGTAATGTTGAAGATTTATAGAGTTTGTTTTTTAGTGTTGACTTTAAGCCCTAAACAATCATTTACAAAATAAAAAAATAAATAAATAAAAGGTATTTATTATAAAATTTTTTAACTAAAAAACTGCTTTAAAAAAAATCTTGCTGAAATAGAAAGTAATGACCGGCTTTTCAGTTTTTAGTTAAAAAATTTCTAATTAAATGAAATTTACAAAATGAATTTTTTTAAGAAATGAAATTTACCAAATGATCGGTTTGACGAAGCTGAATTCTAATTTCTAATTTCGTAAATTAAATGATCGGTGAAAAAATTTCTAATTTTGTAAATGATTGACGAAATTAGAAATTTTTTAACTAAAAATAGAAAAACCGATCATTTGCGAAACTAGAAAATCATTTTAGAAATTTTATCTTGATCATTTAGGGCATAAAATCAACACTAATAAACAAATGCTATAAATCTGCATCATTATATCTTCATTCAACTAATTGGTTAGGACTTTAATAAACGTCATTTATTATGAAATTAGAAATTTTTTAGCTAAAAACTGTTTTAGAAAATGCTGTCTCTATAGGGCTAACTCCTCTACTCCTGGACCTGATGGGTACACTTTTAATTTTTACAAAAAATCTTAGCTTATCATTGGTAACAAGGTTTGTGAAGTTATTAAGTATTTTTTTCCTCACTTCTTTGCTTTATTGCTCTTGCTCTCATTCCCGAAGGGCCTCTTGCCTCTCATATTAATGATTTCAGACCCATTTCCTTATGTAACACTTTTAACAAAATTATTTCAAAAATTTTGGTTCTGAGAATTAAAATTGTTATGACCTTTATTATTCACCCTAGTTAATCTAGATTTATCCATGAGAGAATCTCTAATGATAATATTATCATTACTTATGATATCCTCTCTAGATTTAATACTCAAGGTAAGGATAAATACTTCTGTTTTAAGATTGATATTTTTAAAGCTTTTGACGCTGTATCTAGACACTTTCTCGTAAAATAATGATTCAAAAAGGGTTTCCTGAATCTTTTGTTTCTTGGATTAAGGCTTGTATTTTTTATGTTCCTTATTCCATTTGTTACAATGCGGGGCTTCATGGGTTTTTCAAATCTTCCTCTAGCTTGAGCTAAGGTTGTCCTTTATCTCCTTATCTCTTCTTCATCATCAGGGACACTTTCTCTAACCTTCTTGATAATAACCCTGGGAATTCTCATTTACAAGGATTTTATCATGCTGGTTCCTCTGTTTCCCATTTACTTTATGCTGATGATTTTCTGATTTTTGGTAAAGCTACTTTAGATAATGCAAAGATTTTAAAGGAATTTTTTATTACAGTTAAAGAAGCTTCTAGACTTAGTATCAATCATGATAAAAGTGATATTTTCTTCTCTAAAGACACTGTTAATCACAGGACTATTGCTGTTTTACTTAATCTTTGTCTGAATGATGGTTTATTTAATTAGCTTGGTACTCCCATTGCTGCCAGAATTCTTAGAGTGACCGACTTCTCTCCATTAATATATAAGATTACAAACATATTGGATGGTTAGAAGGCCAAGTTTCTTTCCTTTGCGGGTAGAATTCAGTACATCAAATTTAGCATTTAGAACTCCATTGTATATTGGATTAGGGGTTCCTTTATACCCAAAATCTTGTTGCAAATTTATTGATAAGTGTTGTGCTAGATTCCTATTTCATGGTGATATTAATGGGAAGAAGCTTCATATTATTTCTTAAAAGAATACTTGTTTACCTAAGCATTTAGGAGGTTTTGGTCTTCCTTTTATTTCTGCTCTCATCCAAGCTTTCTCTTCTTCTTTGATTTGGAGAAGCATTTCCAGTGACTATCCTCTTAGTTACTGGTTTAAGAACTCCTATACCTCTTTCTAGAAGCCTATTATTCAGAAAACTTCTACCTATATAAGCACTTGGTAAAGGTGGTTAGATTGGTTAAACAAAATATCTTTTTTAACATTGTTGTTGGCAATAGAACTTCTCTATGGTGGGATCGTTGGTGCGCTGAAAAGTCACTGACTTAAATTTCCCCTAGTTTTGTTACTGTTCTCCTCACTAATTCTACTGTGGCTGATATTATTTTTGATGGTGTTTGGGCTATTCCTAATGCTTTAAACTCTTCTCTTCATAATTTTAATTATATTATTAAAATTTCTAATGGTGATTATGACTCCTGCTTGTGGTGTAATTTTGAATATCATACCTTTAAGAATATTCTTTTGGATTATTATAAAAGGTATGAGGAAGTGGATTGGTTTAACTTTATCTGATACAAAAGTTATTGTTTGAGGTTTTCCTCTTTTGCTTGACTTGCTCTACTTGGTGGTCTTAAGACTGCAGATCAACTTATTATTAGGAATATCCCTATTAATCTTGTTTATCCTTTTACAATTGCTTTGAGGAATTTGTTTCTCACTTGTTTTATGAATGTGATTATTCCTTTAATATTTTAAAGACTGCCTTACTAGGAGCTGCTATTTTTCTGATGAGACCAAACATTTTCAAGTCTTTAACTGTATTCATGGTGATAGTATGATTTCTTTGAATTCTAAATGCTACTTCTATTTAGTCATTTGTGCCTCCATTTAATGGCAGAAGATATGATCAGCCTTCTTCTTGCATTAACACTATTTTGGTTCTAATTAGAAGAGTGATTAAAGACAATATCTCTCGTTGGAAGAACAATGATAGGTATTTCAATCTTTTATTCTGATTTTATGCTTATTATGACTATCTTGCATTTAATATCTAGTGCTTTGGCTTCATTATTTGTTGTTAGTGGTGCCTTACATTCTAATGTTGGTGAAATCCACTCTCTATATTGTTTCTGATGTTGCTGCTTCTTTTTAAATGCTTCTATTTGTTTGGTGGAGCTTTCTAGATAATAATGAGGTGACCTTCCTTCTCCACCTGGATGATCATCGATTTGTAAGCTACCTTGGAGGCATTTCGTGGCTTGAGAAATTCACTTTTGTTGGGTGTTTTCTACTCACGTCTTCGTTCTTCAACTATCTGCTCAATACCTTTTTCTCTGTGGTATTTTTGATGGAGTATTTCATCTGTTCCTTTGAAGATCTCAGAGGTTTTTTGGAGAAGGATTTCAACTGTTCCTTTAGTTTGTGTCCCGGGTCTATCTTTTAGATCTTGGTTTTCATTTTGGGGAGGATTTTGCCTCCAAGGAAGGTCCTTAGCCTTAGCAACTAGGTGGGGCTCTTCTCTTGAGGATTTTTGCTGGAAGGTTTGCTCTTCCTGAGTCCTACGGGCTTTTTGCCTTTTTGATTGTTATAGTTCGCTTTAGTTTCTTCTTATTTGTCTTTTGTTCTTTCTGAGGTTGGTTTCTATAACCTTCTGTTTCTAGGTGTTTACATGTTGTATTTTCTTTTTGAAGGCCTTTTTTCATATTTTTTTATTTAATGAATTTGGGGTCCCACTATATTTAAAGAAAGCTACTTTAAATGAAGCGAAAGAAACATCCAATACGCTGCTAATAATTACTTCCACTGTACCTATAGTTATTTGAGGAAGTTAGCAAATTTTTTTCGCCAAGTAAAAGATGGTAACCATTTAGTCATAAATAATTAGATTTTATAAGATAAAATAAATTATGCTAAGAGAAATATTTACTCGATTTGTGCCATTTGGCTAAAAGCAATTAGAAAATCAAAATGTCCTTATTTATTTTAATTTATTTTGTTTTTGCTGAGAAAACTTAAATGTTGCCTCTATTATTATTATTTTTTGGGATAAAACCCATATAGGGGTCTACACATTAAAATAAATAGAAAATTACAAGTCCTTAAAGAACCAAAAGCTCTCTAAAAATACAGCCTTTAAAGTAAAACCTACGAGCTATTAGTTCTACCTATTACAAAAAATAAGCAAAAGAAGAAGTCAACAAAACAACCAAAACCACTAAGAGAAGATAAAGTCGAATAGCTACTCCAAGGAAAAGAAGTTCAAGTCGGCTCAAGGAAGCAATAGGAAGAACCTCAGCCAGTAGAATTGAGGCCACATGGACCACCAACCAAGTACCTGCAAGACAAACCAAACAATAGGCCAAGAAGCGCCAAGGAACACAAAGCCCACAAAAGAAAAACCAGCCTCCCAAGACCAAACACGTAAAGCAACCAAGACACAACACCAACCAACCCCCAATAGATGACAGCTGGCTCAAATAAACTGAACCCCCAAATAGCCAACGGCAAGCAGAAGCACCGAACAAACTAGGAGACACAACCAACCAACCAACCTAGCTCCAATAGCCAAAAATAGAACCAGCACAACCAACCCAAAGAGAAATAAGAACCTAATAACATAGCAAGGAAAAAAGGATCCAAAGAGATGATTATTTCTTTTTGGATTTTCTCCGTCTACGTTTAGGAGCATTCTTGAAAAAACCTTCTTCAGTGATTTGAAAAACATTTAAGCCATATTTTTCTAGATAATCATCCCATTGCCCATCAATTTCTTTCTGAATATCCCAATTAGCTGAAGAATCACAATCAGCTAACCAATAACCTTGAGACACACCGTTAACCATTGATTTAATAGCCAATTTTACTAACAAAGCATCATTAGATATAAGGAAATGGGAACATCTATAGGAGGCACTCCCTTATTTATATCCATAGAACTTAAAGGCGATAGAATAGGAACATTAATAGTATCAGATGAGTGATCTTCCAAATTTCACCTGATTAAATTCACAACCAAAAGGAATTTGCACAAATTGTTGAGCAACATCAGGAGGTGGAATATGATCAGTATCCAAAACTATAGCAATATTAGGAACCAGAGCAGCCAAACCATTACCAACATCCACATTGTTAACAACACCAACACAAACACTAATGTTATTCATAAGAAAGATAATTAACCTTAAAAATATTATGATTTTCAATAATATCCTCATAAACCAAGTTTAAAGCAACCACAACCAAAGAAATGCCAGTCTCAATAGCCACGACAAAATCCAAATCCCCCATAGATTTGTTAGCCCAATACTCACCAGGTTCCAACATGATCGGGTTGGCAACTCCATCACCATCATTAGGAACATCATTTAAACCAGAAACAATAATAGCAAATTCAACATTAGCACCTTCACCATCAAAGGAACAAGGGAACAAGGTCGGATTAGCTATAAGGTTCACCATTCAAGTATTGGCACCCATAACATCATTAACACCCTCTCAATTTTCACAAGAAATAGCCATAGGTAAAATAATAGGTGTTAGATTAGTCGTGAAATTACAAATTTTTTCATCAACCTAACCAACAACACCATTGATGCAAGTCTCATTAGGGCCAAATTTAGCATTCAGAGAATTTAGAGCAAGAGGAGGATATAAAATAGGACAATCCAAATTCGAATGTCCAAGAGACTTGTAATGAACATAAAAAGGAGGAAATTCCTCCATTTCCATAAATTGGACATACCCGAACTTATCAGGACTAAGCCAAACTCTATTAGGATAGCATTTTGTGATGTCTAACTCAATAAGAATGTGAATAACAGAAGGCCGTGAATAAATAACAGTGACATTAACAACTTTTAATGGCCTAACAAATAACAACCCCAAATTGTGAAGGATATGGGGAGAGAAGAGATGAGGGTGCAAGTTAGGGAATGAAACCCAAATCGGTATCACGGGCGATCAACATTGACGTTAAAAAAGGGAGACCACTTAGATAATTTCATAAAATAGTTATTCACGAAATAAGAATGATGAGAGAAGACACGGCTATAGTCTAAATCCTTAGCCAACTTAATCAACACATGCTTAGTATTTAACAGAGTAACTAAAAAAGTACCAATGAGCTTAAGGTTGAAAATTTTTTACTAATAACATCGATTAAAGGTCTACGACCGACAAATGTTTTAATCAATAAAAACTCAAATGGCACCGCCAAAGCAAGAAACTCCTCCTTAGAAATCCACAGGGAAGGTAAGCTATAGTGAGTAGAGGTTTTAAGATCGGGAAACTCCACCGCGGGGGAAGCCGCTGAAAGAGCCTCAAGAAAACAGCGAGAATTCAATTGCAAATTTGAAAAGCCTGGATCTATCACTCGATTTACCACTATTCGAGCTAGAACGCCGGAGGTGGACAAATTAGGATGTCGACTAGAAACCATATAGAAAATGAGAGAAAGCAAGGAGAAAAGAAAGGAGGAATTCCCTAAATGCGAAAAGGAGGAGGGCCATGGCTGCTAGAGTTGCTACGTAGGGGGTGAAAGGAAGGCGCCACGTTGGGGTGAAACCCTAGCAAAAAAAATTGAGCTGGAGACATGTTAATGGTAAGAATGGAAGGGGGATGGGATGTGTGAACAACTCAGAATGACCTTTATTAAATGTTGCCTCTATTAATGTCTAGGATCTTCTTGTTTAGGGATTTTTTTGTTGGCTCAAGAAAAATGGCACGAATGTGTGAATCCCGCTTCGCAGCTGTAGGATTCCATTTCCCTTAAGTCAGATTAGAATTAACTAGATTTCTCCTGAGGGTAGTCAGGGTTTAATTAGATCTGGGGTCCTTACTTCCCAGGAGCGCAAGCACTCATAGTTAATTACCTCTCTTAACACGTAAGAGAGAACTCTCGATTAAGAATGAATAAATTTTAGGTGATTAGTCTCAATTATGAGATAAATGGAGGTAAACCTAATCAAGATCCCATGGTTTCATCGTCCCGGGTATACCGTAGGTCTCAGATTACCAACACTATAATCATTGACCGTAATGTCCAGGGAATATGAGTAGCAGCCATGGGTTGCCTCCTCTCAGGGATCCCGAGTAGATTGAGGTGGTTAGGTTTGAGTTTTAATTTTATTTGGGTTTGGGGGCTTACATGCATTAGAATGCCCAGAAGTTGATTTAATTTAGGAATTCATAACTTCGTTTAGAAGTTACACTGAAATTTAAATTTGGGTCGGGACTTACAACTTTCATAGAAAGTAGTATGTAGATTTAATTTAGAGTGGGGTTACTACTCTATTTATGAGTTGCTCAGAGATGGGTCTTACAACCTAACTCTATAGCAAGGCTACCCAAGGGATTTTGATTATTTGGGTAGGTCTTATGATTTCTCTTAAGAAATTGCTTGAAAAGCTGGTCTTACAACTTAATCATTTAGACTAAGAAGCCCAATATTTTTGCTATTTTTACAGAGGTGGGAAATCCACACGCTTTCAACGTAGGATCAATATTATAATTACTGTATTTCAAAGCATTATTTAAAGATGAGTCTCTCTTGAGGCTTTTTGCCTTGATTTTTCAACAAGAGATGTTCATGTGATTAGATTTGGGTAGGGACTTATGGCCTCTATTAAGGGTAGTCTTAAGATTTTAGTTGGGTGGTGGTGGGAAAATTTATGTCGCCACGCAGATTTTGATTTCTCCTATTTATAATCGAATACTGCATTAAGAATAAAGTACAGTCTCGGGAGACTGACACAATATTCTATAATGGATTCAACATCAAAATAGGGTTTTAGAAAATAATATTTCTATAGTCAAACACAATTCTATGAATAACATATCATCTCGAGAGATGAACATGAAATTCTGTAGAATATATTTAAAAATAGAAATATAGTTTTGAAAAGTTCATCCATCCTTTTATTTAGGTGTAATAAGGAGAATATTGTATCATCTGAAAAGACGAACATAACATTCTTTAAAAACACCCAAAAGAAAAAAATGGGTTTTATAAAAGTCATCATTTCTAAAATTGAATATAATAAATAAAATATTATATTACCTGGAAAGATAATAATAATATTCTATAAATATATTTAAAGTTAGAAATGATGTTTTTTTTTTTTTTTTTAAATATGTCTACGTTCCCAAAGATTTTTCCCTTGTTTTATAAAAAAATAAAACAAGGTTAATTTTAATCTGGGGTTCTCAAATCTCTATAGGGGCAAGCCCCTATAGTTAATTACATCCTAGGAGCGGTACTCCTAAGAAAACTCTCGATTAAAGCAGTGATTTTGTACCCTCTGATTAAAAAGTAGAAGACAAGGAAAGAAGTAGGGATTTTCAAGGAGAAAACTCAACATTGAACAGTTATTAACGAGTCAAAGGAAGAAAAGTAGGAGGTACCAGATTCTGAGAAGCTTAAAGGCAACCTCAGTCTACCCTATGTTAGGCTTTACATTTTAAGAGAAAAATTTTTAGGTTTGAATTGACATTTTATTAGAAATTTGGGATTTTATTCCCGAAGGGTGAGGACTTAAGATTCACAAATCTGCCTCAGAACCTAAATCTAATTTGGGTACTACAAAGTAGTGACCCGAACCTGACTAGTGCAGTGCAAATCTGGACTTACCCCGGCCTGGATTGGGGAGCCAGCTAACCACCTAGGCGCTTCAAATCCATGTATCCAGTCTCTTATGAAAGATGGGTAGGGACGTTATTTAAGTTTTGAGGAATCGGGGCCGACATCTAAAATAAATCCTAATTGGCCCCTTTACTTATGTAGGGTAAATGATGCCTAGGAGTATAATACAATTAAAATTTTAGACTCTTTTAATTTGTATCTAATGCAATGCATGCTAATTGACTCAAATGCATAAAATAATTTATGAAGTAGTTTTAAAATCAGGCTTAGAAAATAGATTTTTCCCTAGAGATTGCACAACATCCCCTTGACAGAACTGCACCCTAATAGGTCAGGTGGTCTGCCAGAACCCGCAGGCGGGGAGGTGCCTAACAAGGAAGAGAAAGTAATAATATGCTTATGCTGACTCTCGGCGGTCCGAGCTTACTTCTTAGATTCGTTAGAGTTTCTATGTGAGCCTAAAAAATTTTATTTTAAATTTCAAGTAGAAAAAGTTTATCGTGGTCCTTATCAAAAAACACTCCGATGCGTATCCAGGCTAAAACAAAACACGACATGCAAGAGTCCTAAAAAAAGCTAGTGCACAAACAATGTAAACACTTAAATTAAATTATCCAAAAAAAATATAATGTCCAATGTCCAGTTTATTTACAACCCAGGGTCTGCTGAAAAAGTAAAGTGGCCGGGTACCACTGACAACAAACCCGGATTCTAATCCTAAGGCTGACGCAAGTGATTTCAAAATGGGATATACTTTTCTTCTTATCTTCATTTCTTCATTTTCTTCATCTTCACTTCTTTGTCTTCTTTCCTTTACAAGCTTCTTGGATCCGCTATGAGCTCCTTGGGTCCGCCGGGCCTGGATATCCAAATGAAAAGAAACTCATCCCCGAAGGGGTATTTTCTTTTCTCTTTAGATATTAGAACCACCCTAACTTGGCTTTTCAAATAGAAGAGAATACTCCCCTAAGGGACATTCTCCTCTCTTTGGATTCCGAGTTGGATGTGATATCCCACTTTTGAATCATTTTCACAACACTTGACTTTAACAAAAATATATTTACATTACATTACATCCTGGAAAGAAAAAGAAAATCTAGACACACCTGCAGGGTTATCCTAAGCATTAATAATAAAATCATTCCCAAGCAGTTATATATTCATATTAAATTCATCAGCCTCACTTGGCCATGCTCTTTTAATTTTAAGGGGGCTTAGCATTTTCTGAAGCACCTGCAGAAAATATTGTTAATTTAAATCTTTAATTTGCCCCCTTTTTATTTAGCCCTGCACGAGCATGGCCACCTGCATAAGATTCTGTGAGCATCCAGATCGTTCCTAACCTAAGGGTAATCTATCGCCCATCACATCATATCACAGAGAGCAATAAAAATAAACAAACACTCACAACAATCATACAAGCATGCAGTGAAAACTGAGAAAGCCCGTCACACAGCAGCAAGAAAGTAAACACCGGCCTAACCTAAAGCTAGAGTCGGTTGTCCTAGCAAACAAATCTAAGTGTGTGCGGTAGGTTGTGTGGTTTGGATATACCCTGAGTTTACTTTTAGTTAAAATTATCTAATTGATTGAAATTAGTTTGTTGAAGGGTCAAAAGGGAATTTTAGTTTAGATTTAAGTTTAAGTGTCTTTACTGTTTTGAAGTTTGTTTTAGATTGATTTTAATTGTTAAAGTTGATTAATATGATTTGGTTCTTTAGTGTATTTGAATTAACCATTTTTTTATTTAGATTATTTAATTAATAATTTATTGAAATTTCCTAATGATTTATTAAATATTTTAATATTTTGTTAATCTTAAATCATTTATTGAAATTTTAATTGACTTATTAAAGTATTAGTATTTTATTAAAATTTTAATGATTTTATTTAATTTGTTAATGATTTATTAAATTGTTGATGATTTATTGAAGTTTGAAAAATTTCATTTAGTTATTATTTGATTATAAGATGATTAATGTATTAATTAGATTCAATTTTATTTTTTATGTTCAAATTTAATCTCCTAGTGGTTATGTGTGTTAATTATGACTTAGTTATTAAAGGTTATGTGATATTCATATATTTTTATTTGGATTATCATTAGTGTATTTGAAATTCTCCTTAATTAATTATTTAAGTTTAATTAGAGTTGATTAAGGTTGTATTAATAACATACAATAATCCTAAGGGGAATGTCACTAAGTTTTTTTATGTTATGTATTTCTACCCTAAAGTGTGCAGGCATCCTAAGTCTAAGTTCTCTAAGACTCAATCCTTAATTTTTGTCCTTAGATGTCACTAATGTTATATGGAATGAAAAGAATTTTGTTATCACTAACCCTTAGAACTTTGCGCACGTGTAAAGAGGTTTAAGGATCTAAAATAAAATAAATAATCCTAATAAAATTGAAGTTGCTACGGAGACCTAGAAGGGAGGAGTTCGCACAAAACACACCACGGCCTCCTAGGGGCTTTCTATGTTTTATGAAAACTTACAACACCGGGGGCTATGACTTGGTGGATTACGCCCGTAGCACCTCTACCCGGTTGGATAGAGGCGACTGAAACCTTTAATCTGCTTCCTCTTGTTCACTTGATTGGTACCGTTCCTCGTAGTTCATGCAAATAAATACAAGAAAATAATGAGTAGAAGCACATTTAATAACTAATAATGAAATTATTAAAATTTACTAAAAATAAAATGTACCTTTCTTCGGGCTTGAAGGCCGGCACAAGCTGTCTACCTTTTAAACTCTTCACTTTTAGAAGCATACTATTTATTTTTCCAACGTTCACCTCGAGGCACAGGAAGGGGAAGAAGAAGGAGAGAGAGGGAGGTAGAAAGAGAAAGAGAGTCTTTGCTTTTCAACACTTTCACCCAAACCATCCATTCTCTAACACAAATACTTTTTCAATATCCATACACTTTACTATTCACATACACACACACACTTTATTTTTCCACAATTATATATTTCACTTTCCAAAGAAACACACAATTCACTTTCCAAAACATAAACCTTTCACCTTTCCAAAATCGCGCAATTCGCTTTTCAAAACATTTCACCCTTCAAAATATACACAAATCTCTTTCGAAAATCACATACTTTTATACTTTTGCTTTCCAAAATACATGCTTTAATTCTCCAAATTATACACACATTTTGCCTTATAGAATATACACTTCACCATTCAAAGATCACACACTACACTTTCCATTTAAACATACACTTTCCAGAAACACACATTTTTACTATTCAAAGTTCGTATATTTCACTTTTCAATATACTTCATTTTTCAAAACACACACACACACACAATTTCCACCTTTCCAAAAAAAAAAACACAAGTTTCACAATTTTGATCCCAAATACCTCACTTATTATTTCTCACACATATCACTTTTTCAAAACACAACACTTTTCATTCTCCAACAATCAAGCTTCACTTTACCATTCACAACCACCCTTCAGTTTATAAAACATACTCATGCTACTATACTAAAGAAATAGCGTTGCTGCATACAAGTCCCCATAAACTCTTCCAACAATAATAATGAGAAAGAACAATTGATGACATCTTACTTTTTCCAAGGACTCATGCAAATTACCAATGTAAAGCATACAACCTTGCATTTGAACCACACATTCTCCAAAATCGAAATATGAAGTATATGTGGAATTTTCAACAAACTTGCAAATCTTACTTGAGTTTACCAACCATACACCATATTTATCAAGATTGTAATTTTTCATAATCATAAGTTATTGGGAAGGAGAAAAGATACCAATGCTCTTTTGAAAACTATATCATAAATAATACCAACACATTTTCTATGAAAGGAATAAACCATGATTTCAAACAAGGGGTTATTGCTTTAAAAGACAAGGGACTTAAACATGCATGTAACACCTCCAACTTTCTCTTTAAAGTTAAACCAACCAACATAAAGAACCTTGAACATGAATGATGCAATCATCAGATAATATGAAAAAGAAGTATTTTTTGCAACCACCACACTACTTCATTTATTCGTTTCATATTCAACCATTATTCCAATTGTTAATTAGAGAAAAAGAAGTTGGGAAAAACTTCATTTTCTTGCAAAACTTGAGAAATCTTTAGACACAACCTATACAATTTCGTATTCATGGTCGGAATATGAATCAGGTAAAGTTGTCTAACACAATTATAGACTTTTTCACCACACAATGCTAAACATGCCTCCAAACATTCTTCACACCAAACATTCTTTCAAGAAGCAAGTATCATATCTACTATTGTTAGCAAATGAATTCCAGCACAAGCAAATTCCCTAAACCAAAATCCTTTCAAGCAAAACATTGCAACTTAAATCCTTCATAAACAACATTGGAACATAATAAAAATTTTAATTTCTTTTCCATGCTTCAAGCAAGAAATCTAAAGAATAATTTTCAGGAAAGGGAAAAAAAAAATCTATTCAAAGAGAGAGATTTCTTTTCAAGAGAAGTATATGTAGGTCAATGGGTGATTTAGACACATCCCTTTCCAACGTTTTATTCTAAGAGAAAGAAACACACATGTATAAGAGAGTGGAAATATCACAATTATCATCTATGAAAGTCTACTGCATTTTCATATAACACTTTTTATAAATCAATACGAGACATCATGAATATTGTTCAATTCACTGTTATAATGTTGATCGGAATGGTAGATCTATAAGAGAGTCCCAATATAGCGCGTTGCATTGATGAAAGGCCACTTGAGAAAGACCAAGCCATTTGATATATACCAAAAATTAAGAGCAGGCATCAAAATTCAAGAATGAAAGAAATTATACTCCCAAAGTCTTAATCCCTCATCTCTATGAATATAGAGAGTAATGAGAATAAACTTGCTGTTGATTCTTGAAAGTTGAAATGGGGGAGAAGGGAAAAAAAAGAAAAAAAGGATAGAAGAGAAGATAAGGAAGATATAGAGGAAATTACCCACAGATGAAGAAGTTGCCGGCGTCGGCTAGGGCTAATTAACGGAGAGGGATTCGGACAAGATAGCTTCGGGCTGGTTTACTAGGGCAAGAACTGGTCGGAGATGTTGCGCACGGCAAGGGCAGGTCGGTCGTCCGGTGGCTTCGCACGTCTGGAGTCGGACGAGAGAAGGCGGCAAGGCTCCTAGGCTTCGATTTCGCAAGAGAGACGGAGAAGGAGCAGGAGGCTTGGCTTCGACTGGGGCAGAGGAGGCCGTGGTGAGGTTTTGCGAATAAGGAGCCTGATTGGGGCCTTAGGGGCTTCAATTTCTTACGAGAGAGACAGAGAGGGAGGATGGGATTCCGTCTGGGATTCTTGTGAACAGAGCGGGAGGGGAGTTCTGGGTCTTTTCGCGAATTAGAACCTTGGGCGGTTTCATCCGAATGAATAGGGGGAGTGGGATTCGGTTCTTGCCAGTCCTAACCGCAATTTAGGTTTAGACTAAACCATCTTTTAGTTTGAATTTTAGATTAAGAAAATAATTGTTTGGGATTCATTTTAGTTTATATATATATAACAAATTTTATTTTTTAAAACATATAAATGATTTATTTTAGTCAAATTAATAAATTGATGAACATTTTAAATTAGATTGTTTTAAATTCATTTATTTAATTTAACTAATGTCATTGGCTCGCGACGAGTCAATCCAGGCTAAATGGGGCTACTATCATTTAAAACAATTCGACTCGAATCGGTTTGATTTGGTTTCGCTTCGATCGGTGTAGCAAATTTCAGCTTAAAAAAAAAGTTAATTTGAGATGAGTTGAGTTGGGTTTAATTTGGAGTTAGAATTAGACTTGGATTGAATTGATCTTATTTTAGGTTGAGTTATTAAGTCGAGTCGATGCTACATCAGTGGGTATCCACCTAAAGGAAATCCTAAAGGTGATGTCTACGCTAGGCTATGAAGACCTAGATGCTATAGATTTGATTCGGGGAAATTGACCTCTGATAATGAGGTCAACAGGTGGGTCTTATGGCTTCCTAAGAAGTTGCCTAATGATGGGTCTTATGACCTAGCCCTGTAAGCTAAGTGACCCGAGTTGTGGGTCTTACAACCAAGCCCTATAGACTAGGATGCCCGTGTGAGGGGTCTAGGGTTGTGTAATTACCTAAACATTTCCCTCAGAGATCAGACTTACGACTTCTATTAGAAGTTGCTAGAAATTTAATTGGGGGTTAGCGGTTAGGTCAATTTTACCTAAAACTTTCCCCTAGGGTCGGGCTTACGACTTCTATTAGAAGTTGCTGGAAATTTAATTGGAGGTTAGCGGTTAGGTCAATTTTACCTAAAACTTTCCCCTAGGGTCGGGCTTACAGCTTCTATTTGAAGTTACTGGAAATTTAATTGGGGGTTATTGGTTAGGTGAATTTTACCTAAAACTTTCCCCTAGGGTCTGGCTTACATATTTCCTATGAAAGCTGCTGGGTAGTGGGACTTACAACCAAGTTTTTATAAACAAGGCTGCCCATATATTTTATTTATTTGAGTAGACAATAGTTGCTTGTACAATATTTGGGGATTTGTTCTGTAGTTATTTGAGTTGGTTTGAGTTTGTGATTTTGACACCTCGGGATTTTGACACTAGCGTCAGTGTTTTCAGTTGTTTTATGCTCGTAGTCTTTTCCCTACTACACTGTGACTCTACTAGTTTTCCAGTACTTAGCTTTTCTTGCTTCTCAGTACTTTTGTTTTACTAGTAGGTAGATTTATCACTCTCCAGCATTTTGATGATTTTTATTTTATTTATGATATACAAATATTTGTTTGTTTTGTATGCAGATACGTGCTGATCCAGAGTTCATAGCCAGTAGTTATAATAGCGGGAACTTGCAGCCAGAGGTGATGCAGTTGCAGGGATTAGAGCCTGCTAGGAGCTTTACCAGGAGTTGGGACTGGAGCCCACCAGGGGTTGGGTTTAGATTCAGATTTTTGGAGACTTTCTTTTAGTTTTGTGTTTTGGTTAGCTTTCTTAGGAGTTGAGTTTTAGTGTGAGTTGTACAGAGTCAATTAGTGTGAACATTCTTTGAATTTCATTTGATTTGATTTTTTTTAATTTAATTGCTCCAATTGATCTATTTAAAATTCTCTCGAATATTAACTCAAATTTTAAATTGCTCTTACATTTTTAAAACTCTCAAATTTTAAACTACTTTCAAAATATTTTCTTATTTTAAAGTTCTCATATTTAAAACAAGCTCTCAAACAATTAATCAATCAATCAATTAATTGATAAATTAATTTTGAGATGATTTGTCACAATCCTTGTTACTTCATTAATTAGAGGAAGAGGTGAAATTTTGACAATAAGAGACCTCTAATATTTTAACGGGAAATAGTATTCGAAATGCCACAACAATTCAAAGTCTTCTACTCAATGCTATCTTAAAGAGATGTCTCATTTTAAAGGATTATTTCATTTAAAGAGATGTCTCTTTTAGAGACATCCCAGACAATCTCATTTAGACACATTCGAGGCATCTCAAAAATAGTCCTCGGACTAAAAAAATATCCAACAAGCTCTCCCTTATATTCACTGGCATTTGGAAGAATGAGAAGCAAGATTTGCCCTGAATCCATTAAGAACTTTTCCTTTAAGATGGTCGTTATTCCCAGACTAATCCATTATTTTGATTAATTCAAATTAATTAATAATTTTTTTATTAAACATTAATTAACTAGATTAGTTAATTAAATTTAGAAAAGTTAATTTTTAACATTTTTATTGAGTTCGAATTGAATTGTCCTCTAAAATTTTGAGAAACTTTTGGCAGCCTCTCGGCATCCCCTCCCCGGCGCCGGGAGGTAAGAGAGGGTACTTGCCCTAATTTCTTCCTACCCGGACCTAAGGTCAACGACGTAGGGTCTTCGAATTAAAACCATCCCGGCCAGATCTAAGATACGATGGCCCGGGGTCTTCAAATTTAAAAACCATCCGCCCAGATCTAAGATCGATGGCGCGGGTCTTCGAATTTTAAACTATCCCACCAGGATCTAAGATCGACTGTATGGGGTCTTCGAATTAAAACCATCCGCCCGGATCTAAGATCACGGCACATGTCTTCAACACCTGTTTCATCCATTTTATTTCATTTCAAAAATTTTTATTTTTTTATTTTTTTATTTTATAATAATAATAATAATAATAATAATAATAATAAATTTTTATATATACATAAATATATATAAATATATTATATGTATATATATTAATAAAAAGATGGAGAGAATGGGGCTGTCGGGCTCGGTTAAGACACTTGGGTTTGGTGGCGAGTTCGACGACGGGTTCAACAGAGGAGCATAGTCAAACAGTAACAAAGGAGCCAAAGAAGCCATTCGTGTTTTCTTTATACGTCCTACAAAGCAACGAATCTGAACATTAATGAAGGGGCAGAAGAAGCAATGCGTGCAATCTCTACTTCCCGCGAAGCAACAAAGTCGGACAACAACGAGTCGAAGGAGCGACTCATGCGGCCCCTCCCTTCCTACAAATCGAAGCTGAACAGCGACAAAGGAGCAGAAGAACGACCCGTGCAATCTCTACACTTCCTGTGGAGAAGAAGTCGACCAGTGATGGGGGGCTGAAGAAGCGACCGTGCGATCCCTACCCTCCCTGCGAGCCGAAGTCGGGCAACAACAAAGAAGTTGAAGAAGCGAAGTTGAATGGCAGCAAAGGAGCCGAAGTCGAGCAGCAACGAAGGAACCGAAGAATGACTCGTGTAATCTCTCTTCCTCCTGCAAATCAATGAACACGAACAGCAATGATGAAAAGAGAAAAAGAAGGGCGAGCCCAAGATTTCTCTTGTGAAGCCACGAAATCGAATAGAAACGATAGAGTCGAAGGAGCGAGCGTCAGTCCCCCTTCTTTTTCGATCATTTCTTCCGATTGTTTTAAAGAAGTAAGCTTGCGGTTATTTCATTTCGAACGAAGGGTCACTGCGTTAGGAGGCAAATCGCGTGATGTGGGACCTGCTCGAAGGCAGGTATCTTTCAGGATTACCTCTCTCTTTTTTTTTATATAGTCAACAAATTATCTCCCAACGAATTTGTTGTGTGACTTTCACACAATAAATTCGTTGTAATATCTTTGGATATTTAGCATTTATGTTCAATGCTATTCCTTTTCTCTTTTCTTTCAACCATTTAAATTGATTAAAGTAACTTGACCCTTACGTGTATGAGCATAGATTTACAAAGTTGGGCTCTTAGACTTATTGAACTTTGTGAATTTAGCTCGACCCTTAGGTTTATGAGCATAAAAATTTTATAAAGTTTGGCCCTTAGGCTTGTTGAACTTTGTGAGTTTATCTCGACCCTTAGGTTTATGAGCGAAGAAGAAGATTTCAAAGCTCGGCCCTTAAGCTAGTTGAACTTTATAATTTTAGCCCGACCCTTAGGTTTGTGAGCATAAAAGATTTATAAAGTTTGGCCCTTAGGCTTATTGAACTTTATGGTTTTAGCTCGACCCTTAGGTTTGTGAGCATGGATTTTAAAGGCTCGGTCCTTAGACTTATTGAACCTGTAAATTTTATTTCTCAACCTTTTAGGTAGGTTGATGAAAATAGAGCTCGACCCTTAGGTTTGTGAGCATAGAAGGTTTAAAGTTTCAGCCCTTAGGCTTATTGAACATGTGGATTTTATTTCTCAACCTTTTAGATAGGTTGACAAAAATAGAGCTCGACCCTTAGGTTTATGAGCTTGAGGGACTTTAGAGGTTCGGCCCTTAGGCTTATTGAACCTATAAATTTTATTTCTCAACCTTTTAGGTAGGTTGATAAAAGTAGAGCTCAACCCTTAGGTTTATGAGCTTGTGAAATTTTAGAGGTTTGGCCCTTAGGCTTGTTGAACCTGTAGATTTTATTTCTCAACCTTTTAGATAGGTTGACAAAAATAGAGCTCGACCCTTAGGTTTATGAGCTTGAGGGATTTTATAGGTTCAGCCTTAGGCTTATTGAACCTATAGATTTAGCTCGACCCTTAGGTTTGTGAGTATAGCAGTTTCATAATACCCTTACTTTATTTAGCAAAGGGATTTTTTATAAAAATTACCTCCTGTCTTTCAGAAGGTGGTTGAATTTTATTTCCTGCCTTTGAGAGGAATAGAAAAATTGCCTCTTGCCTTTTAGGAGGAAATTGCATTTATCTCCCATATTGTAGGAAGATATAAAAATTGCCTCCTGTCTTTTTGGAGGAGATTGAGTTTATCTCCTATATTATAGGAAGATATAAAAATTGCCTCCTGTATTTTCGGAGGGGATTTTATCTCCTACATTATACAAAGATATGAAAACTGCCTCCTCTCTTTCAGGAGGGAATTGAGATAGATGTCTTTTGCCTTGTAGGTGACCTTCCATACATAACGTATTTATGTATGATATTTCTTTAGATATTGACCATTATTTGGTGGCATAGGCCTTTGACCTTTTAGGTCTATAAGTTGATAGGCTCCTCCTTCATATACTATTTTAATGATGAAGGGTCCTTCCCAAATTGGGTCAAATTTATCATCGAGATGACGATGAGAGATTATAGGTCTTCGACAAACCAAAACAAGTTCACCTTCTTTGAAACTTCTAGGACGAACCATTCGATCATGGGCCCTAGTCATTCTTGCCTTGTAGGATTCTAAATTTTGTTGAACTTGAAGTCAAACTTTGTCAAGAGCTTCATGTTCTTCGAGTCGTAGAAGATCATTTTCTTCTCTAGTTAATTCGTATTGAATAGCAATACGAAGAGATGGCAACTCGACCTCGAGAGGTAATATTACCTCAGTTCTGAAAACTAGTGAATATGGGGTGGCTTGCATTGCAGTTTTATAAGTGGTGCGATAGGCCCATAGAGCTTCTGTCAATTTATCGTGTCATTCTCTCTTATTTTTAGAGAGAATTTTCTTAAGCAATTTTAATAAGGTTTTGTTAAAAGCTTCAGCTAAACCATAGGCTCGTGGATTATATATCGAAGAATAGCGCCAATCTATTTTGTGTCGTTCAATAAATTTATAGATTTTAGCACTTTTAAATGATGTACCATTATCAGATATAACTCGACGTGGTACTCCAAATCGATAAACAATATTATCTCGAAAGAATTTCATCACATTATCTGCTTTAACTTCTCTTAAGGGAATTGCTTCAGCCCATTTTGAGAAGTAGTCAGTGGTAACAAGGATGAACCGATGTCCTAAAGAAGATGGTGGTTCTATAGGACCTATTATATCGGTGCCCCAACTTTCAAATGGCCATGACGCTACTGTAGGGTGTAGCAGATTGGGAGGTCGATGCATGATATCTCCATGCACTTGACATTGATGGCATTTCTTAGCATGGTAGATACAATCTTGAACCATGCTTGACCAATAGTATCCCATATGTTTGATTTTAATTTTTATTTTTAATTCAGATATATGTGCACCACACAATCCTTCGTGAACTTCACTTATGACTTTTTGGGATTAATTAGGACCTAAACATCATAGCCAGATTTGGTTAAATGATCTACGATATAATGTGTCATTCACAAAAGCATATCTTAATGCTCTTCGTGCTATTTGTGAAGCCATAGATTTATTTTTAGGCTATTTCACTTCCTTGAAATATCTGATGAATGGATATCTCCAATCATTTTCATCAGATATATCCAGGCTCTTTTGCATTTCTTTTCCTTCATCATCTTGTATGATAGCTGGAGTTAATGTATTCCTATTTTGAACAGTTATGAGGATTGGATCCTCCTGAGAATTTGCTAATTCTTTGGCTAGCTTTGCCAGTGCATCAGCTTTGTCATTTTCACTGCGTGTAATTCTAGTAATAGTTACTTCATGAATTTGTCGTAAGAGTTTCAGATCATATTCATGATATGAAATTAATTCAGGTTTGTTTATTTTGAAAGCGCCTACTATTTGTTTGATTATGAGTTGAGAATCTCCATATATATGGAGTTTTTGAATTTTCATGTTAATTGCTAGCTCAAGACCTGCTATTAAGGCTTTGTATTCAGCCTCATTATTAGTACGAGATTCTGTTAAGCTATAGGAATATCAGAGTATCCCTTTTTCGGGCGTAACAACTATAAGACAGATGCCCACTTGAATTGTCGGGAATTTAGGTGGCCTAGCTAGTTTTATTGATAAAGCTCAATCAAAATAGAGCTCCCATTCTGACAGATTTTCTCTTTCCTCCACATCGAGTGTTTGCTCATCTGGCAATTCATCGTTGAGTGGAGAATTTATAGGTAAAGGATGAGCTGCTAGAAAATCTGCAAGAGCTTATCCTTTTACTGCTTTTTGTGGCATATATGTTATATCAAATTGCATTAGCAGTACAACCCATTTGGCTAGACGACCAGTGAGAGTGGGTCTAGTGATTAAAAACTTTAATGGGTCCACTTTAGATATTATAGTGATTTTATGGGATAGCATGTAATGCCGAAGTTTTTGAGTAGCAAAGATCAATGCTAGGCATTGCTTTTCAATTGGTGAATATTTAAATTCTGTCCCTATTAATTGTCGCTAATATAATAAAGGGCATTTTCTTTGCCATCTTTTATTTTTTGTGCTAGCAACGCTCCAAGTGATTCTTCGAGAGCGGGTATATATAGAATTAAGGGTTTTCCTAGGATAGGGGCAGCAAGGATTGGAGGATGTAGTAAATATTATTTTATGCTATCAAATACCTCCTGACATACATCATCCAATTTGAAAGATATATTTTTCTTCATTAGACGTGTAAACGGTTGACAGCTACCTGAAAGGTTAGATATAAACCTTCGAATATACGCCAATCTACCTTGGATTGAATGAAGCTGTTTTAAAGTTTTTGGAGGTGGCATTTCCACTATTGGTTTAATTTTAGAGGGATCAATTTCAATTCCTCTATGACGCACAATAAATCCAAGAAATTTTCCAGACGTAACACCGAAAGCACATTTTAATGGACTCATTTTCAAATTAAATTTTCGAATTCTTTTGAATATAATCCTAAGATCATTTACATGCTCATGTTGAACTTTACTTTTTACAACCAAGTCATCAACATAACATTCAACATATTTATGAATTAGATTATCGAAGATTTGAGTCATTGCCTTTTGATAGGTAGCCCCAGCATTTTTTAAGCTGAATGACATCACCTTTTAGTAATATATGCCAATGGGAGTTCGAAATGAGGTGTATTTTTTATCCTCTGGATCCATTTTGATTTGATCATAACCTGATGATCCATCCATGAATGAGAACATGTTATGGTTCAATGTATTATCGACCATAAGTTCTGCATTGGTAGTGGGAAATCATCCTTTGGGCATGCTTTATTCAAATCATGGTAGTTTATACAAACACGAATTTGACCGTTCTTTTTCTTTACTGGAATAATATTCGCGATCCAATCAGCATACTTCTCTTCTCGAATAAAACCAGCTTCAATAAGCTTCTTAGTTTCAGCAATTACTTATTCTTCAATTTCAAGTCGCATTCGCCTGGGTGCTTGCTTAATAGGCGGTATTCTAGTATCGATGGAGAGTTTATGCACTGCTACTTCTGGTGATAATCCAGGCATTTCAGTATAATTCCATGCAAAAGAGTCTTTGTATTCAAGAAGTAACATTCTCAGCTCCTCTGGTTTATCCTGTGAGAGATTGGCACTGAGGAATGTAGGTTTGGGATCTTCTTCTGTACCCAAATTTATTTCTTTAAGCTCATCTATAGTAGCTTGGCCACCTTCTTCAAACTCTTTTAGAGCTTCTTTCAGATCTACAACTAGATCTTCAGTTTGATTTTTAGATTCTGATGGTCTCTCTATTTTGTCTGTAATATTATAGGACATTGCATATGTAATGCGCGGATGCCGGGGGTATTCAAGATAATGATAGGATGCTGCTCGTGTAAGATATAAATTTTGAGCATATCCAAGACCCCATATTGTAGATAAACCATTGCCGACGGGCTTTTGTGCTTGTTTGTTATGCCAGAGCTTTCTGAAGTAATGGGCTTGCTTGCTTGTTTGCACAAAGAAGATTCTTCTTTCTATCAACTTTCTCATAATTGGTGGAGGATATTGAGGGATGATTACCCTCATGTTTCCATATTTTCAATCATCTTCACATTCTATTTCATGAGAATTATGATGCGGTATTACTCTTGATTTGTAGAAAATAGATCCACGTTCATTGACACCTCTTTTGGGAGGAACATAGAAAGTATTTAACATTTCTATATTTGTGTTTGGTGAGGTGATCAATGTTTTGGAATGTACCACCGGTACACGTACTATTTTGATGATGTTTATAGATATATGATCTTCAGAGACTCTTATCATCAAAATTAAAACTTTTTGGAATTTCTTAGATATGGAACTGGGTCTTGGGTCCCCTTCCTCTTGAGATTCTGTAGTACCCTTGGGCTGATAAAGAAACTCTTCTTCTCCTTCAATACTAGGTTTGCTTGAACACCGTACTTTATTTGCATGATTAGCTTCGTAATCAAAAGGAACAGTTGATAGTTCATTCCTTCTTTTCCCTATGATTAGGGGCTTAAAAGTTGTGGAGATATCCTCTTCCTCTTCCGTATCACTACTGAGGTGAGGCGCTGAGCAAATTTGCTTTGATTTACTTTTGCCTTTATCTTTTGACTTTATTTTATCCAGTGTAGCGGCCTGAATCCTCGGAAGCTCACTGCCTTTTGGCATAAAGTACTCAGCATCATCGTAGATTCTGACTTCGTGCACCAGGAGCGATTGTTCATCACCATCAATGCGATATTCTTCATTATCTCAAATGTACTTCATATATTGATGAAGTATTGAAGGCATTATACCATACTCGTGGAGCCATGGTCTTCTGAGAAGTGCCCTGTATGATGTGTTGGAATCAATGATGTGAAATGTTGCCTCTGTATTAAGTTCCCCAAAGTTCAGAGGTAAAACTAAGGACCCTAATGTTCTTTGCCCTTACTCATTGAATCCTTGTAGAAACACCGTTCTTCTGTTCAAATACTGGACGTCCAGAGCCAATCCTTTGAGTGTTTTGAGGCTCATTAGATTAACAGAGGAAGCTGGATCGATCAAAATTATATTTATTTCAATATTGTTACTCTCCGCAGTAACATATAGTGGCCGATTATGATCTACAGTTCCCAAAAGCAGATCACTATCACAGAAAGTGATTGTAGCAGTATTCTGCGTATGCAAAGCTTCTTTTAAATTTTGCTCGGCAAAGAACGCCTCGTACTGTTCAGGATTTTATAAAGCTTTAATGAGTGTTTCCTGAATGTTCTTAGACATAACAAGAGCATCATAGACACTCAGCGTTGCAGGTAATTTACAGAGATGGGATAATATATTATAATCCACATTTACACTAGTAACTTTGGGTTTAAGAGGCTCTTGTGGAATTATGGCCTCGTTGAGCTGAATGTTCTTCTCCTTATCCTTTATTTTCTTTTGAGGTGGAGGAATATGCTTTCCGCTTCTCAGCTGAACTTGTGTCACCTCTGAAGGTGAACTAGCTTCAGCTTGAGAGTTCTTTGAAATTTCCATGTCTTCAACTTCCTCAGACTCTGAGCTGCTCTCGAGTTTTGGTCATTTTTCTTTAAGAACCTTCTTACCCTTATGATCACTTTCTTCATCGGGGAAATACAATTCTTCATCTGAATCAGTGAAAGGTGATGGTGTATAATGTACTTCCTTAGAAGGCATTTCCATATAAGTTTTATAGATAGCAAGAAGTGCATTGCGTCCTCTTGCAGCCCTTCCACCTTATTTATTTATGACTCGGCAAGTCTCGATTGGAATACTCTCTTCCTTTTCTGATTCCGAATCGAGAAATAAATCAGTTATGTATTCCTCTAGCATGATAGGACACCTTGAAGGTTGCTAATATTCATCGATAGAGTTGATATATTTTTGAATCACAGTATTCTTCTTTGCCAATTTCTTCTTCTTTTTTTTCTGAGATTTTGATCCAGACTTATGTTTTCCTTTTTGGTCTTTGAAGTATTTCAATGATTTCTTCTTGCTTGAACTGGGCCCCCCTGCCACTAGATTTTTTAAAGAAAGAATTCTTGGATCAACTTCAAATTCTAACGCACTTTTTCGATGAATACCTTCAATGGCCAGTAGGACATTCATCATTTGTTTAGTTTTCTTTGAGATAAAGGCCTCCCAACCACCCTCATCTTCCTGGGGTGCTTTTCCTTTCTTATCCTCTATGCTTTGGCCGGAAACAGAGGAGATAACATTGGTTTTCTCCCTCTTGGGATTAACAAGAATACTATTAGAAAGTGTAAGTTCGCTGCTCTGATAATTCCTTCTGACCTAATCTTTGAATATGAAACAATCTTCGATTGGGTGACTTGTGATCCTATGATACGGACAGTTGTTTGGATCATCAATCATACCAGCCTGTTCTGGTCGACGGGATTCTTGTAATTGAAGGCTGACTTTTAGGGCATGCCTAAAAATCTTTTAAGTTTCCTTTTTGAAGGATACAACTTGTTAATTTTCTCCTGCAAAGTAGGAGGCCTTTGTCTTTCTTTAGTTTGTTTCAGCATCTTTGGTGGATTCATTGAATCTTCTTTTTCTTTCTTATCCAAGGAAGACGGGAATGTAGTATTCACCTCACTTCTTCTCGAATCAAAGGTCTTGACCTATTTTCCCTTCCCTTGCGGATTATTATTATAATTGAAGCTGACACTTCTAGGTCTGGATAACCTTTCGAATTTAGCAACACGATAGTAATTCTTGGAAAGTATTGATTGTAGTCATTGCTAGATATAGAGCCATATGATCATCTATATTCCCCATCAATAGCTCAACAGCATGCTTTTCAGTGAGTTGCTACTCACATTTCATCCTGAGATTCCTCCACCTGGTTATATACTTGGTGACTGATTCCTCTCTTTTTCTTTTCTCAAGAGCGAGGTCAGTAATAGTTACCTTCTTCATTGCACTGACGAATCTTTTAATGAACATCATCTCTAATTTGGCAAATGTTCTTACTGAATCATTGGGTAACTCAGCATATCATTCAAAAGCTGTACCTGTTAAACTACTGATAAATTGACGTAGTAACAGAGCATCATTGTCTCCTGTATTTCCACAGGTTACTTTGAATTGCACCAGATGTTGACAAGGATTTGCAATACCATCAAATACATTGAACTTTGGCACCACATATCTCTTTGGATACTTCTCTTGGTCATATTCAGCGGGATATGGACGACCTTTTCCTACTAAGTCAGCAGCTTCAGAAGCAATGACTGCTATAACCTTTTAACTGATGAGATTTTCAATTTGGGATTTACTGACCATTTCATCTTCTTTAGAAGCTATCAAAATTGGCTCATGTAACTCTTCTAGTCTTCTATCAGAAGTATCCGGCATATCAGGAGTAGTTTGAACATTCCCTTGTGAATTTGCTACGGGTGGTTGACTGGTTGTAGCCATCATACCAAGTTGTCCAAACAACTATTTCATCATATTACTCATCTCATCAAGACGAACATTCAAATGATGGATTTCTTGATCTTTCTTTTATTGCATAGATTGCATTTCCAATTGCGACCTCTTTACAACTTCTTCAGCTTCTTCCTCCCCAACCTCTTCTGTTTGTGGAGTTCTATTCATAGCCGCCGCTTGTTCTTGGTCATCTCGTAGTTGTTCTTCATTCTGCAGATTCAAAGCTACACTTCTACGAGTATACCACTGATTAACTCGATTAGGTATATGATCAATAATCCGGACGACTTCAATATCCATGGGAACAATACACCCGTCCACTTCTTCATCATTATTATAGTAATTATCATCTTCATCCAACTCATGATCCACTTCAAGTTGGGACCGCCGCTTCCAATGTATGACTGGAGAGTCGGGGAATTCATTATAGACAACATATTCTTCCCTTTCTGGAGCAATCATGTCAACAGAAGTCTCCTTATTGGGGGATAACTTCTGGACCTGAGATTTAAGTCGCTCTTTATAAATTTCTTTATGATGATCTTCTTTCTGAGCTTCAGGATATTTGAGTCTTTTTGGAACCCAAACTTGTTGTCTTCTCGTAGTCACATACTGATAACCACCAACTTCAGAATGTGCTTCGAATGACCAGATTCATGATACCATTGTTGGGGCCTTCTTTTATCATATCTTTTGTTGTAGTCTCTTGCATGTAGATTATGAGAAGGCTCTCCCAACTGTTTTCTTCCATAATATGGGTATCGGCCCATATTAGGATAGAAATTTCTTAACTCTCGGTAGTAGTAAGGACGTTTAAACTCCTCTCTATATGGTCTCATTGAAAATTTTTTTACTCTGAGGATGAACAATATTTGAGGAAATAACTTCAAAGACAGATTTCTTCAGTCTTCGCTGCAGATTTTTATCTTTTATAGCCTTCAGTATTTTGTATATCTTGGAAGAGGCAGATTCTTCCTTCTTTGGTGGTTGTGGCTGCTCATGCGAAGTCTCCCAGAAAGACTTCTTTAATTGACCCTTGTCATCATTTCTCTTTACCCACTTTAATGGTTCAAAACCATTATTAGTGGGCACATTTGCCTCCAATTGCGGCGGTGATTCTTGAAGTGTGTTGGGCATCCAACCATTAGCTCGTAAGCGAGCGTTGGCCTTCCTTCTGGCTTTCCTGGAAATTTTAGCACTTGCATCAGGACATTTCAGCATTGTACTCTTCAGGCACTTTCTCCTGGACTATGTTCCGACTGGCTATATTAACGGCAATAGATTGTAGCTTAGGATCAAAAAATTTCTTTTGAACAGCTGGAGCAGTAGCAGGTGTTATAGAGAGCCTTGAAAATACAGAGGCCCTCTTGGGACCCTTTTCATTGCCAACTTCAGTATTAGGCTTCGTAGCAACACCTCCAATAGTAGGTACATTGACAGTATTCTCTGGAAGGAACTGCTGAAATTGCATGACTTCGAAAATGGTTCCGAATTAAATGGTCCCTCCAGCGTAGCAAGTGTTCAGCACGTCTTGAGGGAACTGCACTCTAGCTCCCTCGCCCAAGTTCACAGTCATGAAGGATTTCACAGGCATCATATTATCAACCTATCAATAGAACATGCAGGGATTAGAGTCAACCTGAATTATGCTGCAAAAAAAACACAAGTTTGTGATAAAAGAATATCTATATTCATTTTAGATGTTTAGTATGCTGAGACTAAAAATAAATTTTCTTTTCATACAAAGATGGAGAGAGAAGTACTCCCCAGTGGAGTCGCTAGAAATCTGTTGGCTCAAGAAAAATGGCACGAATGCATGAATCCCGCTTTACAGCTGTAGGATTCAATCTCCCTTAAGTCAGATTAGAATTAACCAGATTTCCCCTGAGGGTAGTCAGGGTTTAATTAGATATGGGGTCCTTACTTCCCATGAGCGCAAGCACTTATAGTTAATTACCCCTCTTAACACGTAAGTGAGAACTCTCGATTAAGGATGAATAAATTTTAGGTATTTTTAGTCTCAATTATGGGGCAAATGGAGGTAATCCCGATCAAGATCCCATGATTCCGTCGTCCCGGGTATACCGTAGTTTCAATCTACCAAAACTAACAATCATTGACCGTAGTGTCCAGAGAATCTGATTAGCAGCCATGGGTTGCCTCCTCTCAGGGATCCCAAGTAGACTGAATTGGTAAGATTTGAGTTTTAATTTTAATTTTATTTGAAGATTTTTTTGGGGTTTACATCTATTAGAATACCCAAAAGTTAGTTTAGTATGGGGATTTATAACTTCATTTAGAAGTTACACAGAAATTTGATTGGAGCGGGTCTTATGACTTCTTTAGGAAGTAGCCCAGGTATTTAGATTTAGATAGGGACTTAAAGCTTTAGTAGAAAGTGGCCCGGGGAGTTAAATTTAGATCGGGACTTATGGCTTTCGTAGAAAGTAGCCCGAGGAGTTAAATTTAGATTGGGACTTATGGCTTTCGTAGAAAGTAGCCTAGATATTTAATTTGGAATGAGGCTTACTGCTCTATTTATGAGTTTCCCAAAGGTGGGGCTTACAACCTAGCTCTACAGTAAGACTGCCCAGGGATTTAATTACAACCTAGCTCTACAACCTAGCTCTACAACCTAGCTCAAAATGACATTAAATATTGTAGAGTAAGCAAAAACTGTGGTACTTCTTGCACCAACTTTGTCTACAAATGTTGATAACCGCGTGTGTATATATTTTGTTCATTCACACGGTAAGATCATGTGTTATTTGTGTATCAAAAAAATCAATTCGTAAGAAACTTGGTATTATATTTTTTTTTTGTTGCCTCATGGAATATGTAATCTGATATTTCAATTAAAATAATGAGTACTTATTCAATTTTTAGGAGACAGAAGTTTAATGGCCATACATTTACACCTGACTTTCTTAGTATTGATGCTCCAATTGAGGAGAAGGAAGGTTGTCATTCCTTCCCTGATTCTTGCAACAACTTCTGCAATGTTAGCTTTCTATTGGCACATCATAGGAAGTATCTATCAAACATGATATCAATGTTTCCTTATTTTTTCTAGCTGCTTGTGAAATCTTGTATTCCTACTAACGGGTTATTGCTTGGTGAGGTTGCCAGCTTGGTGGAAGATATGGTTTGCTAATGTTTGTAATATCTTTGCTCAATGTTCACCATTCAAGGTGTTGTTACCTGAACATCTATATTGAAAGTTCTGAGATGTCTCTTAGCTGCTTTGCTAAGCTATTTATGGTCATTTATGTGAGATATCGTGAGATATTCTGTTTATGATTGTCTTAATTGTGTTAACAGTGGGATGAATATTGCCAACATGTCCGTTGACATTCTCAAATTATAATGAATTAATTGCTCTCAGATTTTTTTTCTTTGGAAATTCAAATTAATTAATTTCGATCAACCAATTAAGTTTAATTAACTAACTTTTAATTAATTAATTGAGCTTAATTAATTTCCAATTAATCAATTAACTTTTGTAATTATTTTTTTTAAATAAATCGATTTTAATTAATTAATTCAGTTTGATTTCAAATTAACAATTTAATTTGATTTGATTTTTTTTTTTCAATTAAAATTTCTCAAATTTTAATTAATCAGTTGATCAGTTTAAATTCAATTCAATTACTCTCCAACTTTTAGAAATTTTAATAAATTAGTGGAGGAATTTCGGCAGCCTCCCGGCGCCTCCTCCCCACTGGGGAGGTCGGGGCGGCACTTGCCGTTGTTTCTTCCCACCCGGACCTAAGGTCGACGGTGTAGGGTCTTCAAAAATTGAAACCATCCACCCGGATTAAAAATCACGGCGCGTGTCTTCGCAAATTAAAACCATCCGCCCGGATTAAAAATCACGGCGCGGGTCTTCGCAAATTAAAATTATTCGCCCGGATTAAAAATTACGGCGCGGGTCTTCAATTTTAAAATTCATCTCGCCCAGATCAGAGATCAATGACGCGAGGTCTTCAAAATCAACATATATCTGTCACTTTAATTGACTAAAAGCACTTCATTTTATTTCATAGAAATTTATTTAATTGTTTAAATCAAAATTATAATCAGAATGGTACAGCAGTAAGAGACAAAATTTTGATTTTATTCTCTTAAGAAAGTAAGAACAATGTCTTGTCTTGTCTTGCATTGAATGCTTTGCATTAAATGTTAATCCTGGATAATGGAAAACAGTCCATATGCAATAAGCAAATGGCTAGCTTCTTGGGATTTAATTTCTTAAGGAAGCAAGTAACAGGTTTGTTGGCTTGAGTCGAAGGGCATATGCAAAACGGTTATTCTATGTGATGAAGGGTTATTTACGGGTTAAAGTCAGATGTAGAGAATAGGCCGGTTATTAGATGTGAAGCGTGGGTGAGTCTTGTAAGCAGTTTGACTAAAGGCTTGTGCGGCCTTGTATGATCAAATGACAGGCAAGGACAAAGGTGAAGACAGGAGTTACTTATAAGCAGGAAGCAAACAACGTCAGGGAAGTTGTTTGGAGTGAAAGTCAAGGCAGACTAATCACTCCAGTTGATCGTCGAAGACAAAAGTGCACTCCGAACAGAGGGAGAGAAACAAGCGCAAGTCTTTTTTTTTTTCTCGGTTCTTCCTCCTTTTATCCACTTGATTCTTGGAGTCAGTTATGATGCCGAAAAGATGTATCCATTGATGATCTATTGCTGGCAGTGGGACCGGTTTAAAAACGTGAAGAGATACAACTTTTCAATTCAAAAATTCTTCTTTTTTTTATCATATTCTTTCCCTTTTTTTTATTTGTTAACACCTCATCAACTCCATAAGTAGACTAGATGGTGAATAGAAACCGGAAGCTATCATAGAAATGTAGGAATATTTATGATGGGTTCCCTTTCTCTTTTTTTGTCTAATCTTTGCATCTTCTATTGGAATTGGGTTAGATATTCTTGTCATATCCTATATGTGCATCTACTTCATGAATGATCAGAGGTATGAAATTGCTTTTGGTTATGAAAAGATAGCCTATAATCCTTAACAGAGCTGTTATCTTCTATACGCTCTCAAGAATCTGAGTTCCTGTTTCAATAATGAATTCAATATTTGAGTTGAGGAAAGAACTGCAGGCATTTTGATCAGCATTGTAAAGTTTAATTTTGCTGATGTTTATGGATCTAAGAAGGTTAACTACTCGTGTATGTGAAGAAAGATTATTAGAAATCGGCTCATAATTTATTCTAGCTCCAATGCAAGCTGTTAAGTGCCCTGAACCTTAAGTGGCAATTTCCTGTTATAAACATGGAATTAAAGTTTCTGATCATTCTTGGAGATACTTTTCTTGAGTATATCACAAATTCTAGTTGGAGTTTCCTGCACTTCTCAGGAGAACTTATCTACATTTTGTCAGATGAAGATGAACTAGGAACAATTGACTCATTTGATTATGAAAGATTTGCCTAGAATGAAGTTATTGCAGTGAGCTTCCACATCACCATCAAGGATAATATTATTAGATTTAATGTCTCGATGTTCATAGTATCTTGGTTAGTGAGATTTTTTGCTAGAGATAAATCCACCCAAGGTGTAGAGACAAAGCATGATGATATTAAACTAGCAGAAAACACGATTGAGAACGTGAAGGGATACATGTCCTTCGATTTCTATTTCATTCATTCATCATCTTTTTTTTTTTACTTGTTCTCCTTTTTATTAGCCAACATTTTCATTTCAAGTTTTTTAGGAATTATTTTCTAGTTTTTTTAAGCAAATAATAAAGTGTCTTACTTAGCAAAAAATAATATAGCAAATTATTTTGGGGCTTCTTGCATGAGTTTGATGTAGATATATTGAGTAATTTTTAGTTAAGTTTTGCATCTACATGTTTCCACTTTTAATCTACATTTGTATTATTCCTTGCTAATTGCTAGCTCGATAAAAAATGGTAGATAAATTGGGTGGTTTCAACATAACTATTTAAGATTTTCGACTAGGTGATTTTCAAAAGTAATAATTTTATCCATTCAAAAATTCATTTTAACATATAAAATAGTACTTTAGTTCACTTAAAGCTTTAGAACATTGTTACACATAATCTCTTGTCATGTGGTGAAATTTTGAAAATTAATTTTGGCAAACTATATAAAATTAGGTGGGAAATTATATGACAATCGTTAGAGCATCTTTGTATACTCATAAAATAATATTATGATTGTTTTAATAGTGTAGAATGCACTTTATTTTCAATATTTATGAATGAAATAATTGAATTGACGGCTAGAAGGGATTATGTTATGTTATGTAGTGCAAACTCTAAAGCATGCATCACTATTAAAAAAAAGGTTTTTTCGTAGAAGTTATTTGGTGCAGTTTAAAAAGTGCCGCCCAAATGCTCTTTTCGCAGTGGTTTAGACCGCTACTAGTTGTAGTGGGTTTAACTGGGGCAAATAGCACCAGTTTTGATTGCTGCTAAAATTCCTTCCTGTCTTATAGATGACTCGATGCTCTCGACTTGCCCTAATTCTTCCCTCTTTATTCGTGCATTAGAGAGTTTCCTTGTTTCGTGCATTCCGTGCCTTCGATCGGAGGTGCGAAGTTGTGTCGAAGCCCTCATCTGCTCACTCATCCTGGCCGGTCGCACCCTTCCATTTCTTCCTCTATTGAATCCCCCGTTTGCTCGCTCATCCCGGCCGATTGCACGCTTCTACTTCTTCCTCTCCTTCACCGGTTTGTGTTTCATTCCTATTCTTGTGTAGCTTTGTGGTTTCATTCCTATTCTTGTGCTCTTTTCATTCCTAGAGTAACCTAACCATATATATGCTCATATATGATGGTTTTCTCAAATGACAACCAAAACTGTTAAGTAAAAATTTAAGCCTAAAATACGTATGAAAATCATCAGTTTAAACTCATATATATTTACGGATCAGCTCAACGCATTAAGGTTGATCTGTTGGGAAGCTTTAGATAAATGGAGGAATTTTGGAAGTGAGGAAATAACTAGAAATAAAAGTGAAAAAAAGGAATTGGAAATAATGTGAGGCTACTGATAAGAGAATAAAGGGAAAAAATATGTATTAGTTCTATAAATGTGGATGATATTCTTGACATTGTAAGGACATGGTTGTTCCAAAATTTTTCTAATAATTTCAAAGATATGATAGAAGGTAACCTTTTGAAGTACTTTTAAGATGTTGATCTATGGTATTAGTTGTTATTCATGAGTATTATTTTACTTCTAAGATTTGGATCTTCTCTTATATAGGCTTCATTTGTGACAGCTTTTTTAGTGCTTTCTAAAGTTACTTTCTATTACAAAGATTTTTAGTTTAAAAATTTTATACTAAAAAGCTACCTTAGAAAACAACAAGAAAGTTATTCTAAATGAAGCCATAGTGGGTTGGTGCACCTTCATTTTGAGAGTATTTTCTTCTCATAATTTTGCTTTGTACATTTGTGTGATTTTCTTATAATGGATCAGAACTTTCTCTCTCTATCATAGATACATGCTTGTTTTTGCTAAAATATATTGGTGTCTTATTATGGATGCTTGATCATTTGTTAGTATTTTGTATATTCATAATATCTTCTTTTTATATGGCCATATACATAAAAGCTTTTTATTTTTCCTAAAAATACTATATAAATATAATATGAACTTCAATGCTTTCTTATAATATGAGGAATCTACATAGTCCTAGTGCCTTTCAATGCTTTGTTATTGACATATCTTTCGAGTTTTTCATAAATAAGTGGGCATTCTATCTGCCACTTGCACTCACAAAAACTTCCCAATAAACATCATGTCCAACACTAATATCCTTTAAGGATTTATTATCATGTCTTACCGAATCATGCCATTTCAATCATAAATTTATTGAAAAAGGTGCTCAGATAATCTTTGGATTCATCTTTAAAATTTATGACTTAGATAATATGATATTTTATGATTATGAAATTGAATTAAAATTCAATTTTTCTTAAATATGTTTTATGGTATATAAAAGATAATACATTTTTTTATCTCGAGTTTGTTGTTCAAAGTGATTGTGAAATAAATGGGGATATTATTAGTAGAATTCAAGTTGGATGGTTGAAGCGAAGGAATGAATCAGGCCTTTGTGTGATAGAAATATGCCCCTCAAACTTGGGAAAATTCTATGAGATGGCGGTGAGACTTGTAATACTTTATGACATAGATTATTGGCCATTAAAAGAGAAGCATAATTTTAAGTTAAGTGTGACAAAGATGAGAATGCCCAGGTGGATGAGTAGCTTTACACTTGGAGATTAAATGTGAAATAAGTATCACTACCAAAAAGTGTGAAATAATGGGATTAAACTCATCTCAAAGTGACTTAATAGGTATATCATCCTACATATAGAGCATGAAGAGTATCTTTATACTCATAATAAAGTTTTTTTTAAAGACTTTTAGTCATATCATAAAAATCTTGCTTAAGATATAAATCTTGTGAGTTAATTTGTTTTAAGAATTCTATTAAGTCTTTGTTCTCCTTGATCTAATTGGGTAATATTATTTTCTCAGAAACTGTTGGGAATTTATTTTCTCAGTTTTGATGGATAAGAGTTGGATATCAAAACCTAAATGGAGTAGTGATTATATTAAAGGTATTGAGAATTTTTTAGGGTTTGTAATTCCAAGTCAAAGTTCAGCACACAAAATTTTGACCATACAAATTATGCATTAACAAATATTTTCAATATGTAAAAGATGCCAAGTTGCATTTACTGCCTAAAGGATTTTTTTCCCGGATATGTTGTTTGGAATCAACATAGAGAGGAACATGCTTTTGTAGCTGAAGTAACAAGATCAGAAATATTTAGTGATACATGTAATGTTAATGAAGTGCAAAATCAAGACGAGCAACCAAGAACAAATGATATAGAAGAATTGTTAAGGGATACATTCTACTTAGGCAATGCCAATTTAGAAGATGAACATAATGAAAACAACATAGATCTGACAAGTGTGATGTGATGAAATTTGATGATTTATTACTGAAAGTAGGATAATTATACCCTGGCTGTAAATCATTCACGAAATTATCTTTCATCTTATATTTATTTCGCCTAAAGTGCTTACACACTTGGTCTGTAAGTTGTTTTGACCAATTTATTGAGTTATTGATTGAAGCTTTCCGTGATGGATTATTGCTACCTAAAAATACTTATGATGTGAAGAAGATAATGAAAGTGTTCGATCTTAGATATACAATGAAAGATGCATACCCAAATGATTGTTGTCTTTTTGGAAAGATAGATCTAATCAAGAGGTATGTCATATTTGTGGTTCTTCAAGGTGGGCAGGTGCTAAAAAAAGTCAGCCTGGAGGAAAAAAAGCAAATGAAGTTTGCTAAGATTGTTCGATACTTTCCATTGATTCATAGGCTTCAAAAACTATTTTAAACAAAAAAGTCTACTGAAAAGATGATTTGGCACGCCAAACAGAGAAATATAGATGAGTTGTTATGACATCTAGTTGATGGAGAAGCCTAAAAATTCTTTCACTCTAGATACCTTGATTTTGCTTCAGATCCATGTAATGTTCATCTCACATTAGCAAGTGATGGTTTTAATCCATTTAAGATTATGAGTAGTACATATAGCATTTAGCCCGTACTTTTGGTTACATACAACATGCCTCCTTGGATTGTAATAAAATAAATGTCTTTCATTATGTCTACTATTATACCAGGGGGGAAGTGTCCAGGGAATAATATTGATGTCTATCTCCAATCGCTAATAAATGAGTTAAATGAATTATGGCATGGAGTGATATCATACGATGCAGCCTCCGATAATATTTTAACTTACAAGCTGCATTAATGTGGATGATAAATGATTTTCTTGCTTATGGTATGCTTTTTGGTTGGAGCACTAAAGGCAGATTTGCTTGTCCTTGTTGTGCTGAAAAAATATATTACTCTTTACTCATGATAAACACTTGATTTTTTTTGCTGGAAATGAAAAGAGGTAGTCTTTTCAGCTGAGTAAAGAAGGCAATTTGTAGAGGTGGATCAAATAGAGAAGAAAGTACTACAGAGACTGAAACCCCTTCTACTCCTGTCCACTCAGATTCACAGGAAGTGATTGAGTGCAGTAGGAACCAACAGACTCCACGACATTCATTTTGCAGCGAACCTCCTGCCCCAAAAGAGAGGGTATGGCTCATAGGTATGATTTTCTATTATTTAAAAATTGTTATACTATTCATGCTTATTTTATTTATTTTAATTTATAAAGATGAGTAAGGAAATCTTATCAGGCATAGGCGGCGTACAACAAGTGATGATATATAGAATATGTCGTTAGAGACACGAATTCACATAGTGGTAAATGACAATAACATCCCTTAGTCAATTTTGCTAAGATCATATCTTGGTGTTGTTGTAAGAGATCCTATTTTGGCTCCAATAGCTTTCCTTGATTGGAGAAATAAGGGTATGGAGCCTTTAAAGAAGAAGATGTTGGTTGAAGTTGAGGTATATATATTTTATAGTAAATTTAAATTTTTTTAGCTATGTATTATTAGCCATATAACATTGTCAATTGTAGTCTCAATTTGAGTTTCACGGCCATATACATCATTGGATTCTTTAATCCCTTGGTGTTAAATGACATAATTATAAATCCACTTTAAAGGCTAAGCATTGGGATAGTAGACCAATTGAGGAAATTATAGAGACTGTTCCAGCTGGAGTTGATCAAATGCAATGGTGCCAACTTGTTACATAATGGTCAAAGCTAGAGCACTGGGCAAGTATTGAGATTAAGCTTTCTTGTTAAAAATTTATTACTATTTTAAAAGAGTGATAATTTAACATTATCATGTATCACAGAAAAGGGCTGCCAAAAATTTTAAGAATGCCAAAAAATAAATGTGTCCTCACACAATGGGTCGTGTGAGCTTAGTTTGGAGACAAGGAAATAATATAAATTTTTCCAAACTTACATTTTTATTATAATTTTTTTGTAGTCATTAAAGGACAAATTATAAATATGGAAAATCAATAGGATGCATAAAGATGGGACCTGGTCATTTGGGGATGATATGCAACGATGGGTACATATATATAGTGATTACAAATTATTTTTTATAATCAGTTCTTCAATAGATTTAACTATATGTAATTGTAATGTAGACGCAAGCATGTAATCTTCTTGTCGAGAAAGGGCTTACACACCTGAAGAGGGAAATATTGAAGCTAATGAGAGAGTCTTTAGTATAGTTATGGGACCAGAATATTCAGGTCAAGTTTGTACCCAAGGATTTGGTGTCACGCTGACTCGATACTTTCCTCAAAGCACAAGTGAAGCAAGTGGGAAGTAGTAACTTTCCTAAGATAGCAAGTCTTCGAGAGGAGATAATTTATGCAACAATTTCAGATGAGTCAACCATCTGTTGACCTCTTTTTATATGAGGACACTGGGACCTACCTCGATCTTCCTATGGTGACTTAATGATTGAGAGATATCCACCACTCAATCATATAGGTCCCATTTAGGACCCAATTTGTTTCTATTCAAATCCAAACTCCACCCTCCAAGTTCAAGTTTTACTCCAATCCCAGTCAACCCCTTGATCAACATTCAATCACACTCCAACCCCATCCAATCATAAAAAATCATCAAAGGTGATTGTTAATGACATGGATAAGTCATTTTCAACCATCAAAATCCAAAATCCAATCCAATCCAAAAATTCCAAACCAAATCCAAGGGCTAAGGACTAAGGTCTTGAAACCCTTTCCAGGAGAATTTTCGGATCCCTTGGAACCCAGTTCGATGACCTCTGACTCAGAGTATATTAATTGCATATTGATAAAATATGTCTCTAGAGACAACCCTCCAAATTTGAGCTCAATCTAACACTCCTAGCCCCCGAAACTAAATCTTTTTCCAAAGGCTACCAAACCTTTAATTATTTATAACCTATGCCACTAGACTTGCCATCTAATAGATTTTGACCTTGGGACCCTTTCAAAACCTTCTAATCACACCCATGACCTCCATTAGGACCTATTGATCAATATTCCACACTTATCCCAATTCAATTTTGATCCAAAATTGGCCAGGGCATAAAATGACGAAAATACCCTTTAAGGGGATTTTTGGTCTTTTCCCCAAAATCCAATATGACTTAACTCTATCAAACTCCAAAAATCATTCCAATGGATCCTAAATGGCTTTAGGAACACATTGGACCCAAACCTATCATTTGGTTTGACCTGGTTGACCAAGTCAATCATGGTTGACCAAAATGCCCTTAAGGGATTTATACACCCATTTCCAACCAAATGACATTACCAATGTATGGAACCACCTCCATTGATCTCAAAACACTCATTTGAACCTTTTGACCCAAACTCAACTTGTGGTTTGACCAGGTTGACCAAGTCAACCATGGTTAGCCAAATCAACCCTTAACTTACGCAAATATTAATTTTAATTCTTGAATCCATTTCAAGTCAAATCAATCCTCCAAAATCACTCAATTTGACATTCCATTCATGTCCAAAGATTTTCAAGTCAAAACTCTCTAGGTTTGACTTGATCAACCCATTTGGAGAGGTCAAAATCCTCTCCAATAGCATATATTTGCTCAAAGCTCTAATCCCTTGACTCCAAACCCCTTGGGATACATTCCTATAATATACTTAGACTTCTTCAAAGCCTATCCATTCATCATTGACTGGTCAATGGGTTAATAAGTCAACAAGCCTTCTCAAATCCATGAAAAAAGCTAAAATTATGGTCACATCACCATGCCATCTTGGCAACCCCATTCTCCCATCTAAAATCTACTCAAACATGATGGAAAGTGGCCCATTTCCTCCCCTATTAGAACTTAAACCAGCCCCTTAAATAAGGTTTGGCTTGGGTTTAGCCAAATGAGGAAAAAGGCTTATGGTCCCCTTTTCATGGACCAAGGAAAGTCACACTCAACCCCAGCCTTATTCCCTAGTTCTAAGCAACTTAGTGGACACTTGTTACCCATCCAAACCACCCCAAATCAAATCTCAACCATCCAATCCAATAGCCAAGGGTAAAGTGGGGGAAAACCTGACCTAAGGGATTCATTCTTCAACATTTACTCCCCCCCCCCCCCCCCAACTCTCCCCCAACTCTCCTCCATCCTCTAACCCTCCAAAACCCTTCCTCATCTTCTCCAACCATTTCTATGGCCTTCCCATGCTTCTCCCCACCTTTTCCAGGCCTCAAATCACTATTTTAGTGAGGAGATGACATTCTAGAGAGAGAAAGAGAATTTTCTAACATAACTTTCAATCCTGCTAGATTCAACTCTTGGTGTCTTCATCAAAGTTGTAGAGGATTACTGTAGCTTTCCTACAAGCTCAAGATCTTTAAAATCCATCTACTGTATGATGAGATATCACAGCTTTTAGTTAAATCTAAAATTTGAAACTACTCAATATCTATATTGCTTGGAGCCTCCAAACTCTACGAATTAGAAGATTAGATTATTATGAGCTTATGTTTCAAATTTCATTAAATTTAAATGAGTATTTTTAAAGTTATGAGCATTTAAATTTTTGGCTCAATTTTACACTAAAATGGGCTGGATCAACCACAGCCGTCCGATTCTCTCTTGATCAAGATCAGACTGCTCATGATAAGCCAAACTGCACTCCATTTATCCTAGATTTAAACACTAGTCAATTGGAATTACACTGCCACGTGTCATTCTCTCAGCTGTCGCCACCATTTTAATTAAAAATTAAATTAAATAATTCAATTAATAGCTCAAAATTTTAAAACTTCATAGTAAATTCATTTTTTGCCAAATTGGACGTTCTTGGTATCATTGGAAAGAGAATTTAAAGTAGTATTTATTAAAATTAATATTAACTTGATTTGATTACTGTACTATGAGATATTTTGGTTTATTTAAAATTAATTTTTTATAATTTTATCACAATCCAGTGATCAATTGGGTTCTAAATTTTGGTGAAAGATCATTGGGTATCTTAGGCATGTTCTATAATTTTTTTAGGGTCAGATACACAGTAGATTATTGTGATGTGAATTTTCCAGGTAATAGGTCAATTTTAGACCCAAAATTTTAAAAATTCATAACTCTCTAGATTTTTAGTATTATGCTTTAAAATTTTTGTAGTGTGCATGCATGTGTACCAGGGTTAGTCACACTAAATTTCAAGCCCATTTGAATAGAAGAGATACCTAGAGAAAATAATTAGAAAGAATTTTTGAAAATTTTTAAGGAGTTATACATACACCCAATAGGGGTGAAACTTGAACACAATAAACTTAGTGACATTTTTCCTAATAGGTTCAAGTTTCATTAAATTCAGAGGTCATTAGGTCAGAAAATTAGCCATATCAAAATTCAGCCCCTTTAAAGATCCAAAAAATTCAAAAATATAATAAATCTAAATTAAGTCCAAAAAGTGCAAATAATATCTCAAACTGACAAGAACTTTATCCTCTACTTAGGAAAAATAAAATCCCCATCACCATCTCTCTAATTTTAGTTTAATTTAATTTTTAGTGAAAATTAATAATTAATTATTTTAATTAATTAAAAAATAATAAAAATCTCAAATAACCTCTAAACACTTGGAAATACTCCTATGTGTCATCTTTGACCTTTGAGAGTGATTCCATATAGTTTGGATCAAAACAATCAAAACCTTCATAATTAAGTAATTTTAAAGTTTTAATTAATTAAACAAACTTTAAAAAATTATAAGTAATTGTAAAGAATTCTAAACTGACCGAACTTAGTGTCATTCAATTAAATTTAAGGTCTAGTATTTTCTAAAAATGTCAAACCCCCAAAATTAAGTCAAAGTCAAAAAGTCAACTTTTCGGTCAACCACAATTCAAATCCTCACCCAAACTTCAAAAAATTATAACTTTTTATAAAAACTTCAAATTGAGCATACTAATAGTCTAACTACTCATCATAAGGTCTAGTATTTATTAAAAATCTAAAACATTTAAGATTAACTTTAATTTGAATAGTCAATATTTGGACCCTTAATTAATGCTATTAAATAATTCCAATAATTTTAAAAAATCCAATAATTCATTAAAATTCTAGAAAAATTTAATTTGATTAATAAAACACTCAACCAACATTTTAATATACAATAATCACTCCAAAGATAAAGTTTATTGGATGGACTTCTCCGTGCTGTGGGGCTAAGTGTCCTCAAGAGGCCTGATTCCTCGAGCCTCGTGGCACAACGCCACGAATGAATTCAATGGAGTGTTTAACATTAAAATCAAGTGATTTTTAATTATTCAACTAAACTAAAATCCTTATTTTAACTATATCAATAAAGTTTTTAGGATGGACTACTCCGGGTTGTAGGGCTACGTATTCTAAGGAGGCCTGATTCCTCGAGTTAGTAGCACAACGCCACGAACCTGTTGATAAAAAATATAAAATAATTTAAATTTTAAAATTAGTAATTAATTGAATTAAATAATTTTAATCAACCCTTAATTTCTAATAAATTAAATCAGCATAATCAAACCTGATTACTACTGGGTAACCTAGACCGACAAGACTACTTAATTAGCTTCAAGGAAGGCAAAATAAACTTCACGACCTCGGTGTACAACAAAAGTAGTAGTCATTTAATTATTAAAATAAGCTTAATTTAAACTTTAAAATATTAACATTTAAAATTTAATCAAACCTCCCTTTAAATATTCAATAAACTCAAACTCTAGATAATTCCAAAAGTTACCCATTCTAGGACCTACCCCAGCCACATGACCTCTTACACACACTTTAGATGATTTTTTAGGACAACCGACTCTAGACCTAAGCTAGACCAGTGTTTACTTTTCTACTGTATGCCTAATTTTTTGAGCTTTCATTGTATGTTGTGATCAAAATTATTTAATATGTTTATTTACTTGTATTATACTCTGTGGATTGTTAATCTGATGGGCGATAGTTTACTCTTAAGTTCGGAATGATCTGGATGCTCACTAAATTTTTTGCAGGTTGTCACGCTCATGCAAGTCAATAAAGGGGGCTAAATAAATAATAAATATAACTGCTCCATGCGCTTCAGCTGCTTAGCCCCAAAATAAAAAAGAGCGTGGCTAAGTGTGACTGAGATTTTAGTTTTCTACAAATATATAACTTCTTGGGATATTTTATTTATATTTAACTACTTAGGATTACCCTGTAGGAGAGTCAAGATTTTGATTCATATTGATGTAATTTGTTAAATGTTAAGAGTTGTGAAAGTTACACTTTGAGTTTGGGATTTATAGATCCAAACTTGGGTTCCAAAGAGGAAAGGATACCTCTTAAGGGGACAGTCCTTCTCCATTTGGAAGTTCAAATTTGGATTACTTTACTACCCAAAGTGGAAAAAATAACCTTCCCTCGAGGGAAGAGTTTTTTTTCCATTTGAGTATCCAGCTACGAAGAATCCAAGGAGTTCGAAGAGGAGAAGACTGAAGAGTTGAAAATAGAAGAGTATCCCACTCAAAGTCACTTGCGTCTGTATTAGGATTAGAATCCAGGTTATTATTAGTGGTGCATAACCACTTTTAATTTTTACAAATCCTAGGTTGTAATAAAAGTGTAATTTGCCTATGGTCATTTATTTAATTGGTTTAATTTATTGATGTGTTTGATTTACTTTGATTGCGTATAGGATTGCCTACTTTTCCTAATTTTTTTTTTACGTTTGCATGTTGCTTTTATTTTATCCTTGATAAGTGGAGGCTCAAGATGGTGCGCTAAAAACTATTTCTACTTAAATTTAATTAAAAATTTTAAGATAAAATAGAAACTCTAACAATCTAAGAAGTAAGCCTGGACCGCAGAGAGTTCTCACAAGCATTTTTGTTACACCTTCTTTCCTTTTATTAGGCACCTTCCCACCTGCGGGTTCTGACATATTACCTAGCCTATACGGGTACAGATCTGTCAAGGGGAATCTGTGCATCTTAGGATAAAAACTATTTTAAAACTGCTTCATTTCAAAATTTAAGCATTAATTGAGTCGATCAGTATGCATTGCACTAAAAACTAATTAAAAAGAGTATAAGTGTTAATTGCATCTCTCTTTTAGCATTTTCATCCAACATAAGTCAATGGACCACATCAAAAAATCTCTAGATGTCGACCTCAACTCTCAAAAACTTTAATAAAAATATCCTACCATTCTTACATTAAATAACTGGACTTATAGATTTTAATCGCCTAGGTGATTAGTTGGCTCCCCAATCCAGGCCTGGGTAAGTCTAGATTTTGCACTATATTAGTTAGGTTAAGATTACTATTTTTTAGTGTCAAAATTTAGATCTAGGATCTGGGGCAGATTTTGAATTATAAGACCCCAATGTCCGGGAATATAATCTAAAATTTCTAATAAAATATTCAACTCAAATTAAAATTCTCTTAACCTAAAACTTAAAGCCCAACACTTAGCTTAGGTTGGGACACTTCTGAATAGTTTTCAGAATCTCTAAGTGTCTCCTACCTTTCTTCGATTGACTCCAAAATAAGTGCTCCAATTTTATCCATTCCCAGTTGAAATTCTAAAATCTAACTTCTTTGATATCATTACTAGAAAATTTTTAAACAAAATTTCTTCCGTTATTTTAATCGAAAGTTTTCGTAGAGAATTAAACCTCCCTACGATGTAATTAACTATGAGGACTTGTGCTCGTAGGAGATTTAGAACCCACATCAATTTCTTTTTAAAATTTAAATTAAATCTTCTTTGGGAAAATTAAGATTAATGATCATTATTGTCATGTTCGAACCATTATTAAAGGATGATATCTTCTTCCACTACCAAAAAATGAACTCTTTCGCAGCACTTCTTATTGGCGGTTTGAAAACCGCTGGCAATACCTGGTTATAGCAGCGGTAATAACCGCTAGAAAAAATTCTGCTTTTAATGTCTTAACCTAGGCGGACATTCACCGCTCGCGATTCATTTCTCCATTTCAATCACGTGCCCCCTTCTCCTCCTCCGATCCCTAGCTCCGTGCGCCCGCCCCCTTCTACTCCGTTGTCGGCGTCAAAGAGCGAGCCGGCCGTCCAGTCGTCGACGTCAAAGGCTTCCATCTCCTCAAGTTCTTCCTGCACCCGATCGGTTTGTCCCCTGACCTAGGGTTTTTTAATTTTGGTAGTGATATTCTTAAAAGAAGAGGTTTAGGGTATCCACCCATAATATGAGGTCAAATAGGGCTCCCTCTTACACATTCTCTGGCTCTTTCTCTCTCTCTCATGTATATTCTTTTATAACTTCTCTCTAGCCTTGACTTCGAGTCCCCACAAGCTATCTTGTTGGCCTTATCCCTGAAACCACACCAGCATTCATGTTCACTAATGAATTTTTAGGTATGTATATAAATACCCCTTTATTATTTTATTCCTTTTCCGATCTCACTGAATATTTTCTGTGCAAGCTCATATTGATCTGCTTTTTATCGGTGAGCACACTAGCTCTTGCATGGGCTTCAACAAGCTCACATCATTTGCTAGTGTGAACTCTTGAGATAGCTTTCATGAGAAGTGATCAGATATGCAAAATAGGATAGAAGAGAATAGTGTTTCTAATAGTTTATGCATCTAATTATTTTTGCAGTGGACTAACTTCCATGAAACATGCTATGGTGACCAAAATGAATGGTCATATAAACATATACCACCGTAAACCACCTCTTATGTTTTAGGAGATCTAAGTGTAATTTCTTCTCTTTTTTTTTTTTGGCAGAAGCATACCAAGGATACATTAAGTTGTAGAAAAATAAACGACCATTAATGGTTTTAATGACTATATAATCCTTGCCTCAGTAATTATTTATTTACGTACGAAGATTTTCTTCTATGTTCCCTCTCATATATTTGAGTTCAAGGTTACCATATTTATTTATTTTTTTCTTTTTTTATTAAGGAAAGAAAAATTTTGGTTCATGGCTGACATATTTAACGCATCTTAGGTATATCTTTTAGTTGTCTCGCTAAAATGTTTCCAAACTCTTGTTGTAAGTTTGGAAATAAAATGGATGATATTGATTTATTAAATAATATTAAGTGTATGCATGTTGATATGAAATAACCTTCTATGCCACAACCGAACTTCATCAAATATGCTTTTCAAAATAAAATAAATGAAAGGAAAACTCAATGATTTTCACAATATTCTTCAAATATTGTTCATGGCTGACATGTTGATATGAATAACCTTCTATGCCACAACCGAACTTGATGTTGAGTGTAATGCTCTTCACAATATTCTTCAAATATTTTTGCAGTATGCTAGTCACCTTGATTAGATTGAATGAATTTTATTGGATAGTTACTTTCTTTCTTTATGGTTACCTTGAATTTGTTGAACATAATAACATTTTTAGTTTTTTATTCAACTAAAAAAAACTCAAGTATTTCTTGCATAATATTTGAAGAATCAAGGTGACTAGCATAGAAGTTCATGCTGCATGCTGACCATCTTCTCTTAAACCTTTCTCTAATACCACTTAGTTTGAAATTATATGTGAAAGTTAAAGGAAGAGAGTGATGGAAATTTTATACCAAAGATATAGTAAGTCAATAATCAAGTTAAGATGTGTGTGGCAAATATGTATATCAATATATTTTTGCATGTGTGCCTATTTTTCCTTGTCATTGCTATCTTTATATTAAACAAATAATCTGCACAAACATGTTTTCTATAGATATACAGAGAGAATTTTCTGTTGCATGTGTAGAAAAATTTGCTAAGATGAGCTAATTGAATAATCATTTTTCTCAAAAACTTTTGGGAAATTATTTTCTAAGTTTTGATGGATAAGAGTTGGATATCAAAACCGAAATGGAGTAGTGATTATATTGAAGGTGTTGAGAATTTTTTAGAATTTGCAACTCAAAGTCAAAGTTCAGCACAAAAAATTCTATGTCCATGCAAATTATGTATTAACAGATATTTTTATAATGTAAAAGATGTCAAGTTGCATTTACTCTCTAAAGGATTCTTTCCTGGATACGTTGTTTGGAATCGACATGGAGAGGAACATACTTTTGTAGCTGAAGTTACAAGATCAGAAACATGTATTGATACTGGTGATGTCATTGAAGTACAAACTCAAAGTGAGCAGCCCATAACAAATGATATAGAAGGATTACTAAGGGACACATTCTGCTTAGGCAATGTCAATTTAGATGATGAACACAATGAAAATAACATAGATCAGATGTCTGATGATGCGATGAAATATGGTGATTTATTGCAACAAGCAGGAGCAGAATTATACCCTGGTTGTAAGTCATTCACGAAGTTATCCTTCATCATACATTTATTTCGCCTAAAGTGCTTACACTCTTGGTCTGCAAGATCTTTTGATCAATTGATTGAGTTATTGAATGAAGCTTTTCTAATGGTTCATTGCTACCTAAGAATACATATGAAGTGAAGAAGATAATGAAAGTGTTTGATCTTGGATATATAAAGATAGATGCATGTCCAAATGATTGTTGTCTATTTTGGAAAGATAGATCTATTCAAGAGGTTTGTCATATTTGTGGTTCTTCACGGTGGGCAGGGGCTAAAAAAAGTTCAACTAGAGGAAAGAAAAATCAAATGAAGTCTGCTAAGATTGTTCGATACTTCCCATTAATTCCTAGGCTTCAAAGATTGTTCAAAACAAAAAAGTCTGCTGAAGAGATGATTTGGCATGCTAAACAGAGAAATATAGATGGGTTGTTACGACATCCAGCTGATGGAGAAGCCTGGAAATCCTTTGACTCTAGATACCCTAATTTTGCTTCAGATCCACGTAATGTTCGTCTCGCTTTATCAAGTGATGGTTTTAATCCATTTAAGATTATGAGTAGTATATACAGCATTTGGCCCGTACTTTTGGTTCCTTACAACATGCCTCCTTGGATTGCAATGAAACAAACGTCTTTCATTCTGTCTACTATTATACCAGGGGAGAAGAGTCCAGGAAATAATATTGATGTCTATCTCCAACCTCTAATAAATGAGTTGTCTGAATTATGGCATGGAGTGATATCCTATGATGCAGCATCTGGACAATCTTTTAACTTACGAGCTGCATTAATGTGGACGATCAATGATTTTCTAGCTTATGGTATGCTTTCTGGTTGGAGCACTAAAGGCAGATTTGCTTGTCCTTGTTGTGCTGAAAATACAGAGTCTTTATGGTTATATAGAGGGAAATAATTCTCGTATATGGGTCATCGTCGTTGGCTGCCAGAGAATCACTTATTTCGTCGACAGAAATAGTACTTTGACAATACAGAAGAGATCCGTAAAGCACCTAGAAGGAATCTTGGTAGTGACATTTTACAAAAATTACAAAATGTTCAGTTTCCGTTGGGCAAATCTAGAAGCTTGAAAAGAGGGCGTACTGTAGAATTGAATGAACATCATATTTGGAAGAAAAAATCAATTTTCTTTGAATTACCTTATTGGGAGTATAATTTACTACCATACAATCTTGATGTCATGCATATTGAAAAAAATTTATGTGATAATTTCATTGGTACTTTACTTGACCTTGAAAAATCTAAAGATAACTTGCAAGCACGACAAGATTTAGTTGACATTGGAATTAAAAGTGAGCTGCATCCACAAATTCTTGAAGATGGTTCTTATTTATTACCCCCAACTTGCTTCACAATGTCAAAAAAAGAGAAATTGATGTTTTGTTGTGAGAGTTAAACCACGAGATGCATTTGATTGTAATATTTCTTTGTGCTTGTAAATGTAAGTTTTTATTATATTGCTCTTTTTATATTGTTTTTTATATGTTGTTATTTATATGTTGTTATTTGTTAATACTAAACACTTTTGATTTTTTCCTTTGCAGGAAATGAAAGGAGGTAGTCTTTTTAGACGAGCAAAGAAGGCAATATGTAGAGGTGGATCAAGTAGAGGAGGATCTAGTATAGGTGAAAGCAGTAGGGAGACTGAATCAATCACCCTTCTACTCCAGTACACCCAGATTCACAGGAAGAGATTGAGTGCAGTGAGAGCCAACAGACTTCACGGCATTCGTTTTGTGGAGCAGCTCCAGCCCCAGAAGAGGGGGTATGGCTTATAGGTATAATTTTTTTTTATTTTAATTGAATTGTGTAGATGAGTAAGGACCTATCATGCTTATTTATGCTTGTTCATTTTATTTTGAATTATGTAGATGAGCAGGGAAATCCTATCAGGCGTAGGGGGAGAACAACATGTGCTGATATATAGAATATGCCACCAGGAACACGAATTCATATAGAGGTAAATGAAAATAATATCCCTTGTAACATCCCGGAGTCGATTTTGCTAGGAACATATCTTTGTGTTGTTGCAAGAGATCCTGTTTTGGCTCCAATAGCTTTTCCTGATTGGAGAAATAAAGGTATGGAGCCCTTCAAGAAGAAGATGTTGGCTGAAGTTGAGGTATATATATTTCAATGCAAATTTACATTTTTTTGGTTTTATATTATTAATCATTTCATATTTTCAATTGCAGTCTAAATTTGAGTTTCCTGGTCAAATACGTCACTAGATTCTTCAATCCCTTGGTGTTAAATGGCGTAATTATAAAACCACTTTAAAGGCTGAGCATTGGGACAGTAGACCAATTGAGGAAATTTTAGAGGCAGTTCCAGCTGGAGTTGACCAAATGAAATGGTGCCAACTTGTTAACCAATGGTCAAAGCCAGAGGACAAGGTAAGTATTGAGATTAAGTTATTTTGTTAAATATTTATTATTATTATAAAATTTGGAATCTAACAATATCTTGTATCACAGGAAAGGGCTGCAAAAAATTCTGCCAATGCCAAGAAACAAACTTGTCCTCACACAATGGGTCGTGTGAGTTCAGTTCGAAGACAAAAGGAAACGGTATAAATTCAAATATTGATTTATAACTACTAAATACTTTATTTTCAAACTTATATTTTTATTATAATTTTTTTGTAGTCTATAAAGGACAGATTGCAATTATGGAAAATCAATAGGATGCACAAAGATGGGACTTGGTCATCTGAGGATGCTATGCAGCGATGGGTAAATATATATAGTTATCACATTTTTTTATAAATCGTTCTTCAATGGATTTAACTATATGTATTTGTACTGTAGGCACAAGCATGCAATCTTCTTGCCGAAGAAGGGCTTACACCTGAAGATGGAAACATTGAAGCTAATGAGAGAGTCTTTACTATAGTTATGGGACCAGAACATTCAGGTCGAGTTCGTACCCAGGGATTTGGTGTCATGTCGACTAGATACTTTCCTCATAGCAAAAATGAAGAAGGGGGTGGTAGCGGCAGCAACTTTGGACAGATAGCTAGTCTTAGAGAGGAGTTCAAATCATTTCGTGATAATCAGATCAGAGATTTTGGCTCATTTCGTGATGAGATGAGACAGTTTATGCAACAATTTCAAAAGAATCAACCACCCAATGGAGGATCAGAAATGGTATGAAAAAAAATAATTTTATTTTAATATTCGTTGCTTGATAATTATTATCTCATTATTTGTCTACTATTTTCAGGGTGGCAATGACAATTCATCTGATGCCTGACAGTTTGCTGATGAGCTCTAGTATCAAATGTGATGCTTCTAGTTGTATGGATATTTTATGTATTTTGGAACTTAAGTTGTTTTGATTTTGAACTCTAGTGGTTGATATTTTGTGCTCATTTCCTTTCTTGTTATATATGACGAGTAGTATTCCCTAGTAATTTTCCTTGAGTTTGACTTGTCATTTAGTGAATTCTTACTGTTGATATGCTCATTTCCTTTCTTACTTTGGAGATAAAGGTGTGTGACATTAATCATGCATCAAAACATCACATGTAATAGCTTTGCAAAGACTCAATTTAACAATGATCACTACCTTTGTAAGCATGTTGATAGAATTTTTCAAATTATTTCATCTTATTTAGTAGCAATAAAACACCATCTTCCAATAAACCTTAGATGCAATGAAATGCTTAGCTAAATATGTTGTCTTAGAATGAAATGTTGCATTCTTAGCAAGAAGTATTGCATGATATTTAGTACCAAAAACAACATTGCCAATATATTATTTTCCAAAATAGTTTACAAGCTTCTTTAGCCATGCCATCTCACAGCCAGCCTTCTTAACAGTAACACATCTGGCATCTGTGGCTGATAAAACCACTATATTCCATAGATATGATATCCAACTGATGCTAGTACCATACAAGGTATAGATGCATCCTATTATACTTCTTTGGGTATTCGAATCACCATCCAAATCATCATTAAAAAACCCTACAATTTTATGCCGCCCTCACTAAATATTAATGAAATATTAATGAGGTGTCAACAGAATCTTTCAAGTGGAATCCACTTCTTGCCTCCAGTGAGCATTTCAAGATTTTGGCATGTATGTCATTACAGCTCCCATAGTATGAGCTTTATCAAGTCTGGTGTATACTAATCCAATGCACAAATGTAATTAAGTCGGTCTAAAAAATGATGAGCTAGTTTCATTTCAAAGTGAGGAAGTGACTCACATATATTGTTCTAGTTATGTGACTTTAATATATTGTTCAATATTCTCTTTTTGTTGTGAATATTTATGATTTAACTTGTGTTTTTATTTCAGCTACAAGTATTGTTTATGTGGGTTTTATGTTTTGGTTTAGTGAATGTCTCAGATTTGTTTTCTGTGCTACTATTGGCTGACAACTAGCTTTAGGGTTAATGTATCAGGTTTTGTAATTTAAAAAAAAAAATTCTGGGCATTAGTGGCGGTTTTAACCGCCACATTATCCAGAATTTCCAGATTTGTGGGGGTTAAAACCGCCACTTTACTGGAAATCGGTTCATAAAATTTATTTCTTGCGGTTATAACCGCCAAAATAACCCAGAATTTCGTTATTTGTGGCGGTTAAAACCGCTACCGTTCTGGAAATCGTTCATTTTATTTTATTTGCTGCGGTTATAACCGACACATTTCTGTACATTTGCATCGGTTATAACCGCTGTAAAGCCGTAAAAGTAAGCATTCCATAATATCTACCCCGCCGGTCATTAAACCGCTGCGGAAAGCCATTGCAGCGCATTGCAAACACAGTGGGAGTGTAGCGGTTTGGAAACCGCTGCAAATAAAATAGTGGCGGGTATAACCGCCGGTATAGGTCAAAAAATGTGCTGCGAAAACCGTATTTTTTTTGTAGTGTTCCTACGGGAAGATATATCGTTTGTTAAGATGAATTCAAATATAAAATCAATAATCACTTCTCTTGATTATCGTAGCCCGATATTTGACTGAACTTTATTCTGACCCTTTGGGGTCATATATGGTTCTCCCCTAAATCAAGCTATGACATTTAAGAGAAAATCTACAATTTTGGGTCTGAACCTGTTAGGAGATTATATCCCCACCTTCCGAGGTGGTATATTATGCGTAATGGTCTGTTCGATTCCGGAATTAAATTTTAAGTTTAATTTTCAAATTTTCCCAAAGAGATTTAATTGAGATTTATTTTGCACCTCACAAAGAAAATCTCCCCTTTTCAAAATTTCCACCAACACCACCCCTTGGAGGATCAAAAATGGTATGAAAAAAATTGTTATTTAATGTAAATTGTAAATTGCTTAATTGTTAGTATCACATTATATTCATACTTTTTTTAGGGTGGCAATGACAATTCATCTGATTCCTGACAGTCTTCTGGAAACTTATGTTTGTTCTGCTGATAAGCTGTAGTATTTTTTTTATATGCTGTAGTATTTATTCTGATGCTTCTAGTTGTATGTATATTTTATGTATTTTCGAACTTATGTTGTTTTGATTTTGAACTGTAGTGGTTCTTGTGATGTTTGAACTTGTGATTCTTGCACTTATCTATTCATAATTTATCATGTATGATTTTGCTATCATATCTAACCTTTATGCCTATTATTAACTTCTCAAATTCTATTTTCAATGTCAAGGAAAAAACATGGTATACAAGGAACTTTTGGAGAAAGAGAGAGAGAGAAAGAGAAAGAGTTGAATGTACATTTAAGAGAAGAAGCTAGTTGAATGTAATGTAGTTGCATCATAAAAGAGAGATGATTTTGCCAGTTGATTGTAATGTCGGGTTTGATGACATACAAGCAATTTATTCAAGAACTTGAGGATGACATATTACTAGCTGAAGCTGAAAGGAGTACTAACTAATTTTGCTTCTGCATGCATATAGTATTATGTATGTGATCATGCTTTTTAGATATTGCTATTTCTACTTAATAACATGATCATAATATATATATATATATATATATATATATATATATATATATATATATATATATATATATATATAGTGTCAAATATCAAATTTGATACAACATCATAGTCATCATTAGCTTAATATACAAATGATTTTTGTGGAGATAAAAAAGTAAGAAAATTTAACCCTTCTTCTCACTTGCTTATATCGTTATACGTACAGGAGAAAAAAGATAAAAGTTTTCTTATTGTATGATATTTAATCAATAGTTATGGGCTAAAGTTTATTTCTACCATTGATAGACATCCACTAACTATTTACCAAATAATACCTTATCGTCTTCTTCATCATCATCTACTGTATCACGACTATTGATTAGATTAAATTTCATGAATCTTATATGTTAATTTTTTGGAGTAATTGAGCATTTAAACTTTAGCAATAGCTTCATTTAAACATTTTGAGAGTGGTTTCAAAATGTTTATCTTATGGAAAATCTTTAAGCTTTTGATTGTTATTGATTTTTATGTGATATTTTATTAGTTATTGCAATGTTTTTCTTGAGATACTAAGTTCAATTATTCATGGCCATAATATGTTGGCTATTATGGTTCTTATTGAATAAGTTTGTATGTTAATTGAAATAAAATTTGTTTTAAAAAAAAAAAATTTGGGAGTTTGTGGCGGTTTTAACCGCCACAACAGTGTAGAATTGTGGCCATTAAAAGCCGCCACAATTTTGTAAATCATTTATTTTATATCTATTTGTGGCGTTTATAACCGTTGCATTTCTGTATAATTTTGGTTATTAAAACCACGGCTAAATTCTGCACTTCGTAATTTCTACCCCGCCGGTCCTAAAACCACCGTGAATTGTTGTTGCAGCATATTGCAATCACAGGGGACATCCAATAGTTCTAAAACTACTGCAAGGAAATTTGTGGTGGGTGAAGCCGCTGAGAAAAGTCTAAATTTGTGCTGCAATAACCCTATTTTTTGGTACTAATGATGGTTATATTTATTAAGAAGGGAATCTATTGATAACAATAAGGGAATTTTTTAATTATTATATATTTTGAGGTATGAGGGCCATTCTAATAATTACTATCAAATATTTAGTTATATTTCAGTCGATTTTAGTATAATATTAATTGTTATTTAAATGCTTATTAAAGTTCATTATTAGTATCCATTTCGGTTTCAACTTTTTATGTAATAATTCAGTTTATTAATTCAATATTTTTAACTCTGGTTGGAGTTATTGATTCCAATTTTAGGCTTAGATTGCATTCTGAGCTGTGTTAGCTCATTCTTTCTGTTGCTTCCATTTTAAGGCCAGAGAAAGAGTAAGGAGTGAGCTGAATAGTTTTGATATTAGACTTTGATCTGTGCTGTAGGTATGCATTTTTTTTCCTTTTTGCTGGCTTTGCTTTTATTTTTTTTGTTTGTCAGTTGCCAAGCACTATTATTTATAGACCTTAGATTATTAATGGATGTTAGATGATATACAAAATCATTTTGAGATTTAGTAATCTTCCACTTTATTTTATATTTAGAAGTGGTTCTATTTTGTATATAAATTGGAAGTTAGTTTCTTAGCAATTCTCTAACTAGATCTTAGGGTCAGTTTCTATTTCTTGCCACGATCAGACATAATATGACTTGTATAGTTAGGTCAGGTCATATCGGGTCGGGTCGTGACATGAAGGATTTTAGTCAATATGTGAAGGTGGTTTGAGGATCGTAGGTTAGTGACTATGATACGAGGGTCCTAGTTAACAGGCTCAGATGAACCATGGTTGGAGGGTTAATTGCGAAGACCCGATAATAGTGGTTAGACATGGATTTGGTGATGATGGTTGGGTGGAGGTCTGGTGATGAGAGTCAAGCTGAGGTCCTGTAGTGTCAACCAGGTGGACGTCCGGTGGCGACAAGTGAGAGTTCGATGGAGGCAGCCGAACGGTGAGTGTTTGTCTGCGGTGGTGCTCGGGTCGAGCTCTGGGATTCATGCGTTAGAACTCCCTTGAATCTTTAGCCCAAGTTCCCAACCTCATCCAAAGGTCCCCTTTATGTAAAGAGTGGGGGTCTATTTAGAGATTTTTGGGAGTGGCATTATAATATACTGTATTTTAAGATTGTCAAAAAACATGAATAACTTTGTATTGACAAAACTTTCACCACGTAACCTTTTTTTATGTCATAGAGATCTTGATTATGAGCATTTTGAGTATTTATTTGAGATTTTTCACTAGGTATTTTTGAAAATACAGCAATTTTTATCCACCCAAAAATTTATTTTAACCTCTAAAAATAGTGATTTAGTACAATAAAAGTCTTAAAATATCATTTTACATAATCCTTGATAATTTGATAATTTTTTGAAAATGTATATTTTTGCCTAATAGGATTTTTTGTTGTCTACCGTTATAATATTTTGGCATCTTCTTAATTAAGCTTAATTTTGCATTATTTATTGTTATATATCAAAAAGGAATGTGGATATATGATTAAAATTATTGTTATAGTACTGTGATACTATTATGTATGTAAAAGACAAGTAAAGACTGGTTGATCCGTTGGTTGGAGACTGATTGACCTGTAGAGGATGGTGGGCCGACGGGCTTTCTTTTAAATACTATGGCTTGGTGTTGTCCTCTACTGATTCATATGATACTGTTTGGGAGTTATAAGGAGATAGTTACTATTCCAACGGGAAAAGAGTGACGACTCTGTTTACTCAGCCAACGATTTACTAATACTGATACAAAACTGGAAAAATACCGTGATAGCTAGGACTTCTTACTTGTTTAGTGTGCCTATTAAAATGCATTTTTTTGAGGCATTTTTCTTATTATTGTATGATTTTATTAATATTGCACAGATTTACTATTATTATATTATTTTATTGATCATACCACTTTACTATTATTGATATAGATACTGATAATATTTGATACTATTGATTCACTGTACTGATACTGAGCATGTGATATACGGAATTTATTGAGCATGTGATTGAGATATTGAGCTTGAGAATGAGATACTAATTTAAATGCTGCTATATAATAACTGGATAATATGTGAATACTCCTATATGATTTTGCTACATTGATTTGATTTCAACTGTCTTTACTAATATTTTAATTCGATGCTTCATCCGATTTCTTTACTGATTGGTATTGCGGACACGACGATTGCTTTATAGATTTGACACTTATACTAGTTTATCTACTTTACTGGCTTCCGTATTTTAGTATTTTACTATTTACAGATTACACTACTATTGTATGTGAATTTTACTGTTTCTGCACTAATTCAATGATCATATAAATGTAACTACTGTGATTTGACTGTTGACATGCATATTGCTCCATTGCTGTGTTTTGAATTCGGTTATAAGTTTTGGTGACCTGCTGGGCTTTTTAAGCTCATTATATGTGGTTAAATGATTTTAGGTCAGGACAAGAGAGCAGGAGTGTGAGGTTGGTCAGGATTCTTTAAGTTCTATTTCTTTTTATTTTAGCTATTCTTTTGTACTCATGACAGGATAAATATATGATGATTGTGTAGATTCTTAATAGTGTATATGATTTTTGGGAATGAAAATAGATGTGTATATTGATGTTTTAAAGTATAAAATATGTTTTACTGTTTATTAATGATAGATAAAATTAGATAGCTCTGGTGTTATTTATAAAAAGATTAAAAAAATAATTCTTCCAAATTAGATTCTAGAGCATCACAGGCATTCCCTATAAATATAGAAAAGATCCGGAGCAATTTTCGAGTGCTGCATTGGACAACCCATATTGATTTGCTCAATTATGGAGCATTTATTCAACATTTAAGTGTATTAATGATTTTAGAATTAAGCGATATTGGTCTCAATGGATTCCTCTCGTTGAGCTGCTTGATTCAGCTATATGCATGCCTTATTTGAATATCATTTGGTCATCCAAATAATGTTATAAAGTTTTTAAATATGTTTTGACCCCTTGATTTGGCCCCATTTGGACTCGGATTGGACCGATTTTAGTGTTATTGGATTCGTCTCATCGAGACGTTCAAATTGACTATAAGCTTGCAAAAATTCTAGTTGGGTTATACCAATTTTAATTTTGAAAGTTTTTTTAACTTGTAAAATTAAGTTCTCTAACTCTTGCAACAACTCTTATTATAAATTATGTAAAAGAAATCGAAACGAAAATATGAATTTACATAAATCTTAAATCCACAAGATCTTAACAAGATGATTTTGACAATATTCTAATGGGAAGAAAATATATCTTGATTCTTATTGAATTCGTTGAATTTCAAAGTACGGTTTCTCACTCTTTTCCCTTTCACTTTCTTCTTTTATTGATTAATTCTCTATGGAACAAACTAACCCTCATAATGAGAGAATGAGAGGACCGGTAGTTATTTCCTACCTATTAGTCATAAAAACAGTTCATAAGAGTTATTTGATCAAACACTCCATAAATAATTGATCAAATTATCTCTTCTTGATCAATATGATTTTAATATAAATAATTAAATTCTTAATTAATTATTAAATAAAATTTCAATGATTAAAATATATGGGCCACTTAATGATTTATATAATTAAATATATATACTTAAATAATTATTGCGACGACTCTTATAATTATTATATTTAATTATTCTAACATAGGCCTCAATTAAGGCAGTTTATAGTGACGTATCAAATTAAAAATATAAGTGTTGCGGACTCAAATATACGCGGCGATAGAGTTTAATATTTCCGTCTCAGCGTTGTACGTATATCCAGCATACAAACAGAAGAGTGAAAGAAACACCAGGATTTTTACGTGGAAAGCCCTGAAAAAGGGAAAAACCACGGGGCCACGCCCAGTTGAAAAAGTTCCACTAGTGTTGTTTGAAATACACGAGGCTGACTCGTCCTTTAACTTCAGGACGATCAGATTACAATGAGTATCAATTACAAGGCCAAGCAGAGTTCCGACGTCACTCGGGCGTCAGACAGAATTCCGGCGTCACTTGGAAAGAAGTCCAGCGTCACTCGGACGTCGGGTAGAATTCTAGCGTCGGGCAGAATTCCGACGTTGCTCCCGTGTCGGGCAGAGCTCCGGCGTCCCTCGGGCGCCTGGTGGTACTTCGGTGGTGTTCCGGCGGTGTTCCAGCGGTGTTCCGGCGGAGTTCCGGCGGTGTTCCGGCGGTGGTCGAGGAGGAGTTATTCCCTCCTAGGCTTCTCTTCTCTTCCTTCTCTTCTTCTCTTCTTGGCTTGGGGTCCCCTCTTAAGAGAAATGAGGGGCTATTTATAGTTTTTCTGGAGTGGCATAGCCCGTAAATAGATGAGGGATCAAGGGCAAATAAGGAGTGATCCGGATGAACGGCCGATATTGAATCCCTTGATCGTGAACCGTTTATCAAGCATTTAAAGGTCTTAATGATATCAGAATTCTACGATCTTGGGCTCGTTGGATTCGTCTCGTCGAGACGCTCGATTCGACTATAAGCTCGTCAAAATCGGAGACCGTTTGGTAACTCAAATAGCTGTTTGATGCTTCCAACAGCGCTTCAGGTACTTGATTTGAACTCACTTGGGCTCGGATTGAGCCGAATTTGGTGTCGTTGGATTCGTATTTCCGAGACGCTCAGTTCGACTATAAGTTTGCTGAAATTGGAGTTTAAATGGTCTCCGAAATAATTTTTGAAGTTTCCAACTTGAGTTTTTCCTCGAGATTCGTGCCCGATCAAGATAATTTTTTGGCGATATATCAATAAGTTAGTGTTTGTCTGTTCTAGAAGTAAAAATAGATATGATATATTTATATTATTCTTTATCATACTGTACTTATATTAAAAACTTCATTGACATACTTATAAAATTGTATACCATATTAGTTATATTTATAAATTTTCGTTTGCATGTTATATATAGTAGTACAAATAGATATGATATATTTGTATTATTTTTAATTTTAGTATACTTATATTGAAAACTTTATTGACATACATACAAAATTGTATACCATATTTAGTTATAAATATCACTTTGCCTTTTCCTATTAGCGTAGTACAAATAGAGATGATATATTTATATAATTTTTAATTATAATATACTTATATTCTTATAAGTATATTATAATTAAAAATTATATAAATATATCATATCTATTTGTACTACTCTAATAGGTAAATGCAAACCTAAAACAAAAAAAGTGTACTGTATAGTGGAAAAATCAACCTCATTTATCGTTCCACGAAATATGAGTGCTGCTAGGGTTTTTTTTCCACTCTAGCCGCCCCGCTTCGTTCCACCTCCTCCGGCCTTGCCGGAGGACTCTGCCCCCTCATGGCTCACCCCCTCTCATCCTCCGACTTCCCCCCCTTGCCTTCTTCATCCCCAGCCAAAAGCCCCCCTCCCCTGCGTAACTGGAAGAACATCGTTGAAACCACCGAACCATCCTCGGCTGATCTCCCTCTTTCTTTCTTCCCCGATGAACCGGATATTGTTCCTTTTAATGGAGATAAGCTCTCCTTTGGAGCTAAAGATTGGCAGCTTTGCCTGGTAGGCTACTCTATCGGTCGCCGGCCGTTCTACGAAGCCTTGCTTAATGCTATCCGGAAAACTTGGTCCCTTAAAGGTTCGTTCCAACTTCTCACGCTAAATGATGGCTTCTTTCTACTTCGTTTCACCGCGGTAGAAGACTACGAAATGGCTTTGTTTAGGGGTGTTTGGTTTTTTCTGGGTAAACCTTTCATCCTTCAAAAATGGAACCCTAAATTTAGACCTAGGAGAGAAACCTTCTCCTCAGTCCCAATCTGGATAAAAATACACGATTTGCCGCTGGTTTGCTGGAATTCGGAGGGCATTTCTAGAATAGCGAGCAAGGTTGGCATCCCACTAGCTGTGGACGCTCTGACTGCGCAAAAGACTAGACTCACGTATGCTCGGGTGTGTGTACAAGTTGACAGCTCTGCTTCTTACCCTGAAGAGATCCCTATCTCCCTTGATGGGGATGTCTTTTGCTTGAAGGTGCAATACGAATGGAAGCCTACTCCCTGTGCTTATTGCAAATCCCTAGTCCACTATTCTTCCTTCTGCCCTTCCAAACCGCCGGAAGACACTACAGGTAACGAATCCACTTCACTTCTTCCTCCAGCTCGTGGCAGGAGTACATCTAGGAGATCTAAGTCACGTAAGCCCTCTCCCTATCGGGATAACAGACTCTCTCTGCAGCAACCTAACCCAACACCCAGACATCAGATTTCTCCTTCTGATCCCCTAGTCGGCCCCTGTTCTGAACCCCCTGTTACCATTCCACATACTCAGCAAACCTTGGTTTTCCCTCTTGCCGCTTCTGTGGCTGGAGAGGATCTAGATATCCAACATCCCAAGATTGTTGTTCCAACTCAACCTTCACCTTCATTGATCCAAGACTCCCATGTTATCCCAAACCTCAATTCTCCCTCCGAGGATGTTCCTAGCTCTAATATCAACTTGATTCCCTTCCTGGAATCTAAACCCATAGCTACTTCACCCAATAAATTTGATGCCCTTCAGCTACCTGACATTCCCTTTGTTCCTCCACCACAAATCCTACCCCCTTCTGATAAAGATAAGGCATATGTGAATCTGTCTTCAAGCCATTCCCACATTGCTAAGTCCACTAGGGGGAAGAAAAAAACCCCCCATCCTCCGAAACCTTAATGCCCCTTCCAAACATAGCGGTTTGGAACATCAGGGGTTTTAACAACCCTGATAAAGTGGTTACCTGCAAAAGTCTTATTAAATCCTGCAAACTAGATATGATTTGTCTACTTGAGAATAGAATACAGGCCCCAGCTCTCCTGGATCCCTTCTTTTATTCGTCTCACTCTCTCCTCCCTATGGAAGCTAGCTGCAACAACTTTGGTCTATCTAAGTCTGGACGTATATGGCTCAAGTGGAATTCTCAGAAGATCCAATTCTCTCCTGCGGTTATTACCACTCAGCTGATTTCTGGTATGTTAACGTTTGATAACAACACATCATTCATTCTCTCCATAGTATATGCTTCCAACTCTGCTTCGGAGCGCTCCTCTCTCTGGAATGATATCAGAAAACTGGAAGGTATTTACTCAAACCCCTGGATTATTGTTGGAGACTTCAACTGTTGTAGATTTCCTTCTGAGAAATCTGGTGGTAGTGCCCTCTCCCAGAACAGACTTTGGGATTTTAACTCTATGATATTTGACGTTAATTTAAAAGATCTTCACTCTGTTGGTCACACTTTTACTTGGTATAATCAGCAAGTTGATAACCCCATACATGTCAAGTTGGATAGAGCCTTAGTGAACGAGGCTTGGTTAACCTCCTTCCCTAGCTCTTATTACACTATTGAAAATCCTTACACATCTGACCATTGTCCCATTGTTCTTCACTCTGGCTTCTCTGATGCAGTCAAACACCGATTTCTTTTCAAGAATTATTGGACTAAAATTGATGGCTTTTGGAAGGCTTTATTGGAGGTTTTCTCTGTCCCCTGCTCTGGCAATCCCATTTTGGATTTATGTGGCAAGCTCCATAGTTTAAAAGGTATTATCAAGCGTCAACCTTGGGCAAACTCCAACATCCTTGACTCTCACATTGCCAATCTTCACCGTGTTCAAGCGGTTTGCTTAGATAAGATTTCTCTGGACCCTCAGAATGTGGCTTACAACTCTAATCTTAAAGCTATTAATGTGCAAATTTCTGAATTCACGTCTATGCATACTTCTTGGATTATCCAAAGAGCGAAATCCAACTGGCTTACTAAAGGTGAGGATGATCTAAAGTTCCTATATGCCTGCATAAGAAAAAGGAAGGGCACTAACAATGCTGCGGTTAATTTCTCCTTTGCCAATTCTAATTCCTCTAAAGCAGATGCCATTACCAAGCTAATCAACCATTTCCAAAATCTATACAACCCTGCTCCACCACAAAACCCTTCTTCCAACATCTTCCCTTCAGGCAACATTATTGACCCTACTACTGCTTCCTCTTTGATTACTCATGTGTCGGACCATGAGATCAAACTGGCTGTGTTCTCTGGTTCTTCTAGCTCTGCTCCGGGCCCTGATGGTTTCAATTTCCACTTCTATAAATCCTGCTGGCACATTATTGGCCCCACTGTTTGCAATGCTGTTAGGTCCTTCTTTATTAAAGGCTATCTGCCCAGAGGTGTTAAAGCCACTGCTCTTGCTATGATTCCAAAAAGTAAACATGTTGCCAACTTTGGTGACTTTAGACCTATTGCCCTTTGCAATACCCTTTACAAGATTATTTCTAAGATTCTTGCAGGCAGGCTGAAAAATATCATGCCTTCCATCGTGAAAGAAAACCAAGCTGGCTTTATAAAATCGAGAATATCTACCGACAATATCAACCTTGCGCAAGAAATCCTTAATTATGTCAGCCGAAAGGGTAGAGATAAATTCTTCTGTGCCAAGCTGGATATAAAGAAAGCTTTCGATATGGTCTCCAGAGAATTTCTCCTAGATAGAATGGAAAAAAAGGGGTTTCCTAAAACTTTCATTCAATGGGTCAAAGCTTGTATCTATGATGTCAATTTCTCTATTGCTATCAATGGCCAACTGGAAGGTTTTTTCTCTTCCTCTGCTGGTCTACGCCAAGGGTGTCCTCTTAGCCCTTATCTTTTTTGTTTGGTTATGGACGCTTTCTCATGCCTTATAGACAATGATGATTTTGAGGGTGTTTCTATAGAGGGCTTTAATCTCACCCACCTTCTCTACGCTGACGATCTTCTCATCTTTGGTTCCTCTAATCCACCTAACTTCTCCAAACTGCACTCTCACATACAAACCTTTGCTAGTTCTTCTGGACTATAGGTGAATTTGGATAAAAGCACTATAATGATTTGGGGTGGCTCTAACTCTCTTGATCCCATCTGCTCTACTTTGTTAATTAACAACATCAGCAACTTTGTTACTTACTTGGGTATCCCTATTACCTTTTCTAGAAGGAAGGTTGCACACTTTTCCTCATTACTGGAGAAAATTACAAAGAAACTAGCTGGTTGGAAGGCTAGCCTTCTTTCATTTGCTGGTAGACTGCAGTATCTAAAATATACTATCCTGAACTCTATTGCTTATTGGATTAGAGGAGCTATAATACCAAAAGCTATCATCAAATCACTGAAGAAATTATGCTCTTGCTTTTTATTTTTTGGAGATACTGAGAAAGTTAAAAAACTAAGGATGGTTTCTTGGGTTAATGTTTGTAAGCCGAAATCTAAAGGAGGTCTTGGTGTGCCTTCTATTGCTGCCCTTCAATTTGGTAATAATTGCTCTATTATTAGTAGGATGTACAATTGCAATAGCCTTCTCTCTAATTGGCTGATTAACTGCTATTGCTCTCCTTGGAGACCTCCTGCTGCTAATGCTTCTGCATTCTGGAAATCTATCTGTCACACTGCTGCTTCTGTTTCTAGCTGTTTTAGCTTTAAGATCACCCCTAAGGCTTGTATCTCACTTTTTTGGGATAATTGGTGTGATGGAGGAAAACTTTTAGATAGACTGGATTCTGCCGGTTTATTGCAATTCTATCAGCTTAATGCACAAGTTAATTCACTGATCTCTGGTAATTGCTGGATAACCCCCATCCATTTACCTGCCACTCTGGAGTCTTCTATTAAAAATGTTACTATACATGACTGTTTTGGGCCTTGTTTACTTTGGAAAAATGCTGGTACAGGTTGCTTCAGTAATTACGTATCTGAATTCTATGATGATATTCCTCAAGTGGCTTGGGGACCCCTTATCTGGCACAAACGGCATGTTCTTAAATTTTCGGTCTTTAGCTGGATGTCTATTGTTGGTGGATTAAAAACAGCTGATGCATTGCTCAAACGCAACATTGCTATTGATGCTTCCTGCCCATTCTGTCATGCTTGTAGCGAGAGCATTAGCCACATGTACTTTGATTGCTGTTATTCCTTCTCCATTCTCACCGATCTAATTCCTGCGACCTCTGGCTGGCTTCTTAGGCCCAACATTATTCAATTACTTGATTGGATAAATGACATGCCGAATATTTCCAAAAGGGTTAGGAACCTCTATCTTCTTATTACTAGCTGCTCAATCTACTTTCTTTGGCGTGAAAGAAATGGCAGGCGCTACAGTAACAATATGAATAGCAAGACTTCGGTATGCCGCACTATCAGGAGAGCTGTTTTTTCAAAAGTTTGCACATGGAAAAATGGGTTTGACCTGCTGGAAATTATATAACATATGGGCTCCCGATGTGTTGCCATCCGATTTTCGTGCTGCTGCCTCTCGAGAATTTCTACAGGACAATGATGAATGCCTATCTTGGCTCTCCCTTTGGACGGCCTATTGGCAACCAAGGGAGTTAATCCGTGCGCATATTTATTACCTGAGTCCTGTTTTTTGGGAGTCATTTCTTTTTGGGTGACTCCTCCCGTTTCTTCGGGCCTCTTCCTTTCTGATTGCATATGTGATAGGTGTTTAATGGTTTTGGTAAAGTTTTTGCGAGTGAGCTCCTCTTTTCTTGAGCTTACTCTTTTTTGTCATCTCATTTTACACTTGTAACTGCTTCTTCTATCAATATACGGGCCAAGCCCACAATTTTCCCAAAAAAAAAAAAAAAAAAAGTGTACTGTAATAACGTAAAGGGGAATAAAATAGCAAACTAGCAGTGGGGGTGAATTCCTTGATACTTAAAAGGGAATATATACCCTAAATAATAATTTAAGAAGGATCAAAAGTTGGTAGAGCAATATAATAAGTCATCAATCATTCGATATATATTTTTTCGGATTTTCAGCACTCGTCATAAAATTCTTCAATCAGAATTTAAAATTATACATAAATTTAATATTGATTTTCAGATTTTTTTTTTAATTTAAAGTAACAAAACAATTGAATTAATAATTGATCAAAGTCGTCGGCAACAGGTGACAGTGATCATCAACAGGTGAGAATGACAATGGCCGATGAAGACCGCAGCAGTTGACCAGGATTAATTTTACCCAAACGAAGGTTCATTTGGATGGTTGAAATTTTTTGTAAAAGTGATTATAAAACTACTTTAGAGTAACTTTTTTGAAATTCACTGTAGAAAGTAATTGTCTAGCAAAAAATGTTTTTGAAAATAATGAAAAATATTGGTCAAATAGAAATTGTGATTTTAATCTAAAAAATAAAATAAAAAGAAAAATGTCTTAAATGAAGTATAAATAATGTTGAAATCCAAATTTAATGTCAAAATACTTTCAATTGAAATGCAACCATCTAAATGCGTTGGATTTTCGAATCCCGATAGTTTTCAAAGAGCGCCAAAATAATTTAAACATGTAATTAACACAACAATGGAACCCACCGAGGCTTAGGGTGGTTGGTGGGAGAGCACGATTGGGAACCCCCCATTCCGGGTTCGAATCCACCCCACTATGGCCGCGCCTCTTAGGTGGGGACTAATAAAGTGTTGGCCCGGAGGTTTCTGGTGTGGGTGCCACCGCTAGGTCAACCGAAGAGATTAGTAGACATCGCCAAGCGCCTCACAAGCTGAGGTGGCAGCGGGCCGATACTCCCCGTTCCCAAAAAAAAAAAAAAAACACAAACAATGGTGCTAAACAAATAATTAGTCGCAGCATAATGGCGGCTATAACTGGTGGCGAGGCCACATAATTGCATTGTTAACCTGCGTTAGATTCTTAGTTAGCTTAAGCATTTTTACTATCGTTTGATTGATCTAACGGCTAGGCTTAAACAATATGCAATCATCCTCGCCTTGTCTTGAAAGAATATGCAGGCCTTTGTCCCCAAAATAAGAGAAAATTAAAATCGCATTTAGATTTGGGATTATTTGATTGAGTGGAAAATAAATAAAATTGATTTTTTTTTTGTTTGACTTAGAGCAAAATATTTTGTTTTAAATGTCATGATATTTGTCAAAATATTTTGCATATGATAGCTCATCAAAATAAAACATGTGCATGTCTCTCATATGTATTCAATAACTAGTCTTCATTTAAGTGATTGAGAGCTTTACCTCATTTCTCTTTGAATTTCCTTTGAAATCAAGAGAGCAGAGCATATATTCGACCTTGGAGGCGAGAGCTAAGGTTCTTGTCACTCTTACTATAACTCTCAGGCCTCTAACATGATGTCTATGGTAAAACAGAAGTTTGGGCATCAATTTGGATTGATGGTTTTGCAAGAAATATGTAAGACGAAGACTCCAATTTGCTAAAAATAATACATTTTCTAGTTTGCCTGGAGAAAATTTATAAAAATATTAAAATGCCCAGAACTCTTGTATCTATACTATACAATAGTTATACGGTTAAAGATTAAACGAGACAAAGTTATCCCTATTTTTATGCTTTGAATTTATAATTTTAATAAAAAAACCTAAAATTCTAACAGTATTAAAATAGAGATAAGCCGAATATAACATATCTCAATTCGGACAACTTCCTGAACTGGGTCGATAGTAGAAAATGGATCAAAATCCCTCGAAACTAGCTTTCTCTCTCTAAATGATAGCTTAAGGAGATTTTGATTTTATCCAAAATAAAAATGAAGTGAAAATTAATATTTTTATAAAAAATTGACCTAATGTCGTGGCCTCTAAAACAACGGCTCTCTGCATCGGCACTATTCATATTAAAATGGACAAGCCAGAGAGCTTAGTGTTGCAATGCTCCCAAACCTAGTGCCAAAGCACTGCCAAGGGAAATTTTTAGACTCCACATTTCATGCATACAAACCCTTGGGACATGCTTCAGAATAGAGTTTAAACTTTCACTTGCATACAAATCATTCTCAAACTCACACACAATGACAATATATAAGTTCTATCACACAAGACTTTTCAGGCAGGGTTAGAAACGGTGTAACACTATTGTAGTGGGTATTAAATTTCTCTCTCCTCAAAAAATATCATCCTTATTTTTTTAACACTCAAGTCAAGTAAACATATTAGGGTATATCTATCTCATTTCAGATTATTTCTCCCACGTAGTTTCTCTTTTAGTTTTGTGCATCTATTGCACTTTGACTATCAGGTTCTATTTATTTCTCAATTTCTTAACATCATACAGGGGTGGATCCAATTTTTATTTCAGGGTGGGCAAAAAAAATTTTTTTTTTGTGGGGGAAGGGCAAAGACGCTTAGGATTGATAAAATTGGGGAAAAAATTTTTTTTAGTGGGGGCAAAACACCCAAAATATCCCCTCTAAATATCTAATATTTTTTTTTGAGGGTGGGCATTTGCCCACCCTAAGTACAAGGGGGGTCCGCCCATGACATCATATGACAAATTTTTTCTGGTTCTTCTCTATAGCTCAGATCTTGATATTCCTCTATCTCATATTCAGACACTCAATTTCTAGAGCTGGGTATCCATTTGCTCAATTAATATTCTCCTCCTAGTTCACTTAATCAATTATTTGTACTGTTATTTCAAAATTAGCTTTAATTGATTTTTCAAAATTACATGTATGATTTTCGAATAGACCAATAACCTATATTGTTTAGTGAATATACATCATTTAATTTTTAAATTGGGGAAATTATATTTGAATATATTAATGTCAAATCATTTCCAAATTTTCTTATATCAGTTTTAGAATACTTTAATTTATGCACTATTTTTGAAAATAAGGCTTAAATTGTTTTATTTTTCTTTGGCTAGCTTTAATTCTATTCTAAACCTTTGAATTACAAATAATTCCTAAAATGTCTATTGTACAATAACAATGAATCTTCCGCTCGTATATGTTTTTGATAATTGTTCAACCTTCCAAAGTTTATAAGATTTTTTATATGTAACATTTGATCAAATAAATTGTGAGTTGATTCTCTCAGAAACTAGATTATTGTGAACATTTATTGAGTTTCGAATTTAAATAAAGAAAAACTAGTATGATGCGAAGACATTTTAGATGGCTGATGCGTTATACATTTTAAATATCTCATTTATATTAGGCTTTTTTCTATAAAGCCTTATTCAATTAATCCTAAACGTTTTATTGTGGAATGCTTTTCATTAATCTTATTTTCATATAACATTATATCTCTTGGATATAGAATAATAATCTATGTTTGTCAATGCATTTGTTCAGGAAAAACTTTCATAGAAAATGCTGATCCTCTAATGTGGTAATATTGAGGTATTCAAATAAATAAATGTTGCCCTCTTATCAATAAAAATTTTGAAGATTAACATAGATGGATTGCAAGATCAGAGGCAATTTGGTGCTAACAAGCCATAATCAATTCATTGTGCTTTATAACAGGCAAAGTGACTTCAATGTGTTGGTAATCAAATTCTTAGAGCTTAATGAAACATGCGAGACTTAATTAATTAAATTATACCCAAGAACCCGGTATCCATTATTTTATAATTAATACTTAAAGATTATGTATTCATTACTCATTAATACCTAGAAAACTTGGAGAGATTATTCTGTGCGGGCATCGAACGGTTCTTCCCGCCCGGTACCGTTCAAGTACCGAGCGGTACCGAGTGCGGTACATTTTTGGAGTGACGTGGTGCATTTTTATTGGTCTCCGGATACATCAGGTGTCCGCACAGAATAATTTGGCGAGAAAAACTTAACCCTCAATCGGATTAAATAGTTTGTGAAAAATGACTCAAGTGTCTTGTCACTCATCTTGAACTCAGGAAGTTAAACTCATTGAACTAGATAGACTCATTCCTTCCACAAAAAAAATCATCTTTTTTTGAAATTAAAAGAAAAAAAAAATGTTATCATTTTGTGATTGCCAGGTCATAAAATCCTTTTGCGGATTATGATTATTCAAGGAACTCTTTTGCAGCGAGCTATGAAATTGCAATGTAATGTCGGACATGGGCCTCTTTATATAAAATAATTATTTAGAAATAACCATTTAGAGGTAGTTCTTTTGCATAAATTCTTAAATATATACACACACATACATATAGAGTGTCAAGTCTTCTATTTTCTTTTTATACTCTTCTAATTCAGTATATGTAAGAAGTTGGAGATAGAGGTGGTTGCACATGTTCAATGGGATTATAGTGTGTTGGCTTGGATGATTATTCAACCATCTTTACAAAAAAGGATTCAGGAAACTTTGAAGTCGAATACGGAGTATCTAAAGCTGATTGGTCAAATCAGGCTTAGTAAGAAATATGAACTGTGATTAATTTTAATGTTTAAGGCATGGCTTAGGTTGATTAGGATATTCTTCATTATGCCTCGATAAACATGCGTGATATGATTTTGGTTTGGCTACTTGTAGGATCGCCACTTGGTGGAGTCGAGTGAATTGCTATCGAGGTTTAAGTTTGTAGCAACCACTATAAGTAATTGTTATTTGTTTTGGGATAAACATAATTTTCTTAGTTAGGGGTGTTATTCTTGATTCGTATCCTAGACTTTTTGATATTGAATGGGTAGTTCTATCACTATAGATTCTTTTATTTTATGCATGTGCTCAAAATGAATTAGGAAGATTCATAAATAATTACTATTCAATTTATTGTTGCGTAAAATCTTGTCTATCATTTTTGTTTCTTTTGTATTTTCATACACATGCATATTGAATATAATGAATGGTTATGTTGGCATAGTATTTATATTATAGTATTTTAATTATACGATTTTTTTAATAGTTTTTGGGCACTGATAAAAATCCTTAAGAAATTGACACCTTGGAGATTTTGGGACCGTTAGGTGTCCATTTTACAAACAAATTCACAAATATTTTCTAAATTAAATGTCTTATTTTATGAATATTTTTCTATAATTTTGGAAGCCCTAAAAATATATATATGAATTTTATAATAAAAATATTAATTATATTAATATTATTTTATTATTTCAAAATATCCCATTCCATTATCTAATCAATTAAAATGCCCATTCCTATTCAAACGGCTTAATAGAGAAATGAAAACAAAATTGAGAAAAAAATGTGAGGAGAAAGAAAGAAAGATTAAGATTTGCAGGCCGCTGAGTAATTTTTTGCAGTCAAATCTATTAGAAGATTTGTTCGTCTCACTATAAGAAATCATTGCCTTATTTCTAATTCAAATGATTTTGAGTTTTACATATTTTTCTAATCAAATTTGTATTTCCGTTATCGAAAAATGAAGATAATTTTATATTGGTAAAACATTTACCGTGTAACTTTTTATATATTATAGAGATTGAGATTATAAACATTTTGAGTATTTATTCAAGATATTTTGCTAGGTAATTTTAAAAAATAGCGATTTTTATCTATTCAAAAATTTATTTTTACCTCTAAAAATAGTGCTTTATTTCAATTAAAGCTTCAGAATAATAATTTACACAATCTCTACTAATTTGATAAATTTCTGAAATTGTGAATTTTTACTCAGTAAGATTTTCTGTTTCTTACAGTTAGGTCATTTTGACACTTTCTAAATTAAGCATAATTATGTTTTATTTGTTGTATTGCATTGAAAAGAATTGTGGATATATAGTTGAGCAATTGCTGGTCGCTATATTGCTATTATGGTACTATGATAATAATATGTGTGTAAAAAAAAAAAAAGTAAAGACTGGTTGACCTGATGGTTGGAGACTGATTGACCTATACACACTGCAGGAAAATCCGTCATTACAATCGGATTTTCCGGCTGATAAAAATACGCTGGAAATTGCGGCGGGAGAAACGGCGTAATAATTGCAGGTACTTTTATGGCATAATTTTCGGAGCGCGCAAATTCGCCGGTATTTTAAATATTCCGGCGCATATTCCGCCGGTAAATAGCGGCGGAATTACCGGCGCATATTGCGCCGGCTTACATAAACTCGACGAAATAATACCAACGTAATATCCGCCGGAAAGTTAACGGATGGAGAATCTGCCGGTAATTGTCCTACTTCGGCCAATCCGCCGTCTGACTTCTCATTTCTTTCCGCGTCCTAGGTTTTGCCTTTCCCTTCTCTACTTCTTTCGGCTTCGTTCCTTCGCAGGAGTGTAGAGTTTTGCACAAGTAGTTCTTCGTCGCTGTTTGAGTTCACTCCTTCGACGACGTTCCCTTCCTGTTGGAGCGGAAGTTACTACATTTTTTGATTGGAAGCAACAACGAGAGCTCGTTTGCTGTGAAGGTAACTTTCTCCCTTTCGCTCACCATTTTGGTTATTTTCATGTTTTAAATTTTATTAATGCAGGTGATTAGTTAATCTGAGATCTTATCGCCCGTTAACTTAGTTTTAAATTTTTTTAAGGTGTCCTTAATCAACTAATGACATTGCTAATGATGCATAGTGAAATGTGGGTATTCAATAGAATTAGTCAAATAGTTTAGCTAATTCTATAGAATTAGCCAAACTATTTGGTATATTCAGAATTAGTTAAACTGCTTGGCTAAATTGTTTGGTTAATTCTATAGAAAACGCCAAATAGTTTGGCTTTTTCAGAATTAGCCAAACTATTTGACGTTTTTCATTAAAAACGCCAAATAGAAACGTCAAATAGTTTGGCTAGTTTGTTTTTTTAAAATTTTTTTTTTTAAATTCTGCTCCTTCACATAATTTCAATTTTTATTATGCTCCATAAAATTTATTCTTTTGAAAATAAGAGAAAATGAAAACCACATGTTAATGTGTATATGACTGCAAGTTGGAAGTAATCATGAATAATTAAGGCTTGATACTTGAAAGTGATGGCTGGATTCTCATATGATTGAGCAGACTTTTGCAGAATTGCTGATGCCGAAAACTTTTCCCGCACCCAAAAATCAAGAAGCACGTGAGACCCTTCCGCTCATTGGGCCTTTAACTCTCAAAATGCTGAGAAATTATTCTGTGTGGAGACCGGATGTAGAACGTCATCCGGAGACTAATTAAAATGTATCATGTTAGTAATACCGAGCCGCGGTACCGAGTGGTACCGAGTAGTACTGAGCTGTGGTACTGAGCCGAGAGGTGATGTGGCGCATTCTGGTTGGTCTCCGGATGACGTTCGGCATCCGCACAGAATAATTAATCCAAAATGAAGGCGGAAAGTTCTTTAGATGTATGGCAAAATTTTGTAATCTACAAATATTAAATGGAAAATAATTCATTGGGATATTTTCATTAAAATTTAATTAAAATAGGCTTCATCATTCTTAGATTTAAACTAAGATTAAAATATTTCTTTGAAAATACATATAATATTAATCTTAATATAAGATCAATGAGGATCCAAATTTAATTAGTATATTAGGATGTTTTTTTTTTACTTTAAATATGTACACTTGTTGAAGGAAAGTAAAATCTTTAAATTTTGATATGAAAATTATATGTACTAATTAATAATTATTATATATTTGGATAAAGATATTATGATATTCTGATATGTTTTGTATTAGGATGGATCTTTATTTGTGATGTGTTTTTCATTTCATTCATCGTGTGTTATCATTCTTTACAACTAAGCTAGTAGATGCTATGACTAATTTAATGATAAATATAATTGAATTATATAATATTTATTAGTATAATATAATTAAACTATTTTTCTAATAATTTAGCTCTATTATCTTTAAACATTGCCTTAAGAGATCATCTTCTAACGAATGGAGGAAAAGCAAAATGCTGGTCATTAAAGAAAAATATAGAATTAAGTTAAGTGTTACAAATATGAGGATGCTCAAGTGGATCAGTGGCTTTTCATTTAGAGGCTCTTTGGTTTGCTGTATTTAGGGTGTAAAGTAATCCAGATACAAATTTTTTAGAAATTTTGGCATTTGGTTTGAAGTAAAGTACATACAAAGTATAAAATGAGTGCATTCCTAATATCCCAGATAGTGAATTTTGAGTGTATTTAGAATTCTCCGGATTTGGGCGATTTTTAAATACATTGCGAACACACCTCCATTGCCATTACTGTTGGTGACATCTGCAACCACCGGCCGCCACCGCTAGCCACATCCGCCCCCTGCCCGCCAGGCCGCCACCACTACCGGCTAGACACCCCGACCACAACCTTCATACAGTTTACATTCCACACTTTAATTACTTAAAAAAAAAGAAAGTAAAGTCAAAGATAGAGGTAGACCTAATAAGACTTGCGGCCAAAAAATATTAGACATATCTTTTTTTTTTTAGATTTAAATGAGAATTTGATTGTCAATGGGATAATGGAGAAAAAAGATTCATTTAGCCTGCCCCTCGTAGTGGGATAAAAACTTGATGATGATGAAGATATTAATTGTATTTATCTTTTAAATTTAATTGTATTGACGAATAATATGTAGTTGTAAAATTAAAATCATATATACTAAATTTAACACCGTGCCAATATAAAACATATCAGGATATACTACTATAATATTTCAATTTTCTCAAAGTTATTTGGATTTTAATACAAAATGATGAATTGTTTTATAAAGTCTTTTTTGAAAATAGAACAAAAAACAAATATTCATATCTATTTTTGAACCTATGATAAAATAAATGAAGTAAATAATACTAAATTTATTGCAAATGTAAATGTTCCCTCTCCTTTCTAGCTCTGTTTTTTTTCTAGTAGTTGGTGGTGTGTCGATTCCTCAAAGAAATTGACGTAAACATTTTGGAGCGATTATTCTGTGCGGACACCGGACGGTTCTCCTGTCCGGTTCCGTTTAGTACCGAGCAGAATACCGAGCGGTATTATGCTCGGTACAGATCGGTACTGAGCTCGATACATTTTTTTGGTGACGTGGCGCATTTTTATTTACCTCTGAACGCCGTTCGGACTCCGCACCTAATAATTTCACAAACATTTTGACCTAATCCTCATTTCCTACTAAATTTAGTATTAAAAAACTTAGGCTTCCCATGGATCTACCTCAACTAATTATTCTCAATTAATTGGACTTTTAGGCTCATCTTATCTTACCATAATTTAGGACTACCTTATAAATTAATATTAGTTTTGATATATCAGCAAAAAATTTATCTAATCAAATATGAAACTTCATGCAAGAAATAGATGTAGTGATGTATGGTTTAGCTTTATTTGGGACAACTTTTTTACTAGTTCTCAAAATGACTTTTTTAGTAAAAAATTTAAATTTTTGTACTAAAAATTTTCTTTACGAAGCAGTGAGAAAGTGTCCCAAACAAAACCTTAATTCTTTTTTCTATTAAAATTTCATTTTTTTTAATCAAAATACTTACAGCATAATTTTATCAAAATATGAAAATACTGAAGGCTTTATTTCTCCGTGCAGCATTTTTTTACTTTCTTAAAATATTTTCTTAGGAAATGATTGTACTATAAAATTTATCAATTTTTCATCTAAACAATTTCAAAATTTTATTAGCTATTTTTCTCTGTAAAAGAGGTGGAACGTTGGAATAAAATGAACACGTTTTTTGATAGAGATGTGTTGTAATTATTGCCGTTGTTGATTTTTTTCTCTTATTTTACAATTTTAACAAATGCAAGAGAAAAAAAAAAATTATTCTTGATATGATTCTATTAAAGGTATTATGAATTATACTTTGATGATATGATAATTATGACTGTGGAATATCATGATAAATATTTTGGCTCTTCCATCATTTGGCAACAACAAAACTGTGTCGAACTATGATGAGGTTCGACGACGATTGTCAGGCAGAGGTCTCACGACGAGAATTGACTGAGGTCTTCTGACGGAAGATACCATCAACAGGTGAGAACGGGGACGACCAACTGAAGAACGCTACAGTTGACTGGGATTGAATGAAGGGTCCATTTGAGATGGCTGAAGCTTTTTGTAAAAGTGATTATAAAGCTACTTGAGAAAGTAACTTTTTTAAAGTGTAATGTAGAAAGTAGCTTTAGAGCCAAAAAAAAATAATTTTTTTGAAAACATTTTAAAATATTGGCTGAATAGACATTGTGGTTTCAAACTAAACAACAAAAAACATTGTCTTAAATGAAGTCTAAATTTATTTTTAAGGTTTACACATTTATCAAAAATTTCGCGATGTCTAGGGTTTTTCTCCTTGCTCCATCCGCTCTCTTGTTCTGCTTCACCTGGGTAAGCTTTCGTCCCTAAATCCTTCTAGTTTTCCTCCGATTTTCTTCCTTCGGCCGATTTTTTGGTTTGAATGGATGCGAATCATTTGATTGACCCCGGATTTTTTGATGTGAAGCACAAATCACGATCTTTTAGAGATTTTTTGTCAGGGGCTTCAACGTCTCCTGAGTTTACCGGCACTATTGATTTCAGATAAGGAGATGCCTGCTCTTGCGGCCCCTTTCGAGTTTGCTCTAGTTGAAAAATTTCCTGGGCGTCGTCCGCCCCTCAATGTGATTCGAAAATTTTTCTTTAACTTAAAGCTCTTTGTTGATTTCTCTGTTACTTTGCTTAATCCTAAAAATGTGTTGATCAAGTTGGTGAAAGACTTAGATTATTGTAGGGTGTTTCACACTGCTCTTACTTCGTTAACAATTATTTCATGCAGCTTTTTAAGTGGACTCCTCATTTTGATATCAATATGGAATCCCCTACCACACCTATTTGGGTCTCTTTCCCCAATCTTCTCCCTCACCTCTTTTCTCCCCGAATCCTCCATGGTTTGGGGTTGTTATTTGGTAACCCCTTGAGAACAGATAATGCTACTTCTAATGGCACAAGGCCTTTGGCTGCTCGCATTCTAGTTAAGTTAGATGTTACAAAACGCTATCCTAATCAAGTTTAGCTGGGTTCTGAGACTATGGGTGTCACAACCCAACACGACAAGAACTGATCCTATTGTGTTGAGCAGCGATAGTGAACCCCAGGATCTAGCTTTGAAATTTGCTTTCAAAAATCTTCAATACACGATGAAATACAAAGCCATAGAGCTTCTACAAACATCCCATACAGAAAACTCATCCATAATGTCCTTCTTTATTTCATCCAAAATAATCATGTACATTACAGTGCATGACTATAAACTGAAAGTACAGAACAGAAAAGTAACTAGTCATGACTGTACAAAATTCAAAAGTATAAAAAGTACCGATGACTTCAAATCAGATCCTGAATGGCTAGTCTTAAACTTCCTTCACTTTCCCAAAACCTGAAAACCAATGAAGATAACCACAGTGAGCTAACAGCTCAGCAAGATCACACTAGCCGATCTAAATTCCCAGATCCACTCACTTCAAAACCTTCATAGAAATTTTTAACAGAATTCAAAAAATCAAACAGAATTCAGATATTCTCATAGAAATCATATAATTTAGAAAACAGGTATCCATACAAAAAATGTGAATCAATTAACGGTTACAAAATAAAATTGAATCAAATTCATATCACAGAATCGTACAAATCGCATATCAGATCACAGAATCAAATTCATATCACAGAATCGTCCAAATCACATATAAGTTCACAGAATCAAATTTATATCACAGAATCGTACAAATCACATATCAGATCACATGTCTCTGACCCAGATAGAATCTCAAAGGATTCTGGCCCCTTATACCTCCCTTCCCAAACACAGACATAATCTCAAAGGATTCTAGCCCCTTATGCCTCCCTTTGTGCTTACAGCACCAGAACGTATCAGATAGACTGAATTATCATATCAAAATTCATTTTCATATTCCCGAACCCAAACAGAATCTCAAAAGATTCCGGCCCCTTATGCCTCCCTTCCCAGACACAGATAGAATCTCAAAGGATTCTGGCCCCTTATGCCTCCCTTTATGCTTATAGCACCAAAACATATCAGATATACTGAATTATCATATCAGAATTCATTGTCATATTCCCCGAACCTAGACATAATCTCAAAGGATTCCGGCCCCTTATAACTCCCTTCTAATGTTATTCAAACCATATTAAATAACCAATCATATCAAATACCAAGCGATCAGATACGTATCAAAATATCGTCAGAATGTACAATGACATACAACAGAAAATTCAACGAATCAAAATTTACAATTTCAGAAAATTACCAATTTACCAGAGATCATGTACAACATCATTTCAAGACTTTCATTGTACTAAAGCACTATTTTTCGACACCCAAAAATTTTTTTATTCGATAAAAATCCCTCAGATTTCAAAATACCCGATGAAAAATTTCCAGAAAATATTCAAAACGTGCAAAATTACAATCTCTACAACATCCTAAAAGTTACGTTGTAAAAATTTTAACGGTGCAAAGTTATACCCATTTTTCACTAACGGAAATAAAATTTTAATCAGAAAATCCGTCAAAACTCACATTTCAAAAAATTGAGAAAGGCATAATGTGCTTTACTTCGAGTCGATCAACTTTCCCAACTACGGCAATGGACGAAAATGGACCGAAGTCCCCCAAAACGCGAATTTCTTCTTCTTTTCCTTCTCTTTCTCTCTCTACCCATTTTCTCTCTCTTCAAATCCAACGGCTGAGATATTTAATGGGCTGAGACCTTTTCAGTTCGTTCCGGACGATCAGTTCTTCGTACGGACAAAATTACTGGATGATCTGCTCGGGAAAATTTTGGTTCAAATTCATACAGACGAACTCAGTTCATACATACAGTTCCAGGTTCGTACGAGACGAACCTACACCAAAAATATTGATTTCTCAGTTCATACAGACGGTTCGTACAAGTTCATACAGGACTAACCAGCACCAAAAATTTTGATTTTCATGGGTTCTCACAATTTACCCACCTTCAGAAAAATATTGTCCTCGACATTACCAAAATAAATGGAGTCAGAACAGACTTGGATATAACTGTCTCATGTCAGATTCCTTCTCCCAAGTGGCCTCTCTAGCTGTTCTATGCTTCCACTTCACTTTAACCATAGGAATCTATTTACTTCTCAACTTTGTTACATTATAAGCCAAAATCCTTTTAGGTTCTTCTTTGTATTGTAGATTCGCCTGAACATCAACATCGTCAGCAGATAATTTCTTCCCGAAATCAGATATCCACTTTTTCAAAGATGACACGTGAAACACATTATATATATCAGACATCTGTTCAGATAGTAATAATTTGTAAGCAGAACTACCAATCTTTTCAATGATCTCAAAAGGTCCAACATACCTCGGACTGAGCTTGCTAATTCTTCCAAATCTGCTAACGCCTTTCATCGGACTAACTTTAACATATACAAAGTCACCAACCTGAAATTCAACCAATCTATGCTTATGATTGTAATACTTCTGTTGCCTATATTGTGCAGATTTTAACCTTTCTTTAATCAGATTGATCTTCATCACAGTATCATCTACAAAAGCTGAACCCATCACTTATCTATCTCCCACTTCTGTCAAAGTCAAAGGAGTTCTACACTTCCTGCCGTACAGAGCTTCTTACGATGCCATAACAATACTGAATTGATAACTATTATTATATGCAAATTCTATCAGTGGGATATGATCTTCCCAACTGCCTCCAAAATCCAAAACACACAATCTCAAAAAATCTTCTAGTGCCTGAATAGTCATTTCAGACTGTCCATCAGTCTGCGGATGAAAAGTCGTACAGAAATGCAACTTCGTGCCCAATCCTTGCTGAATTCCTCTCTAGAGTCGGGAGGTAAACCTGCCATGCCGATCAGATATAATCACTTTCGGCACACCATGTAATCTGATAATTTCTTTAACATAAATCGGTGCCAACTTGTCTACCAGATCTGTCTGTCTAATCGGACGAAAATGGGCAGACTTTGTCAGTCGATCTACAATAACCCAAATAGCATCATGTCCTTACCTTGATTTGGGGAAACCTATAGCAAAGTCCATTTTTACCTCTTCCCATTTCCACTCAGGAATAGGCAATGACTGCAAAAGATCTCCCGGTCGCTGATGTTTTGCCTTCACTAACTGACAGGTTTTACGTTTCGAAACAAACTCCACTATATCCTTTTCAATCCAGGCTACCAAAACATACTTCTCATATCTCTGTACATCTTACCACTTCCTGGATGAATAGTGTAACCTGAATAATGACCTCGTTTAAAATCTCTTGTCTCAGATTTTCAAAAATAGGGACCCAAAGTCTATTCTTACAGAAAATAATACTATAATCAGAAATTTGTAATTCAGGTTTCTTATCAGACTTGATCTGATTAATCAACTTCACATATTCAACAAACTCCACTATATCCTTTTCAATCCAGGCTACCAAAATATACTTCTCATATCTCTGTACATCTTACCACTTCCTGGATGAATAGTGTAACCTGAATAATGACCTCGTTTAAAATCTCTTGTCTCAGATTTTCAAAAATAGGGACCCAAAGTCTATTCTTACAGAAAATAATACTATAATCAGAAATTTGTAATTCAGGTTTCTTATCAGACTTGATCTGATCAATCAACTTCACATATTCAACATTTATTTTCTGAGCTTCATGAGTCTTTTCTTCTAAAGAGGGTTGAATGATCATCTGAGTTATTCTTCCAAAATCAGTAGGATATATTACCTTCTACTGTAATCTTTCCTTATCTCGTATTAGATATTCATCAGAAGTAAGTTGTGCACATGATAAGCCAAAAGACTTCCTGCTCAAAGCATCTGCCACCACATTAGCCTTGCCAGGCTGATACTATAAAGTCATATCATAGTCCTTAATCAACTCAAGCCATCTTCTTTGCCTCAAATTAAGATCCTTTTGAGTGAATATGTATTTCAAACTTTTATGATCCGTGAAAATCTCACATCTGATGCCATACAAGTAATGACGCCAAATCTTCAGGGTAAATACAACAGCAGCCAACTCTAAATCATGCGTCGGATACTTCTTTTCATGTGGTTTCAATTATCTTGAAGCATAAGCTATTACTCGACCATGCTGTATCAAAACACATCCCAAACCTTTTAATGAAGCGTCATTGAATACTTGAAATCCTTTCGTATCAGATGGAAGTGCTAACGTTGGAGCAGAAGTCAAATAATCTTTCAATTTCTGAAAATTAGCTTCACACTCTGGTGTCCAAACAAAAACTACTAACTTCTGAGTCAATCTCGTCAAAGGTGCAGAAATCTGAGAAAAGCCCTTCACAAACTTCTTGTAATATCCAACCATACCCAAGAAACTGTGTACCTCAAACACCGTAGTAGGCCTTGGCTAATTAGCAACTGCTTAAATTTTTTAGGGATCAACATAAATACCTTCACCGCTCACAACATGCCCTAGAAAAGAAATGCTTCTTAGCCAGAACTCATATTTGGAGAATTTGGCATACAACTGATGCTGCCTTAGAGTCTCCAACACACTTTTCAAATGTCGGGCGTGATCTTCCTCAGAAGCAGAATATACTAGAATATCATCTATAAAAATAATTACAAACTGATCCAGATATTCTTTGAACACTTTGTTCATCAAATTCATAAAAATAACTAGTGCATTAGTCACCCCAAATGGCATGACCAAAAACTCAAAGTGTCCGTATCTAGTGCTGAAATCTATTTTCATCACATCAGCTTCTCTTACCTTCACCTGACAGTAACTAGATCCCAAATCAATCTTTGAGAATATAGAAGATCCAGCAAGCTGATCAAACAGATCATCAATTCATGGCAATGGATACTTATTCTTGATGGTAACTTTATTCAGCTCTCTATAGTCAACACACATATGCATCGTACCGTCCTTTTTCTTTACAAACAAAATAGGTGCTCCCCAAGGTGAAACACTAAGACGTAAGAATCCTCTATCAACCAATTCCTGAAGCTGAACTTTCAATTACACAAGTTCTTTTGGTGCCATTCTATATGGAGCTTTTGATGTCGGGGCCGTACCCAGAAATACATCAATACAAAACTCAACATCTCTGTCCGGAGGCAAACCGACTAACTCCTCAGGAAATACATCCAAAAAGTCTCATACTACAGGGATATCAGAAATAGAACCTGCATATATATTCATATCCCTGACTGATGCCAAAAACACCATACAACCCTTCTTCCACAATCTTCTCACTTTAATCACAGAAATCAAGCAGGATAAAATGCCTCTTAATCCTTGAAACACATAACTTTCACTGCCCATAAATAATGTAACCCGCTTCTTCACACAATCAATTTGAGCCCCATATAAACTCAGCCAATTCATACCTAAAATCATATCATACGAACAAATCAGCAACAAAATCAAACAAGACTCCCACTTCTTATCAAAAATTTCAATCTCACATAAACAAAACTTTCAAGCTATCAAATTATCTCCAGCCGGCAAAATAACAGAAAGCGAAACAGGTAACGTGACTGAATCCAATTACAAAGCATCTAAGCAACGCTCGAAAATGAAAGAATGACTAGCTCTAGAATCAAATAAAACATGACAGGGATGTTCAGAAATGTAAACCATACTTGTCACCATATCTGGAGCATCTCGAGCCTCTTGCTGATTCAAACTATACGCACGTGGCTGAACTGGAGCTACCGAACCACTAGGCTCCCTCTGATTACTAGTGGGTGGTCTCCTTACCACAAAACCTAAACCATTAGCTCTACCAGATGATCCTTCAGAAATAGTACGGGAAGGAACTTTCATTGGCCTTCCTACCGATCTAATAAAGCTCTCTGATCTGGACTCAAATCGTCGGTCAAATCTGACTTGTGGACACTCTGTTATTCGATGTCCTATCTGACCACATCTAAAACACTGACCAGTCATTCTGTAACACTGTCCAAAATGTCATTGCCCATAATTCTGGCACACAGGTGCCCCACTGACAGAACCAGAACTGGCTACACTACCACTACCAGAAACTGCTGTAGATACTGACTGTCCACTTCTTTGGAATCTCTGAATACAAATTTGTTCTTCTTTCCAGGGAAACTACTACCTAAAGTATCACCACTGAATCTCTTTCTACTCATAGTCCGCCGCTGCTGAGTAGCCATCAGATCATTCTCTATCAGTCGGGCTCTCTCCACAAGCTTAGAGAAATCAAAAATATGAAATGGTATCAGGGGTTGCCTCAGGCTATCTTGTAATCCCCTCAGAAATCTATAATACTTTTCAACAGAAGTACTTACCAACTGTGGAGCATATCTAGCCAAAGTAGTAAACTCTGCTTCGTATTACATAACTGTCTTGCTCTCCTGAACCAACCTCAGAAAAGTCTCCTGCATTTACTATCTTGCAGAAGGAGGTACAAACTAAGATCTGAACACTTCAGAAAACTCTTCCCAAGAAATCAAAGAGTTAAGTTTACCTTGAAATTTCTCTTCCTGCTGGCCCATCCACCAGCGCTCTGCTTCGCCATCCAACAGAAAAATTGCTAATGGCACCTTTCTATCAGGGGGACACTACATGTCTATCTACCTCTTTAGATATGACAACATGAACTCTACTCTGTGCCTCACCCATCATCTAGGCTATCAAAGTAGCAAACTGTAAAATTATATCTGAACCAACTGTGGGAGAATAACTATATATAGGAGCTGCCTGACTAGCACTCTATCCATCGGTCATATCTGGGTTTGACGGATTCATAATCACATAGAATACATAACTATACACAGAAAACAAAAATAATAAACACTCAGACAGACTAAAACTATCCCACCAGACATACAGATCAATTCCTATAGCTCTGTCTTATGATCCAATTCCAAAACTAGTGCTCTAATACCACTTAAATTATCACAACCCAACACGATAAGAATGGATCCTATCGTGTTAAGTTGCGACGGTGAACCCCAGGATCTAGCTTTGGAATTTGCTTTCAAAAATCTTTAATACACGATGAAATACAAAACCACAGAGCTTCTACAAATATCCCATACAGAAAACTCATCTATAATGTCCTTCTTTCTTTCATCCAAAATAATTATGTACATTACAGTGCATGGCTATAAACAAAAAGTACATAACAGAAAAGTAACTAGCCCTGACTGTACAAAAATCAAAAGTATAAAAAGTACCGATGACTTCAAATCAAATCCTGAACGGCTAGTCCAAAATTTCCTTCCCTTTCCCATAACCTGGAAACCATGAAGATAACCACAGTAAGCTAACAGCTTAGCAAGATCACACTAGACGATATAAATTCTCAGATCCACTCACTTCAAAACCTTCACAGAAATTTTTAACAGAATTTAAAGAATCAAACAGAATTCAGATATTCTCATAGAAATCATATAATTTAGATAACAGGTATCCGTACAAAACATGTGAATCAATTAACGGATATAAAATAAAACTGAATCAAATTCATATCACAGAATCATACAAATTACATATCAGATCACATAATCAAATTCATATCACAGAATCATACAAATCACATATCAGTTCACAGAATCAAATTCATATCATAGAATCGTACAAATCACATATCAGATCACATCTCCCAGACCCAGACAAAATCACAAAGGATTTTGGCCCCTTATGCCTCCCTTCTTAGACACAGATAGAATCTCAAAAGATATTGGCCCCTTATGCCTCACTTTGTGCTTACAGCACCAGAACATATCAGATAGACTGAATTATCAGATCAGATTTCATTTTCATATTCCTGGACCCAGACAAAATCTCAAAAGACTCCAGCCCCTTATGCCTCGCTTCCCATACACAGACAGAATCTCAAAGGATTCTGACCCCTTATGCCTCCCTTTGTGCTTACAGCACTAGAACATATCATATACACTAAATTATAAGATCAGAATTCATTGTCATATTCCCCGGACCCAGACAGAATCTCAAAGCATTCCGGCCCCTTATAACTCCATTCTGATATCATTCAAACCATATAAAACAACCAATCATATCAAATACCAAGCAATCAGATACGTAATAGAATATAGTTAGAATGTACAACGACAGACAACAGAAAATTCAATGAATCAAAATTCACAATTTCAGAAAATTACCAATTTACCAGAGATCGTGTATAACACCTAAAAAATTTTTTATTTGATAAAAATCCCGTAGATTTTAAAATACCCGATGAAAAATTTCTAAAAAAGATTCAAAACGTGCAAATTTATAATCTCTACAACATACTAAAAGTTACGCGGTAAAAGTTTTACCGGTGCAAAGTTATGCCCGTTTTTCGCTAACGGAAATAAAATTTTAATCAGAAAATCCATCAAAACTCACATTTTTGAAAATTAAGAAAGGCATAATGTCCCTTACCTCGAGTCGATCAACTTTCCCAACTACGGCAACGGACGAAAACGGACGGAAGTCGCGCAAAACGCCGATTTCATCTTCTTTTCCTTCTATTTCTCTCTCTAGTCATTTTCTGTCTCTTCAAATCCAATGGCTAAGATATTTAATGGGCTAAGATCTTTTCAGAGTGTCCCGGATGATCAGTTCTTCGTACGGATGAAATTACTGGACGATCAGGTCAAGAAAATTTTGGTTCAATTTCGTACAGACAAACTTAGTTCGTATAGACAGTTCCAAGTTCATACGGGACGAACCTACACCAAAAATCTTGATTTCTCAGTTTGTACAGATGGTTCTTACAGGTTCGTACGAGACTAACCTGCACCAAAAATCTTGATTTTCAAGGGTTCTCACAATGGGTTACATTCAATCAGTGGAAATGGAAGATTTGCCCTCTTATTGTTTTCACTATAAAGCTTTTGGTCATTCGATAGGTGAATGCCCAATTTTACATCCTTATTTGGCTAATGATCCTCCTAAGAATGAGGGGGTTACGGTTGAAATTACCTCTTCGAATGGTCTTGTTGGTATTAATAATCCTCTCGCTAATGTCACGGATGGGGTGGTTCCTCAAGATTTGAATTGTGATGTTCAAGATGTTGTTGGTGATGATTGACATTTGCTTAATGTTGTGGGACAAGAGATTGTGTCTGTTTTGGCTCAGGATCAGTGTGATAATATTATTCATAGCTTTCATGGTGCTGTTTGTCCTAATGTGGATAGTCATGTGAGCAATCTGGAGTTATCTCCGGGTGTTACTGGGGTTGGTGTTGATGGTGTGGGGGATTGTGCTATTATTTTGGCTCATGCTGATATGGTTGATGGGCGTGAGGTGGATAGGGATCATTTTCAAGCTAACTTGATGATGTTAAATGAATTGTCTGATGATTCTGCTGATTATCCATTAGATAATGTTGACCCAGTTCGGTTCGGTCGCCCTCTCATGTGGGGACTACTAGTTTGAACCTTTTATTGATGTCCTTTTGATATCTTCTTTGAGGGCCACTTATTTCGTGCAATATGACTGGCTTGACAAGTCTCTAGTTTCTCCTTATGGGGTTGAAGATGACATGGGGGTTGAGAATGCTGAGTCATTTCATGAGCTGTATGGGCTTGATGTGAGTCGCATCATTAATAACTCTTTCTCTCGTTTTGGTAAGCGTCGTAGATGCAAATCTAAAAGATAATGGTTTCTTTTAGTTGTTCTGTGCCTGGCTTTTATGCTTTCAGTGTGTTTTGGTGGTTGGGACGGCATTTTTATTATGGGTGTAATTGGGTTGGGTGCATCTCGAGTGGAGACTCCTCCTTGGCCACCGTTGGACTTCTGCCCGGCCACCAACTGGCGCCAGATTTCTGCCCGGACACCAACTAACGCCGGATTTTTGCCCGTCTATCGACTGATGATGGATTTCTGCTCGGCCACTAAATGATGCCGGATTTCTGTCCAGCCACCGATTATTCTTGGACTTCCACCCGACTACAGGCCTTCCGACCTCCTTCACCCCTGACTACGATCCTTCTGACCTCCATCACCAGACAAAGGTCTTTACGACCTCCATCACCTACCGACTACATTCTTTTTTACCTCTGTTACCCGCCGACTATAGTCCTTCCGACCTCCGTCGCCTGCAGACTACAGTCCTTCCGACCTCCGTCACATGACAACGGTCTTTCGGACCTTCTTCGCTCGCTGACTACGGTCCTTCCGACTTCCATCACCAGACAATGGTCTTTATGACCACTATCGCCCACTGACTATGGTCTTTCTGACCTCTAAATCTTGCCAACTATGATTTTTGTGACCTCCATTGCCAGATAACGGTCTTTCTGACCTTAGTTTCCCGCCGACTACTGTCCTTCCGACCTCTGTCTCCAGACAATGGTCTTTCCAACCTCCGTTGCCTGCCGACTACGGTCCTTCCAACCACTGTCGCCCACCCACTACAGTTCTTCCAACCTCCGTTGCCAGACAAATATCTTTCTGACCTCCGTCACCCACCGACTACGGTCCTTTCGACCACCATCGTTTGATGACTACAGTCCTTCAGACCTCCATCGCCATACAACGATCTTTCTGGCCTCCATTGCCCGCCGACTACGGTCCTTTCGACCACCGTCACCCGACTACGGTCTTTCTGATGTTCGTCACCCACCGACTATGGTCCTTCTGACCAAACGAACACACCAATAGTGATTCTTCCTATTCCCACCATGTAATGAACCCCATATGATGTATATTTGTTACATCAAGCCAAGGCCTTCTCCCCAAAGAAGGACATCATTTGTAATTAATTTTAAATACTAGTGGATTTATTCAAACTAGGCTAGGCCCCATGGTTTTTTCCCTTTTTTAGAGTTTTTCACATAAAAATTATGGTATCTCTTATGAATGATATACCCTCTATTTTTATCTGATTGTGTGCTGGATCTTCGTACAAATCTAAGACATTAAACTATATATTTCTCTAAAGGCATAAATATTCCAGGACACAACAATAATAATATTAACTGATATTAAGCTACTTAATGAAAACAAAAATAAAATAAGAGTATAACACTTGTTAATCAATCTAATATACTCATTGAATTTATCAACAAAATTTTCTAAGTTATTCCACCTTACTTTTTATAGACATTTTATGATGGTCTTTTCCAACCGTACTTAAACCTAGCTAAGTTAACAACTAGAGGAAAAGTATTTATTTGCGATGATTAAAATAGTTACAAGATGGTTAATTCTTGGCATCAAAACATATTTAGTAACTATTAAAACTATAACTCCATCGTCTAATATGTTGGTCATAACAAATATTAATATGTTGGTCATAACAAATATTTTTTTGTCATGAAACTTTTGCATTTGATAGTTCTCCGATATGATACATGTGCAAGTCTCTCATCCGTTCTCAAAAGGTAGCCCTCACTTAAATGATTGGTAATATAAAAATAAAATTAAAAGAATAACTAATGCAATTTCATTAGTGAGGAAATAAATAAGAATATCATGAGCCAGTTTTTGTTCAAGATTTTAAATATTACGTGAACCTTAAAACTCTATCGTAAATTTGCAAGACAAAACTTTTATGATAATAATTAAGATGGTTAAATAATTTTTAATGATGAAACTATTATGGTGCATAATCTCTAATTTCATGTATTAAATGATAGGATCATTTTCAAATATTTGTTTACGATATGAAGTTCTCAAGAAAACTTTCTATATTTGTCATTCATAAAGATCATTTTTCTCGCCCTAAGCGCCGCTCTGGCGATTTAGGGTTTCCTCGTTGCTCCTCCCTTGCGCCTTTCGATTCTCTCCAAATCTCGCGCAGATTTTTTCTTTGTTCATTTGTTGCTCGTCAGTTTGGTTCTGTTAAGTGTTGGTGCCCTTCGTGGGCTTGGTGATGGCGGCTGCTACATCTTCCAATCTGTTGGGTAAGGTGGCCAGCCCTACCCATGACAAACATAAGGGTTTCTTTAACCTCGATTGCGATGGATCTACTACTACTGCTCCGTCTCGATCTTTCAAAGATGTACTTTCCGATAACTCATCGGCAAGTGATTCTCTTCTGATTTTAACTCAATCCATTTTTAATGGTGTTCCGGTGATCCTTCTGTCGGACGATGATGTTCTTAAACTAGCCTCTCCGTTTCAATTTACGTTGGTGGGTAAATTTGGTCTTCGTTGGCCAAACCTCGATACCATTCGCATGTTCTTTCGTAACCTCAAGTTGTCTGGTTTTTATTCGGTTGGTTTGCTTGATTCGCGACATGTAGCGATTCAACTATCAAACGATTTAGATTATAGTAGGGTTTTTGCTAGAAGATCTTACTTTATCTGTAGATGTCAAATGCGTGTTCTCAAATGGACCCCTTTTTTGACGTTAGGGAGGAGTCTCCTATCGTGACGATTTGGGTCTCATTTCCTAACTAGCGGTTACATTTCTTCAATTCGAAAGTTTTACATGCACTTGGATCAGTTTTCGGCCGATCTTTACAAACTGACCAAGCTACTGCTACGCGTACCCATCCTTCTGTGGCTAGAGTCCTTGTGGAAGTTGACATATCTAAAAAACATGCAAAAGAAATATGGGTTGGTTCTAAAGCATATGGTTATTTACAAAAAATGGAGTTTGAAAAAGTGTCTGATTTTTGTTCTCATTGCAAAATTCGTGGTCATGCTTTATCTGAATGTTTTAAATTAAACCCTGATTTGAAAAAAACATCAAACCCCCCTACGAAAAAAACCATTTTACAAAAACATGTTGAGGAAAATCATATTGAGTCTGAGAATGTTGACATTTCTTCTCCTAAGGGTACTAATGTTTTAAATTCCAAAGTTATGGTTCCGGAAAATAGTGATTTTATTAATATTGGGAAAGCTATTTCCAATGATGTTGTTTGTAAAGAGGCGATAAATGGCCCCAACATTTTTGTTTCGATTGATTCTATGTTCCATGATAATGATGAACCTCTCCCCCCTATTCTCCTACTATCCCTAATAATGTTGTTTCAAACACCAATGAAGTTTTGGAATCTTCAAAAGCTCATAGTGAGGATTGTGAAGAAGGGGAATTCATTCCTAAAGATACTAATATGGCGGATCCTATAGAGCTTGAGGATAAAGGGGTTACTAATTCTCCTAATCATGCTAATAATACTTCTAGAATGGTTGATGAGGATGGTTTCACCAAGGTTGGGAAAAAGAAAGGAAAAAACTTAAAAGTTCCTTTAGCCTCTACTCCCCGTTCCACTCGAGCTCAAACTACCTCAAAAGATTGTAATGGTTAAGGCTCTTATTTGGAATGTGAGGGGCATTGGGGGAGGTGATTCTAGAACTAGAGTTACAAACTTGTGTAGAGTCCATAATATCCAGTTATTGGTTTTACTTGAACCTTTTATTTCTTGTGACAAGCTTGATTTTATTGCTTCTCGTTTGGGGTTTTCTATGAAATATGCAAACTGTTCTAATAATATTTGGATCATGTGGAATAGTAATATTAATGTGAATATTCTTGATGACTTCTCTCAAGTTGTTAATGTGCAAATTTCCCTTTTTAATTTTAATTGCAAAGCCTCTTTTGTGTATGCCGTCTCTTCAAGGTTGGGTCGTTTACCTCTTTGGGAGCAATTGAATGATTTTGCTTTACATTTGAATGAGCCTTGGTGTGTGGGTGGGGAATTTAATATTATTTCCAATGCCAATGAGAGAGTAGGTGGAAACCCCCCTAATATTTATGCTATGGAGGATTTCAACTCCATGATTAACAATTGTAATTTACATGATATTGGCTTCTTTGGAGGGGCTTTTACTTGGAATAGAGGGACTTTATATCAAAGACTTGATAGAATTTTATTCAATAATGATTGGATGGCTAATTTTCATATGACCCATGTGGAACATCAGAGTAGAACTATTTCTGACCATGCTCCCTTACTTTTAACTATCAATGCTAATAAATTTCATGTCCCTTCTGTTTTCAAATTTCAAAATATGTGGTTATGCCATCAAGATTTAATGAATCTGATTCTCAATAAATGGAATGCCCCTATATCTCCTAATAATAACATTATGGGTATGGCTAGACTTTAGGCTAAATTGAGTAGGTTGAAGCAGGTTTTAAGATGGTGGAATAAAAATATTTTCAAAAATATTTTCTCTAATATTAAGGAAGCTAAAAATGAGGTGATTAAGTTGGATAAGCTATATTTTGAGAATCCTAATCTTGAAAATCTTTCTTCTCTTGATAAGGCTAAAATTAATCGTTTTCAGTTGCAGAACCAGGAGGAAATTTATTGGAGACAGAAAGCTACCACTAAAATTATTGTGGAGGGGGATAGAAATACCAAGTATTTTCATGCTTTGGTTAACAAGAAAAGATTAAGGAACCATATTTCCAAAATTGTTGGTTCTGATGGGAAAATTATTGATAATGAGGATTTAATTTTCAATTCTGGGATTGATTACTTTAAAAACATCTTTAACAACAATATTAACATTATCCCTTTTAATAATCCTTATGCTATCCCTCATATTATTAGTGATATTGATAATGATATGCTTACTTTGTCTCCTTCTGAGAATGAAGTTTGGAATACTATTAATGATATGAATAGTGACTCGATGGCTGGTCCTGATGGTTTTACTACCAAGTTTTTCTTGAAAACTTGAAACATTATTAAGTTTGATGTGTTGGAGGCAGTCAAAGATTTCTTTGTTGGTAATCCTTATCCGAAATTCTTTTCTTCTACTAATATTGTTTTAATCCCTAAGAAAGATTTGACTAACAATTGGAATGATTTTAGACCTATTAGTTTGTGTACTTTCTTTAACAAGCTTAATTCTAAAATCATTTCTATGAGATTGGTTAGTATGTTACCTAAAATAATTTCTCTTAATCAAACTAGTTTTGTGAAGGGTAGAAGTATTTTTGATAATGTTCTTCTTGCTCAAAACATTACCCATGGTTTTAATGCTAGAGTTAAAGGTGGCAATATTATTTTAAAACTTGACAACACTAAAGCTTATGATAACTTGAATTGAAAGTTTTTATACAATGTGTTAACTTTATTTGGTTTTAGTGATTTTTTTATCATCCTTATCAAAAATAGTATTGAGAACTGCTACTCTTCTGTGATTATTAATGGGAGGAATCATGGTTTCTTTAAATCCTCTTAAGGTTTGAGGCAAGGTGATTCTTTATCTCCTGCTCTCTTTATTATTGCTGTGGATTTTCTTTCTAGAGGTTTGGAGCTTTTATACAAGAGGCACCCTAAACTTCTTTTTCGTACTATGGGTGGCATTCCTATTACTCATCTTAGCTTTGCTGATGATTTTATTATTTTCTCTAATGCCTCTATTGGTAACATTAAGATTTTAGTAAAGTTTCTTTCCCTTTTCCAAAATATGAGTGGTTTGGCTATTAATATGGATAAAAGTAGTTTTATTGTTGCAAACTGTTCATCGTGGTAGAATTAATGCCATTAAAAGATGTTGTGGATTTAATTCCACTTCTTTGCCTATCAAGTACCTGGGGACTCTGATTTTTAAAGGTAGAAAAAGACATCATCTCTTTGAAGATATTTTCACTGCTTTCCAAAAGAAACTTTCTGATTGGTCTTCAAATTTTCTCTCTTTTGGTGGTACACTTGTTCTTATTAAAAGTGTCTTAAACTCTATTCTTATCTTTATTTTTCATACTTTGCAACCTACTAATGCTATTTGTATCAGATTGGAGAGAATCATTAATAAGTTCTTTTGGGGTTCCTCAAATAATAATTCTTGCATTCATTGGGCTTCTTGGAATAATATTTGTAGGGTGGTTGATGAAGGGGGTTTAGGCCGTAAGAGTTTTTCTGATACTATTCAGGCTTTTTCTCATAAATTATGATTTTCTTTTAGATCGATGTCCAGTTTGTGGGCTCAATTTATGTATGTGAAGTACTGCAAAAATTGTCACCCCACGGTTGGTATCTATAAAACTTCTGACTCTTTGGTTTGGAAAAGACTTTGTAAAATCAAATGGGAAGCTGAACAATTCATTCAATGGGGTTTGGGTAAGGGTGATGTCTATTTCTGGGAAGATAACTGGTTAGGAAATGGTTCTATTGACACTTTGTTGTTTACTCATACTTTAGAGAATGTTAAAGTTAAGAGTTTTTTTCACAATGGTAATTGGAAGGTGGATAAACTTTTGGAGGTCCTTCCTTTAGTTTTAGTTCAGAGTATTTTAAAAATTCCTTTACAATTATAGAGCAGTGATAAAATTTTGTTTTGTGTTTCCTCTTCTGGTAACTTTAGTATTTTAAAGGTTTGGGATACTTTTAGAGCTAATCATAATAAATCCAATATTTTCTCGGCTATTTGGCATAACACTATTCTTTTATCTTATTTTATTCTTACTTGGAGATATATTAAAGGTTTTCTCCCTGTTGATACCTTACTTTGGAGAAAAGGTTTATGTTTCCCTTCTAAATGCCAATGTTGTTTTGATATTGAAAACATTAATCATGTTTTTATTAATGGGGTCATTGATCAGAAAGTTTGGAATTACTTTTTTGACCTGGCTAACAAAAACTACCTTCACAGGTATAATGATATTTTAGCTATTCTTCAATGTTGGGTGAATAAGACTAAAGGTCATATCTACAATTGCTTGCCGATTATTATCCTGTGGTTTCTTTGGAGGGCTAGAAATGATGCCAAACATAACAATATCAAAATGAATGTGAATCATATTATTGCGAATGTTAGACACAAAATTTTACACCTTTTTTCTGCTAATTCCATTTCTGGCAAAAACTTTAAGAATTGTGGTGACTTAGCTTCGAAGTTTGGTATTGTCTTTAACAATGAACCGTTGCTTAAAACTGATCGTGTTGTGAGGTGGCTCAAACCTATGGATCCTTTTGTTAAACTCAACTCTGATGGTTCGGTTGGGCCCTCCTTGGCTGGTGTGGGTGGGATTATTCGTAATCAAGTTGGTGGGGTTATTATCACTTATGCTGGCCCTATTAATTTGTGTAATGCTATTACTGTTGAACTCTTGGGTTTGGCTAGTGGTCTTGAGTTCTATCATAAAATGGGAATTACTCATGTCTCTATTGAGGTGGATACTTTGATGCTGTTTCAGATTATCCATAATAATTCTATGGGCCACCCTCACAATTATTACATTATTAGAAATATCCAACATTCTCTTGCTACTCTTAATTATACTATTACTCATGTGTATCATGAAGGAAATGCTTGTGCTGACTGGTTGGCTAAACTGGGTTGCCATCTTGAGGAGATACATGAATTTAATAATGCCAATCTTCCTTTTTTGTTAAGAGGTTTGGTAAATTTGGATAAAATTGGGTTACCTTATATTCGTTTATGTTGATTTTGTCCTGGCTTTCCCATTTGACTGGGGGTTTCCTCGGTTCGTTCTGTTTTGAGTTATTCTGGGTTACTCCCCTATTTTTTGGGATGTCTTTACTGGGTAAGTTAGTTTTTGAATTTCAGGCTCTGTTTTTGTCTAATTTATTGGTGCTGGAAGCCCACATTCTCCTTGGGAAAATCTCTATTGGGTTAACTGGTGTCTGTGATACTATCTATGTATCTTGTCCCATGTTTTCTTCGGATGCTGGGAGCGCTTCTTGCCTCCTTGAATCTCTTTACTGTGTCTTTTTTGGCTTGTGGGACAGCTGTTTAACTTTCTGTATTATTAAGGTCTGTTCCATCTATTTTTTTCTTCTGGTCTTTCCTGATCCTTTGGGAAATGTTATGAACACCTGCAAGGTTGGTTGGTTTAATTTGCTCGATCACCATATTCTGGATATCTGGGACGGCTTGGTGTTTCTATATACTGTCTCTGTTAGCTGGATTACTTTTGTGATGAGGCCTAATGAGGATTACTTCTTATTTAGATTCATTTACCTGGTGTTACTTTGGTTTGTCAGCATCTGTTATACATTTGGTTTATTAATCTTGTGCTTATGGATGGCTGTTCATAACTGGAAGGCTCGGATTACTATATCCTTTGGGTTTTTTAAGTGCCTTTTTGTCATTGCTGCCTTTATTCTGCTTGTCATCTTTTATTTTGGTAGCCCTATTTTGTTGCAGGTTGTTGTGGACTACTTTTTGGAGCACAAGCTCGTGTTTTTTGGAAGGAACTTGGGGACGAATTTTTGGTCTATTTCCCTCCCCTTTTTTTGGGTTCTGTTTTCGGGCAGACATAGAATGTTCTTAGGTAATTTTGTATCTATAGTTTTAGGGAACCATCGGCTCTTAGGTTTTCTTTTGAATTTTTTGTAGCTCTTTCGAGCATTAACGAGCTGAATGTTCCCTTTAAGGACCTTGTAACCTCCTTTTTTATTTAACACGAAGGCCCGACATAGGGTTTCCCAAAAAAAAAAAAAAACTTTCTATTTTTGTGTTAATTAATGAAACAAATCTCTAATGTTTTTTAAATTAAACTAATTTGCATTAAATAACTTCTCTTATTCATATTTTATAACTAATTAAAGTTTCTCTCATGTATAGCTTTATATATAGCTATTGGTATAGTCTCATTCAAGTATTTTGTTTTTTCTCTTTATTAAGAGCAGGTGGGACAAAAAAGAAAAAGGGATGTACGAACCGAGAGTTTGGAGCAAGAGAATGAGATTGAGCAAGGGAAGGTGGGTGAAGGTGCAAGATTTTGAGCGTCGACCTCATTTCTCTTTGGATTTCCATTGAAATCAAGAGGGTAGAGCATATATTTGATCTTGGAGGCGAGAGCTAAGGCTCTTTTCACTCTTACTAAAGCTTTAAGGTCTCTCACATGTGACATCAATGGAAAAACTGAAGCTAAGGCATCGATTGGATCAACATTTTTGTTAGAAATCAATAGGAAGGTGATTCCAATTTACTAAAAATAGTGCATTTTTCAGTTTAACAGTTGAATTTTTTTAATAATGTTAAAATGCCTATAAGTCTTGTATCTATAACAATATTAAATTTGAGATAAGTAGAATATAACCTATCTCGATCAAGAAAACTTCCAGAACTACATTGATAGTAAAAAATGGATTGAAATTGCCCAAAACTGGCTTTCTCTCTCTAAAATCCCCCCTCTCTCTAAATGATAGCTTAAGCGAGATTTTGATTTTAAACAAAATAGAAATGAAATGGAAGTTAATATTTTTGTTAGAAATTTGACCAAATGTCATGGCGTTCCAAATACCAACGCTTTGCGCTGGCACTTCATATTAAATGAACAAGCCCGAGAGCTTAGCACCACAATACCCCCAAACCTTGTGCCAAAGTACTCCCAAGGGAAAACTTCAGTCCTTATGTTTCATGCATACAGACTCTCGAGATATACATCAGAATAGAGTTCTACATTCACATGCATATGAATCATTCTAAAACTATTACAGAATTAAAGTATAGATGTTCCATCACACAAGACTTATCAAGCAGGGTCATAATGCACGTAACATTATTGTAGTGGGTATTAAAATCCTCTATCCTCAAAAAATATTATCCTTATTATTTAAACACTCAAGTCGAGTAAACAAACTAGGGTACATCTATATCATCTCGAATTATTTCTTCCATGTAACTTTTATTTCAATTTTCTACTTCAACTGCACCTTAACTATGAGGATATGTATATTTCTAAGTTTCATGACATCATTTTTTATGGTTCTTATCTATATCTCAAATCTTGATATACCTTAAACTCATCTACAAACACTCAATTTCTATAGTCTTATATCCATCTCCCCAATTAATATTCTCCTCCTATTTCACTTAATTAATTATTTTTATTGTTATTCTAAAATTTGCTTTAATTGATTTTCCAAAATTACGTGTATGATTTTCAAACAACCCTACAATCTATATTATTGAGTGAATATACATCGTTCAATTTTAATTTTAAAACTAGGGAAATTATATTTGAATATATTGCTATTAAAAAATTTCAAAATTTTCTTAAATCAATTTTAGAATACTTTAATTTATGCATTATTTTAGAAAACAAGGCTAAAATTGTTATATTTTTCTTTGGATAGCTTTAATTATGTACTAAATCTTTGAATTAAAAATAATTCCTAACATGCTCATTATACAATAACAATGAATCTTCTTATCTTCTATGTTTTTTGGCAATTGTTCACCCTTCCAAAGCTTATAAGATATTTATATGAGACACTTGATCAAATAAATTGTGAGTAGATTTTCTCGAAAACTAGATTATTTTGATCGTTTAATGAGTTTTAGATTTAAATAAAGAAAAACTAGTAAGATACCTACCATTTATCATTTTAGATGGTTGATGTGTTATACATTTTAAATATCTCATTTATTTTAGGCTTATAACTATCAAGCCTTATTTAATTTTTCCTAAACATTTTATTGGAGAATGTTTTTCACTAATCTAATTTTCATATAACAGTATATTGCTTGAATAAAGTGCTTAATAATTTATACCTGTCAATGCATTTGTTTCAGGAAGAACATTCATAGAAAATGTTGATCCTCAAATGCAATAATATTGAGGTATTCAGATAAGTAAATATTGCACTCTTATCAATAAGAATTTTGTAGATTAACACAGATGGATGTTGAAATCAATGGCTATTTGGCGTTAACATGTCATAATCAATTCAGTGTGCTTTATAAAAAGCAAAGTGACTTTAGTGTTTTGGTAATCAAATTCTTAGAGCTTAATGAAACATCTGAAGCTTAATTAATTAAATTATACCAAAGAGCTTGGTATCCATTATTTGATAATTAATACTTGAAAAATTCTATATTCATTACTCATTAATACCTAGAAAACTGGACCACCTAGTCTATTTATATAGTTTGTGAGAAATGCTTCAAGTGTCTTGTGGCTCCTCTTGAACTCAACAAAGTTAAACTCATTGAACTACGTAGACTCATTCCACTCACAATAAACAAATCTTTTTTTTTTCAAAATTAAAAGAAAGTAAATTTTATCATTTCTAGATTGTCGTGTCACAAAATCCATTTTTGGCTATGATTATTCAAGGAACTTATTTGCAGTAAGCTATGAAGCTACAATCTCATGTGGGATACTAGCATCCTTATATAAAATAATTATTCAGACATGACCATTTAGAGGTAGAGGTACTGCTTATGCATAAATCCTTATAACATACATGCACATACATACACATATAGAGTGTCGAGTCTTCTATTTACTTTTGATGATATTCTAATTTAGTATATGAAAAATTTGGAGTGAAAAGTGATTGCTCCTGCTGAATGGGATTATGGTGTCTTACCTCAGATGATTATTCAACTGTCTATAAAGGATAGGATTCAGAAAGCCTTGAAGTCGGATATGCAGCATATGAAGCTGATTGATCAAATTAGATCTAGAAAGAATAATGAACTATGATTATCTATTTTTCGAGTCATCCTTAGCAAGGAAAAGTTGTGGGTTTCTAGTTTTAGAGATTTAAGGTGGAAGATTTTACACGAATCACATCATTTAAGTTGTATTGTATAATTGGGGAGCAGCAAGATATACACTGATCTAAAGGATATGTTCTAGTGGCATGGATTGAAAAAAAATATAGATTTTATTTCAAAATATGAATTCTATTAGTTAGTGAAAGCAGAACATCAGAGACAAGGTGGTCTTTGACAACCATTATATATTCCAAAGTGAAAATGGGAAGAAGTGACATTGAATTTTACTATGGGATTTCCTAGATCGAGGTAAATATGGGTTATAGTAAATCATTTGGTGAAGTTTGCACATTTTACTTTGATTTGACATGCCGATTCAGTGGATAGAACACTATAGGAGAAGTAGTCATTTCCGACAGACTAATCTACCAAAAAATCTCAAAAATCCACCAGAATTAGCATTACTGGCGGTTTCCGGTGGATTGAAATCCACCAATATTTTGGGCTTCTGAAATAAATTTTTCACGGAAATCTATGGGAAACTATTCGACAGTTGTAGGATTGGAAAAATGACTTTTTTTTTAGGCATTATCGATCGATTTTTCTCCCAAACTTTTTAGCGGATTACCGGCAGAAAAATTCACTGGAATTACAAGATGATTTCCTAGCAAAAAATTTGCTAGAATTTCTACCGCAAAATCTACCAGCAATTCATGTAAAAAATCCCCCAAATTTATGCCAAAAATTCTAGTGCCTTTTTTCTACCAGTAATCTGCCAGTAATCATGGTTGAAAAATCCGTAGGTATCCAAATACAAAATTCATCCTATCGACTTTTTTGACAGAAAATCCACAGGAAACATGTTGCATAGATAAAAAAAAAATACCACCTCATATTAATTATTCTACAGTACACCAATACAATATAACACAAGTATTTTATAAAAACACAAATTACATAGACTAATATTTCCATATTGCATCAAATTTTAATTAAGCTTATCTCAAAATGTTCTCAAACATTAAAACAATTATACAATATGGGCAAAGTCCTTATACATCAAAAAAAGAAATAAACTATTTACAAACACATTTAATCTACATGTAATCAAATTCTTTTATTGTTATATATTCATACTGATAGTGATTGACTTATTGCATGCATATTATTTCTGGAGCCCTGCATTGATTTTAGTTGTAGGTTATGGTAACCTACTAAGTTGTTAGATCAAAATGTGATTTTATATATTTTCAAGGAGTTGAGATCCAGTGGATTTAGGATAGATTCCTTATTAAGGTTTTATTTTATTTATGCATTTTCTTTAATTTTATTCTTTTATAGTCAAGAGCTAAAAGATAAACTGATGATTATATGGATTGAACTCTTGGCTATTGTATATGAATTTTGAAGAATGAATATAGCTTTATATTTTGATTTATATGATTTTTAGTTTATATCACTAGATTAATTTTAGTTGATGAAAATATAGAAGATTTGGTTGATTAATTAAGAGATTAAAATAGACAATTCTTTTAAAATTTGATCGTGGGTGTTATAGTTGGTATCATACTTTAAAACTTTGGGAGATAGTAATGGAGTATAGGTTATGGCGTGATACTAATGTTTCTGAAAATCAATTTGGATTCATGCCGAGTAGGTTTACTATAGAAGTTATACATTTATTGAGAGTTTTGCTGGAGAAGTATAGAGAGAATAAGGAGGATTTACATATGATTTTTATTGATTTAAAGAAAGCATATGATAAAGTTCAAAGAGAAGTGCTATGGAGAGTTCTAGAGAAGAAATGGATTAATAATGCTTATATTCAAGTCATTAAGAATATGTATGCAGGAGCTGTTACTTTTGTTTAAACACAGGGTGGTTTGACCAAGTATTTTTCTATTTCAGTTGGATTATATCAAGGATCAGCCTTAAGCCCATATCTTTTTGCTCTAATCATGGATGTTCTTACTAGACAATTTTAAGAGGATATACCCTAATGTATGCTTTTTGCTGATGATATTCTGCTGGTTGATAAGACTAAAGAAGGAGTTGAAGGTAAACTTGAATTATAGAGGCCAACCTTAGAGTCTAAAGGCTTTCCTTTAAGTAGATCTAAAATTGAATATATAGAGTGTAATTTCAGTAATAATAGTTCTTATGGGAAGAATGTGACTTTGGGTCATAAGTCATTAATAAGAGTACATATTTTAGATATCTTAGGTCTATTATTCAGAGTGATGGTAAAATAGATGGGGATATTATTAGTAGAGTTCAAGTTGGATGGTTAAAGTAGAGGAATGCATCGGGCTTGTCGTGTGATAAATATGTCCCCCTCAAACTTAAGGGAAAATTTTATAGGATGGTGGTTAGACCTGCAATGCTTTATGGTGCAGAATGTTGGCCATTAAAAGAGAAGCATAATATTAAGTTAAGTGTTGCAGAGATGAGGATGCTTAGGTGGATGAGTGGCTTTACTCTTAGAGATATGATATAAAATGAACATATATGTGGAAAGGTTGGAGTAGCCCCAGTGGAAGATAAGATTAGATAGAGTCAGCATAGATGGTTTGGTCACATAAAATGATGGCTTTCCGATAACCCAGTTAGGAAAATAGATGTTTTAGATTTGACTTATGTTAAGAAAGGTGGAGGTAGACCTAAAAAGAAATTGTTAGAAAATATTAGAAATGAACTTTCTTTATTAGATTTAAATGGGAATTTAACTTTTAACAGGGCACAATGGAGAAAAAAGGATTCATGTTGTCGACCCCACATAGTAGGATAAAGGCTTAATATTGCATTATAGTTTGTATTAGAGCAAAGGTTATCAAAAAAATTAAATTATAACTAGAGCTATAGGAAATGAATGAAATGTGAAAAAAAGAGTAGTGTTAGAATTTATTTTCTATGCATCCATTCGATATATATTTGTGATTGAATTATCATTTTATACAAAATTGAACTATACTGGGTGAAGTAGATTCACCTAAAATGCCAAATAAATAGAGTATAGTAGCCCTGATGAGTTTTGTTAGCATGATGCAATTTACTAGCTTGATATCACAGTTAATGAGTGATGCTAAGAGTAGACAAACTAGAAATAAGAAGACTGAAGATGATAAGCACCTATAGATGTTTCATAAGTTGAAGAGCCCATTATTCAAGGGAGCTATAGAGCCACATATAGTAGAAGATTGGTTACTAAGGATAGATAAGTTATTTGATAGTATGCATTATCCAGAGAACATGAGAGTACCACTAATAATATTTTTATTTGAAGAAGAAATAGAGAGATGTGGATACGATAGCAGTAGAACATGGTAGGTGACTCTTATCCTACTTCTTTTTTTAAATATTTTAATTTTAACTATTTGATTCTCCCCAAAACTAATTTTATTGCACTTTTTTGTTTGAACTTCTAATGTATAACTTTTTATATAATAGAGATTTTGATTGTAATATTTATGAATTTAACTAGGTAAAATAGAAGTTATTAATTTTCGTATGATTTAGATTGTATAAAAAATGTGTATTTTTATTTAAACATATTATTAATGCAATAATTGATAATGGAAATGTATATGTGATTGGGTAATAGTTGATCATTATTGCTTTTTTTATAATATGTGAAAAAGATAAGTAAAGACTAGTAGACCCATTGGTTGAAGATTGATTAACCTATTCAAGATGGTGGGCCAACATACTTTTTTTTTTAAATACTATGATTGTGTGTTATCTTCTTTTGATTTATGTGGTACTATGATACAATGATTGTGAGTAATAAGGAGTTATTACTGTGCCGACAAGCAAAGCACGGCAACTCTATTTACCGAGCCAATAGTTATAAATTATTATTTATTGATTAGTGAAAAAACACTTTGATAGTCTGACTTTTTTATTTAGTGTGCCTATTAAAATGCATGTTATTGAGGCATTGTTCTTAGTACTATGAGAATTTATTGTTACTGCATGGATTTACTATTATAGTATTATTTTGTTGCTCTTGCCGTTGATTTTATAATTACTGATATGGACACCAATATTGTTTGATACTATTGATACTAAATATACTGAGCATGTGACATATTTGATATTATATATGCCTAGTTATAAGATTTTACTGTAGTGATCTGAGTTTGATAGTTCTTTACCGATGGTTTGGTTTTACTACTTTATATAATTGATTTACTTATTAATAGTATTGATATGATGACTACTTTATTGATTTGACGCCCGTAGTGATTTACTAATTTCCCCACATTATTATTTTCCTGGCTTCCATATAGTACTATTTTATTATTAATAAATTTTACTACTACTTCATATGAGTTTTACTATATATGTACTGATTCTTAGTCATATGATTGTTACTATTATGAATTGACTAATGACGTGCATGCTGCTTCTTTACCATGTTTTGAATTCAGTTATAGGATTTTAGTGACCTACTATACTTTTTAGCTCATTATATATGGTCAAATGATTTAGTTAAATAGAGGGGTTGGCTTAGTATTTTGGTTGGCTACATATGCTCCTTATTACATTGAAACTCTGAAAAAATTTATCTAACTTGTTAAACCTTCTCCACCAACCTTCCTTAGCAGAGACTTTCATGGTTCTTATTCTCATAATCAAGCCAAAGAGTCTCCCCTTCCATCATCTTCATCTTTTGCACAAAGAAAATAATCATTGGTTAGTTTGTTCCAAGTGGTGAAATGTATTTTCAAATCAATTTGCAAGCTTAAGAAAAAAAGATCATTGTTTCATTTTGTGATTGATTTCATGTGTAACACGTTCACATATCCATATAATTTACAATCAAGTTTGTCATTGTACTTAGTTAAAATAAAACTCTTTGTGAGCTATTCTATTAATATTGCTTGTTGCTTTGTGGGATGAAAGTCATAATATTTTAAAATTGAGAGCTAGAGTTAGATTGTATTCTTAGTACTATTTCATTTTTTTAATGATCTTGTGATTAAATGTTTGGGGTTGTACTTACCCAGTGTAGGAAAGTGTGGTGTTTGGGTTGTGCTTGCCAAGTATAGAAGAGCATGGAAGTTGGTGTAAGCTTAATTTGCTTAATGAATTCCTAATCGTGGGTGGCTAAGCATGGAAGTAAGCTAGTTTTAGGTTTTGGCCAAACCACGTAAACATGCTTCTTATGTCCTAGCTTTTCTTTCTTACAATTTACTTTATTGATTGGTTGTTTACTTTAACCATAAAATAACTAATTAAAGTTTTGCAAATAAGTTTTCTATTAAAGCAAAAATTAAATTTTAAATTGATAAACAATTTTTGCAAATAACTAATTCTTGCTGCGACTTTGTGTCATAAAATCAAAAGTGATATTAGATTGAAGATCTCTAAATGGAAAAACTGGGATCTTTTGAGGGAGAAATCCAATATTTGTGCTTGTTTGGTGCTCTTGCCAATGCCAGATTTTATTTGGTGTAACTTTGCTGAGCCTTATCTTGTAGCCTCCTCATATGACACACTTTATTGGTGAAGAGCATTTTTTGAGCTGGGATGTTGGTTTTATTAGTATGCTCTATTTTCCAAGTAGCCTATCAATTTTTTGTTCTCCTATGTTTTGTTTGTTTTGGGCCTTGGATGATGATGAAATCCTACCTTAAGACCCCTCCCCTTGGACTTGGATGGTCCTTTGGCAACCAGGAGAGTCGTTGATGCTGGTGTTATATTTGCTCTGTTCTGATTGAATTTCTTATCAACTCTGAGTCCATACCTCATTTTATTTTCTGTTGCTTTTTCCCATTAACCAATGGATCTTCCCACCATCACCGTCATCATAAATTAGGGACAAATAAGAGTAATTGAAATCTAACTTGCCAGAGTCTAAGCATCAAAAAATGCAAAATAAGCCAAAGAATATCTAGAAATCACAAACTATGACTTGCACTGACCTTACTTATCCTCTTGGTGCTGTGGTGTATTATCATGTGGCTCCAACCAGCGAGCAGTGTGGTCCCCACCAATGCCCCCATCAACAATCCTGATATGAATCCTATCTCTTCTCAAAAAATCAATCTTAGTTTCATCGATGCAGAAATGACTTAACATGAACAAAAACCATCATCTCACCCTCGCCTACTCCATGATCATGCCCATAAATCTTTACTTCTGCCTCTATGAGAAATTGGAGGAATCCAAACAATCAATTGAAAATTTCTGGGGAAATCAATATTGTCGAGGAAGAAATTAGATGAGTAATAGGCTAAAATTGTAGGAGACATACGCCAAATGAACAAAAGACCTAGTCATCGAGGATTCAAGATGAGCTATTATATATATACCCTAAGTATAAATATAAGGTCATTTTGTTTTAAAGAACTAAATATAAATTTTTTTCGAAGCAAAGTAAGTTTCTAAGCAATCTGTTACACCCAAGAATAGGTGTATTAATCGTAAATTAAACCACTCGCTATACGAATTATGAAATACCAAAAACTACTAACCGATTTTCCATTTCAATCTTGTGTTATTAGTTTCTTATCCCTGAGCACTTAAGTGAGGCTTCTCCTCGGTGGCCTCTGCACTCACTTCATCTTGATCCTCGAAGACTAGGTCTTCTATTTATTTGACGTAAGTCTCCTACCATTTTAGCCAATTACTCATCCAATTTCTTCCTCAAAAATATTGTTTTTCCCCAAGAATTTTCAGTTGATTGTTTGGATTCCACCAATTTCTCGTAGTGGTAGAAGCGAAGACTTAAGGGTGCGATCTTAAGGTAAGTGAGGGTGAGACGATAGTTTTTTTTTTTTTTTTTGATAACTCATTTCTACGCTGACGAAACCAAGATTGAAATTATGAGAAGAGATGGGATTCATATCAGGATTGGTGATGAGGGCATTGGTGGGGATCTCACTGGTCCTTGGTTGGAGCCGCATGATGATGCGTCACAGCACCAAGAGGATAAGTAAGGTTAGTGCAAATCATAGTTTGTGATTTTCAAGATACTCTTTCTTCTTTTCTAACTCTTAGACTCTGGCAAGTTTGATATCAAATTATGTTATTTGTCCCTAATTTACGATGGCGGCGTTGGTGAGCAGATCCATCGGTTGATACTCTTGATCAAACCGATAACCAACCTTCCACTTCAATGTCAAAAGCTACTGCTAATAAGGTGGAGAACCCTTCTCGCACTAATTCAACCAAGGTCTAGAAAAACACTAGGGGAAAGGTTCCTAAAAAGGGCTCCAATTCCTCTTCTAAGCCTTAATGTCTTTGACTCCTATAACAGTCAAGAATATTAGGGGATTTAACAACCCTAATAAGGTTCTCAGCTACATACAAATTGTTAATAACTTCGGTCTAGATATGGTTTGTTTTCTGGAGAATAGGATTCAATCTTCAGCCCTTCTTAACCCTTGGTTTTGCTCCACTCATAGAATTTTTGAGAATGAAATTAGTTGTCACAATATTGGTTATACTAAACCTGGAAGAATCTTGATTAAATGGAATCCAGATAGGCTGTGCTTCAACCCCTCCCATTTCACTAAATAAATGATATATGGGATGCTATCGGTGGGCTCTCTACCTCCTTTTCTTTTATATGTTATGTATGCTTTAAACTCCTTTGAAGAATGCTTGGTGCTTTGGGATGAACTGAGAAATTTAAATCCCTTTAATGCCATTCCTTGTGTGGTCATGGGGGATTTCAATTGTTATCATTTACAACATGAAAAAGCTGGTGGGAATGTTGTAGGCTGATCCCTTTTAATTTCATGATTTTTGATACCAATCTTTTAGATCTTCTATCTACTAGTAATTTTTTATATAGTACAATCAAAGAGCAGACAATCTTATTCATCTTATGCTCGACTGAATTTTAGTCATGAGTCATGGCTGGGCTCCTTCCTCAACTCCTTCTATAAAGTGCTTAGTTACTCTATATCTGATCACTGCCCCATCATCCTTAAATATGAAGAAATGTCTACTCACAACCATAGATTCATGTATAAAAATTTTTGGGCTAAGTTTCCTAATATTGTGAAACTTTCATCTTTGTGTTTGCTCTTCCTTCTCAAGGAAATCATATCATTGATTTCTATCCCAAGCTCAAACTTCTCAAAGCTATGGTAAATATTAAGAAATGGGCCTCTTTTAACACTATTGCTATCATTTATGCTGATCTTCACTCTCAGTAACAAGCTTGTCAATGCAACTAGATTTGGACCTTTAAATGATATTTTATGTGCAAATATTAAGAAAATCAACTCTAGACTGATTGATTATGCTTCTGTTTGGTCCTCATGGAATATTCCAAGATCAAAAGTCACGTGGCTCTTGCATGGTGAAGAAGATTTAAATTTCCTTTATTCCAAAATTAAAAAGAGAGGTTACTACAATAAGAATGACATTACTGTTGCTTTACTTGGAACCAATCACGAGCAACATTCTGTCAAGTATGTTATTATTCAACGCTTCAAAGAATTATATAATTCCCCTTCCCCTCTTCTTTCTGATATCAACTTTTTTTCCTTTTGGTAAAACCCTCCCTCAGCATCTTGTTGACTCTCTGATGGGGCATGCTTCTGATGGGGAGATTATATCTGCTATTTTCTCTAGTTCCTCTTCTTATTCTCCTGGGCCAGTTGCTTAGAGCTTTTAATTTTACAAAAGGGGTTGGTATAAAGTAGAACCTTCTATCTATAAGACTGTTAAATCCTATTTCTCTAAAAATTATCTCCTAGAAGTGTTAAAGTCACTTCCTTGGCCCTGATTCCTAAAAAGTCCCATGCTAACAATCTTTCTGACTTTAGGCCTATCTCCATTTGTAATGTGTTCTACAAGATTATTGCTTAAAGTTTGGCCTCTCGATTCAAACCCATATGCCCTCCATCATCAACTCATGACAAGCAGGTTTCATCAGCCATTTTGGATTATTAGATTTTGGGCCTCTTCAAGAAAGACACCAAGCAAAAGTTTCTATGTGCTAAATTTGACATAAGAAAGGAATTCGATATGGTTTCTAGAGGGTTTCTCCTCTAAAGGTTGGCCAAGAAAGGATTCCCATCTATCATTATCAGTTGGATAAAACCCTACATATCTTATGTTAATTTCTTAATATGTATTGATGGGGCCTTAGAAGGTTTCTTCCCTTCCTCTACTAGCCTTAGACAGGGATGTCCTTTGTGTCCTTACCTCTTATGTATTACCATGGATGCTTTATCTTGTCTACTTGATGATACTGAGCAGTCTCGTGGTTTTGAATGGTTCAGCATGGACGGCTACAACCAATTTCATCTTTTATGCGCTGATGATTTATTGGTGTTTCGTAAAGCAAAAGTTCTCAATTGTAACAGCCTTAAGGAATTACTCAGTATATTTGCCAACACCTCTGGAAAAAGGCTCTCTTATTATCTCCCCTAACACTCCTCACTTGAGTGAAATTTCTAACTCCTCTCCAAATTTACAATACCTATTCCAAATTCACATATTTTGGCTTCCCTATTTCTCCTAAGAAAGCCAAAATCATTGATTTCTCTCTTTTATTGGAGAAAATTACTAACCACTTCTCTGAATGAAAAGCTAGACTTCTTTCTTTTACAACCAGGTTGCAGTTCATCAAGTGTACTATTGGTAATACTATTGCTTATTTGATTTGTGGTTCCATTATTCCAAAGACTATTTCCAAGACCATTAGGAAATTAGAGACACTCAATCTAAGAAACTTCATGTTATTTCTTGGGTCAATACATGTAAGCCTAAAAGCAATGGTGGTTTGGGGATCCCTTCCCTTTATGCTCTAAATTTGCTTACAATTTCTCCATCATCAGTGGGATCTACAATGAACCGTCTGCCCTCACTAAATGGTTAGTTGCTAGATACACTTCTCCGTGGAAGTCTCCCTTTCCCAACTCTTCTGTTTTTTGGAAAACCATTTGCAATATTGTTTTAAAGCCAAACATAAGTTTAATTTCAAGGTTACATCTGATAGCCCCAGTGCATTGTGTTGGGATCATTTGTGCAATGGTGCTTGGATCTCTGCCTCCTATCCTAACTTCTTATCAACTCTTAGTTCAGGCTTCATTTTATTTTTCTTTTTTTTTTTTTTTGCCCAATTTTGTACTTTCTGATTAGTTCTCATGTAATTTGTCTCTTATCTGATTTCTGGGGATTTTGGAGCTTGCCGTGTTTTTTTGGTAGCTCTTTTTTCTTTTCTTTTTACACTGCAACATCTCATTTTTGTAATCTCTTTTCTTTTGAATGAATGGGCTTATATATATATATATATATATATCTAAGAACAGCCAATAATTATATGAGCCTATTATATAGGAACCTTTTAAGTAGAAACAAAAAGGAACAGTCAATAAATATATGAACCTATTATATAGGAACCTATTAAATAGAAACAAAAAAGAACAGTCAATAAATATATGAACTTAATTTATAGGAACCTATTAACTAGAAATAAAAAAGAACAGCCAATAATTATAGGAACCATATAAATATGGAAACAAAAAACAAAAAAGAAACAAAAGAACAGCCAAGAAATACATGAACATACTATATAGGAATCTATTAAATAGAAACAAAAATGAATAGCTAATAAATATAGGTTAATTAGGAACCCATTATATAGGAATCTATTATATAGAAACAAAAAAGAACAGCCAATAAATATAGAAAGTTAGAAACCATATATAATATAGGAAGACTGAATATAGAAATCATTTATAATTATTATTTATATGACTAAATTAATAAAAATAGTCTAACGAACACAAAAATAGAAACAAATAGTAGACTATGAAAACAAAAAAGAACTGCCAATCATCACATTACCTTAGGTCTACTATTTGTTTCTATTTTTGTGTTCGTTAGACTATTTGTATTAAGTTAGTCTTTATGTTTACAAGCCCCAAGTTTTCAATTGCATGTAATTATAGTGCTCCTGTTGTTGAAATACACTTGCACATGTAACCTTTTTGAATTTAATTAAATTGGGCTTTCGCCCTCATCATTCCCAAAAAAATGGTACTTCATTCTTTTTTCTGTGATTTTCTCCTTGTTGTTTATTTATTTATTTATTTATTTTGACAAATTTGGAGCCAAGTCCGTATATTAATGAAAATAATTACAAAACAAAGCTAAAGCTAAATCCTAACAACAATAAACCAAAGATAAGAGGAAAAGGAAAACCCAACAACAACCTCAAATTACAAGAAAAAACATAAAAGAAGATGCCTAGATCAAAAGGAGGACTCAGTATGTAGTTAACAACCTAGTCATCAGAACATCAAGAATAGAGACAAGGAAGGTGTAGCATCGAATAAAGAGAGAACGAAAAGCCACAGAAGCCTAGGTTCCTGCAGGGCCAACCAAGTCAGAAAAATGGATGGCACGAGGGCCCACCTGAAAACCTCAAATGGATCTCGTTGTTCAGTAAAGGTCGATAGAATGGACTAAAAAAAAGAAACAAAAACATTACGAAAATGAATTTAAAAATCAGTGGAAGAACACTCATTGTAGATAAAATTTTCAAAAGCAGATAAACATGATTTTGGCATGCGCAATGGACCACAAGAAATGCACCAACAATATAGAAAGATTGAATTGATGTGGAAGGATTAACAAATATTTTGCAAGCCTTAGATTTCATTGGAGGCATGACCTATGAGTTAACTAATCTAAAAAACCTTTACATACTCATGGTGACATGCACTATATACCATCTTTGGCATGAAAGGAATAAAAGAAAGTTTAGTTCTTATGCTGGTTGTGTTGTTTATTTGTGTCATAAAATCAAAAGACCTATTACATCGAAGATCTCTAAATGGAAAAATAGGGATCTTTTGAGGGAGAAAGCCAATTTTTGAGCTTGTTTGGTGCTCTCGCCTATGCTGGTTTCTATTTGGTGCTGCTTTATTGTGCCTTATCTTGTAGCTTTCCTCATATGACACACTTTATTAGTGAAGAGTATTTTCTGAGCTCGGATGTTCATTTTATCAGTCTGCTCTATTCTATGATACATATGAGTTGCCTTTCAATTTTCGGTATAGCAAGTTTTATTTGTTTTGGGCCTTGGACGATAATCAAATCATGCCTTATGTACCCACCCCTTGGGCGGTCCTAGAGCAACAAGGGGAGTCATTGTTGCCGGTGTTCTGTTTGCTCTGTGATATTATTTCTTATCAACTCTTAGTCCAGGCCGCATTTTATTTTTTATTTTTTTACCCAATTTTGTGCTTTCTAATTAGTGCTAACGTATTTTGTCTCTAACCAGATTTTTGGGGATTTTGGAGCTTGCTGTGTTTTTTTGGTAGCTCTTTTTTCTTTTCTTTTTAAACTGTAGTATCTCATTTTTGTAATCTCTTTTTTTGTTAATGAATGGGCTTATTCCCTTATTTCTCATATATATATGAACCTATTATATAGGAACCTTTTAATTAGAAACAAAAAAGAACAGTCAATAAATATATGAACCTATTATATAGGAACCTATTAAATAGAAACAAAAAGGAACAGTCAATAAATATATGAACTTAATATATAGGAACCTATTAAATAGAAATAAAAAAGAACAGCCAATAATTATAGGAACCATATAAATATAGAAACAAAAAAACAAAAAGAAACAAATAAACAGACAAGAAATACATGAACATACTATATAGGAATCTATTCAATAGAAACAAAAATCAATAGCTAATAAATATAGGAAGTTAGGAACCCATTATATAGGAATCTATTATATAGAAACAAAAAAGAACAACCAATAAATATAGAAACCATATATAATATAGGAAGACTGAATATAGAAATCATTTATAATTATTATTTATATGACTAACTCAATACAAATAGTCTAACGAACACAAAAATAGAAACAAATTAGTCTACAATTTGTTTCTATTTTTGTGTTCGTTAGACTATTTGTATTAAGTTAGACTTTTTGTTTACAAGCCACAAGTATTCAATTGGATGTAATTATAGTGCTCCTGTTGTTGAAATACACTTGTACATGTAACCTTTTTGAGTTTAATGAAATTGGGCTTTCGCCCTCATCATTCCCAAGAAAAGGTACTTCATTCTTTTTTCTGTGATTTTCTCCTTCTTCTTTTTTTTTTTTTGGAAAATTTTGGGCCAAGTCTGTATATTAATGAAAACATTTACAAAACAAAGCTAAAGGTGAATCCCAAACAAAACAAAAGAAGGAACAATAAACCAAAGACAAGAAGAAAAGGAAAAACCCAACAACAACCTCAAATTACAAGAAGGTGTGTTGGTCAAAAGGAGGTCTCAGTAAGTAGCCAACAACCTAGTCATCAGAACATTAGGAACAAAGATAAGGAAGGTGTAGCATCGAATAAAGAGAGAGCGAAAAGCCACAGAAGCCTAGGTTGCCGCAAGGCCAGCCAAGTTAGAAAGACGGATGGCACAAGGGCCCACCTGAAAGCCTCGAACGGACCTCATTGTTCAATAAAGGTCGATAGAATGGACTAAAAAGAGAAACAAAAACATTATGAAAATGAATTTAAAAATCAGTGGAAGAACACTCATTGAGGATAAAATTGTCAAAAGCAGATAAAGATGATTTTGGCATGCGCAACGGACTACAAAAAATCCACCAACAATATAGAAAGATTGAATTGATGTGGAAGGATTAACAAATAGTAGACCTATGGTAATGTGACTATAAGTTGAACCAAAAGAGTAAGCAGCTCAAAAATTACCTAACAACAATGTATCACTTAAATGATCCATAAAACTAATGATCATCATTATTCCACTTGTTTTACCAATTACAGTAAAACGAATGGAAGGTTCTAAGATTCTTCAAGATCAGTTTCAAAATCAAAAAAATCTGAAGCTTTGCAAGACCCATTACTCTGAATTCCTGTTTTAATGTTTTAATGTTTTTAGAAATTTCTGTTTTCTTAAATTTGTTTTTTTAAATTTGTTTTAATGTCTTAATGATTTTAGGAATTTCTATTTTTAGGAATTACATTTAAACAAATTTGTGATTTCTGTTTTTAGAAATTTCTATTTTTGCTGAGAACATTTGAATGTTGCCTCTATTAATGTCTAGGATCATGTTGTTTAGGAATTTTTTATTTAAAGATTTTACGAATTATTTTCTAGTTTATTTTTTTAGAAAATAATAACTCAACCAAAAATATTATATAAAATAACATATTTTTACTTACCTAATTAGTTATAACCATAATTAACTACTTCTAATTTTTTTAAAAACTCAGCAAAAACATATATATTCATTATCAAAAAACTAATTATGTAATTAATTAGATGTGCTATATTACTGTTTAATAAAAATTGGAAATAATTCATTAAATGAATAAAAAAATTCATTTTATAGTGAGTTCAATCAAATAGGCTATATTATTGTTTTCTATCCAAAATTTTTTCTCTTAAACACAAAAAATAATATTACTATATTCTCTAAAAAATTCAAAATTACAATTTTATGTAAATAATTCACAATCAAAATTTTCAGTCATTTTTAAACTTAAATGATACACAATAGACATTTCAATACTATCAAGATCTAAGCATCAAGCTTATATGACAACCTTCTAAAAGAACACAAAGTTCTGCCACAGCAAGCAAGTTAGGATTAGCACCACCTATTCATTCATTAAGGAAAAAATAATTATGTTGAAATCACCCAAATTATCTACCATTTCAGATCGAGCTAGCAATTAGCATGGAATAATACAAATCTAGATTAAAATAGGAAACATATAGATGCAAAACTTAAGTAAAAACCACCCAATGTTTCTTCATCAAACTCATGCAAGAAGGCCAAAAAAAATTTTTGTTATATTATTTTTTGCTTAGTAAGACACCTTATTGTTTGCTAAAAAAAACTAGAAAATTTTTTGCTATCTTATTAAATGTTTCCTCATTATTTAGTTATTCTCCATTATTTTTCCTAATTGTTCTTTTTTCTTGCATTTGTATATGCATATAAATGTTTGTAATAATAAGATAATTCTCCGACCAATCTATTGTAGTTGTCGCTTCTAACACATCATTCTCAACATATTGTTGCTAGAAATTATATGTGAAATTCCCCTTCCGGTAAGGACTCGGGACTAATGGAGCTTCATTGATTTCAAGTTGTTCTTATTGTATTAGATGGTGCAGAGGTAGGTGAATTGCTTCGGCCTGTGTTGTGTCCCATAGTACAATTTATTGCTTTTATTGTCTTGACATCCTTACTTATAGTAGATACCACATCTGAAATTATGCTATTACCCTTTGACAAAGTCGTGTCTATATATATTTTTGTGGTGGAAGGTGGAATGCACACGCAGGATTCCATGCTTCGACGTTTAAATTTGGCAGCTCATGTTGGATAGATCTAAATCTTTTTACTGGAAAAATTGGAAACATTCCACCTTAGGCGTAACCTAATAGCCTCAAGCAAAGGATTGGTTCTATTTGCATCAGGACGGAAGAATGCATAAACCAAATTCAAAGAAGAAGCGACACTTGACAATTCAGCTGCATCATTAAGCTAGATAGGTTAGGTGCGTATCCCCAGCTAGAGTGGTGCTCATTCTTCTATTCTTGGTGTGTTACTATTCCAGCGTGTGTCTTCTTTTTCCCAAGAATAGTGATGCTCATAAATAGAATGTTTTGGGTTAGAATATCTAGAATTTTACTTAATTAGAATGAATTTTATATTTGATTTATGGGCATTATGATCCTTTCTCTTCTTTTAACGTTTCGTTTTTTTTTCCTACTTTGGTGATTTTGTGTTTTTGAGCATTCCCATTTTTTCCTACATGAAATTATGCGTGTTGAATCTCACTAATTTATATTTTATGAGTTGTAAATTGGGGGTTTCCCTTCCTGTCATTTCCATTAAGGTGAACAAATTTGGTTTGCTGAAACAAATGGTAATAAGTGGAGAAACCTTAAACCTACAATAACAATAAGGGAAGAGAAGGAGAGCTGCAGAAATTCATGGTATATTTTTCACCATACATTATTGTTCGAGCATACAGGTATATATATATATATAAAGGGGAATAGATAGTTATAGTGGAACAGTGTAGATCATAGGAGCAGAGATCCATTGATCAGGATTGCAGCAATGGTTGGGTTTGTTATGTAGTAGGTAGAGAGTGGAGCAGAGCCAATTATACCAATGCTGGTGCAGAAAATATCTATTAACACAGCCCCTCAAGTTGACAATGATTCTTGTATTGTTAAGTTGCATATGACTTGGAGAAAATGAGTGGTGAAAAGAGTTTTGGTCAAGATATCAGCTGGTTGGTCTTGTGATGCTATATGATGCATTATAATTTGTTCATCTATAATGCAATCCCGTATAAAGTGATAACCGACCTCTGTATGTTTAATGCTAGCATGAAATACATAATTATTAGTTAATGCAATAGCAGAAGTGTTATCACAGTAGACTTGAGTAGGTGCGGTAACTAACATTTGAAATTTAGTAAGTAGCCATCACAACCACATAATATCACTTGCAATTTCAGCCAAGGCACAATATTCAGCCTCAGCCGATGATCTTGTAACAATAGGTTGCTTCTTGATGGACCACAATAATAGATTGTTTCCAATGAATGCATAGAAACCATTTATTAATCAGTGATCAATGAAATTAGTGGCCCAGCTAGAATTTGCATAAGCATGAAGCTCAAGAGATGATTTAGTAACATGTAGAGCATAGTTGATGGTACCATTGAGATATCTCATCACTCTTTTCGACAGTAGAAAATGGACTTGATATAGTTTGTGCATGTGTTGGCATAGGTGATTTATTGTAAATGCAATATCTAGCCTGGTAATCATGAGATACTAAAGTGAGTCAACCATTTGTATGTAAGATTTATGTTGCTTTTGAAGTATCTATAGGTGTTGGCAGTTTGGATGGCAAGGGGCTTTCAGCTGGTTTGCAAATGAGCATTTTAGATTTGTTTAGTGCATCAATGATGTAATGAGATTGGCATAAGACAGAACCTATAGAATGATGGATAATTTGGAGGCCGAGAAAATGGGAAACATGCCTCAGATTCCACAAAAGAAACTTGGAGCTTAAATTTTGAAGTAGTTTATCAATCTTGATTTTATTGTTTCCTCTGAGGAGTACATCATTAATGTAAACTAGCAAATAAAGTGAAACAAAACCTTTATGGAAGATAAATAATAAAGGGTCATCCTTGCTTGCAACAAATCTGTATTGTAATAAGTGAGAGGAGAATGTGGAGAACCACTAGTGAGGTGACTGTTTGAGGCAGTAAATAGCTTTATTCAATTTGCTCACATGATTTGGGTACTGAGGATCTTGAAACCTGGGAGGCTATTTCATGTATACTACTTCATCAAGCTTACCATGAAAAAAGGCATTAGATGCATCTAAATGATAAATAGTCCATTAAAAGGTAGTTGCAACAATTAAAAGAAGTCGAATGATAGGAAATTTTACAACCGGGTTGAATGTGTCGGTGAAATCAATGCCATTTTCCTAATTAAAGCCTTATACCGCAAGTCGAGCTTTGTGATGAGAAATAGACCCATCAAAATTAAACTTAGTTTGTAGAGCCATTTGCAAACAAGTATATTTTTTGTAGTGCTACTTGGACTGAGAGACCAAGTACCTTGATTTTGTAAGGCCTGAAATTCGGTAGAAATAGCAGATCCCTAAGCAGGATGCTAGTTAGCTTCAGAAAAAGATGTTGGTGACAATGGAAAGAATTTATGATGGAGATCAAAGATTTTCTTTAGTTTAAGATGCCCAGTTTGTAGATAAGAAAGCATTGGATGTCGAATGGGTTGACTTATTTAAGTTATTGGAGTAGATCAAATGGTATTATCTGGAGTTGGTAGAATTATAAGTGGGAATTGAGTCAGTGATGGTTGTTGGCTTAGAATGAAACTCGTAGAAGAAATGGTAGAAGAGGCAGATATTGTGGGGGTATGAGGAATAATAGTGGCTAGCACTAGAGTGAGTGGAGGAATGGGAGTGGTTTGTGAGGGAGTGGAGGGTAGAGGAGATTGTTTGAAAGGAAAGATGGATTCAAAGAATTGCACATGCCTTGAAATATATATGGAGAGTGATTGGATTCAAGCATTTATAGCCTTTTAATTCAGTGGTGTATCACAGGAAGACCCAGGAAGACACAGGGAAGAGAATGAGGCTCAAACTTTTGATAATGTATTGGGGGAATCTAGGGGTAGCATAAACATCCAAACACATAAAGACGATGACGGGAAGGGGGTTATTAACCTTTGATATGGAGATACATTATATGTAGTTTTGGATGGTAAGTGATTGATGAGATATGCAGCCATATAAAGTGTGTACACCTAGAAATGGTGTGGCATATTTGCCTCAAATTAAAGAGAATGCATCATTTCTAGTAGGTGTTTTCTTTAAGCAATACTATTCTATTGAGGTGTATATGGACAAGACGATGCAAAATTCTAAAGGCATTCAAACATTTTTGAAGTTAATGTTGACAAACTAACCACGTTCAATTTTAATGGGTGTTTAAAATTATTTTTCTACAAGCTGCTTAAATTGTGAAAAAGTGGGTAGAACATCTGATTTAACTTTTAATGAAAATTACCCAACAAAATCTTGTGAAATCATCAACAGGAAGAAGATAGTATTTATAACTTTGATTGAAAACAATTGAGGAAGGACACCATACATCTGTACATATAAGTTCAAGACATTTATTAGATTTAGGATAAGCCAAAAAAGCAAGGCGATGAATTTTTTACTCGAGCACAGGAATCATAGTGAGAGTGCATATATTGTTCTTGGCTGAATTTGAGAGTGGTTGACAAAAAACTGTTGAATAGTGGGGGATGGATGACCAAGCCTATTGTGCCAATTAGAGAGGTTGATAGGTAAGCTAAATAAGGCAGTAGGTGAGTCGGAAGTTTGTTGGAATTTGGAAGTAGCAAGGATCTTAATGGGATAGAGGTCATATAGGTTTGGTCCCTGAAATAGAATTTGATGAGTCTTGCAGTCCTTGATAGTGAAACCAACATTGTCAAACAAAATGCACCAAGTATTGTCTTTAAGAAGATGATGAACTGAGAAGAGACTATGAGTAAGATGGGGAACATGTAGAATGTGAGGTAGACGAAACTTATGAGATGGTGTAGGCAAGATGCTTTTACCGGAATGTACAATTGGAAGTTGATTTCCATTGCCTACCTGTACAGGAGAGTTGTCGGAGTAAGGATGAAGTGATTGAAGCAGGGAGGCATTGAATGTGAGATGGGCGGATGTTGCTAAATCTAAGAACTAGTCTACACTGGATACATCTTCTTGTGCCACAAATGCTTGGGGTGTACACTGGTAAGAGAGATTTTCTCTATGCCAACATGAAGTAGTTGAATGACCTATTTTTCCATAAATTTGGCATACAACTAAAGCAAACAGACGTCTTCCACAAGGAGATGTAGATGGAAAGGAATGCCCTCTACGGGGAGTATTAACGACCATGATAATATCCATGTGATGGCCATGGAAGGCTATAAGAGCAAATGAAGAATCTGTTGGAGCAATCGTGTTGTATTGGGAAGATTATTCAGTAGAAATGTTAACTTCCTAGAAAAAAGCAACACATATAAATCATATAAACTGATGGGATGGAGTTTAGTGTGGATTGCAATTTTGAAGGCGTTGTAGGTAGGAGGTAGACCATTAAATGTAAACAGAATGATGTCTTCAAGATCTATCTAAGAACCTGCAGTATTGATTGTATCAATGCTTTGCTTGAATTCAGAGAGGTATTGGAACATTGATTTATCCCCCATTTGGAGTTGATGACGCTCATTCTAAATATGGAGAATACGAGACCAGTTTGTAGATTGCAGTTGTAGTTCTAGTGTGAACCAAATTTTAGCACATGACTCAAGATTGAGTACATATGGCAATAGGGATGGGGATATGGTAGAAAAGAGAGCTGCGGCAAGATTTTGATCTTTAAGCTGCTAAGTGTGATAGGCATTATTAACCACAATGGAGTTATCTGGGAGATGCGAATGTTTAAGGGATTTAGGGATGGAACCATCTAGATACAAAATAAAACCATTTGCTCCAATAGTTTAAAAATCGATGAGCGCCATATAAGATACTTTGTGGTGGTCAACTAAACATTGAGGATAGATTTTATATTTGACAATTGGAATTTAAGCTGTGGAGGTATATGAATGATTGTCGAGGCTAGGGATGGATGAATAGTAGCTGTAGTTGAAGCTTCTATGCTAGCCATGAAGAAAGAGAAGGATAGATGCTCTTAAAAAAAGTTAGAACCTGGTATGCTCTGATACCATGAAGAAACCTTAAACCTTCAATAGTAGTAAGGGAAGAGCAGAAGAGCAGCAGAAATTCATAGTATATATATTTTTCATATACATTACTGTTTCAACATGCATGTATGTATGTATGTATGTATATATGTATGTATGTATATATATATATATATATATATATATATATATATATATATATATATATATATATATATATATATATACACACACAATTAAAGGGAAATAGGCAGGTATAGTGGAATGGTGCAAATCATAGGAGCAGAGATCCAGCAAGCAGGATTGCAACAAAGGCTGGGTTTGTTATACAATAGGTAGAGAGTGGAGCTGGTCCAATTATACCAATGTTAGTTCAGCATATATCTGTTAATAATAAGTACGTCGTCATCAAACTTTTGATTTAAAGAAGGATAGCTTTATTGGGAGCTTTATCATTGTTTAGTTTTCAGGCAACAAACATAATTTCATTTCTCTATTATTTTTAATAATTTTATTATTATTTATTATAAATTTTTTTGATAAAAATTTATTTTTTATAACTAGAATAGTTAATTTTTTTTTGGTAAATAGAATAGTAAAAGTTGCTCTCTACATAATAATTTTCTAATAAATTTTATACAAAACACCTCGAGATGCATTGCCCTAATTGGTTAGCTTTCTACCTTCTCTCACCCTCTCTTATTCATTTATGATTAGACAAAAACATTAAATGCAATTTTTAGTGTCAATATATTCCTTAACCTATTTTTTGAACAAATGCAATTATTCATTAGTATTTCTTATTTAAGATTATTTGTGAAAATATGCAATATTCTTTGGAGGGGCAAAGTTAATATGCAATATTTATTTGTTCTTATTAAGGGTTAGGTACATCAACTTTTTGAACCTATATAATGGTATTAAACCTTTTAAATGGCAATTATTAATGTTCAAAATAACTAAAAAAATTTAGAAATCAAAAAATGAAACTGCAAATTAATGCACAATTTTCTACTCGTAATATAAATTATTTATCGTGCGGCCTCATGGCCCAGGACACATGGGAAGATCTGTTGCAACTTGTTTTGTGATAGTTCATAATAGATGGATGAATAAATGCAACCACCATCTTCCTCTCATCCTGAGGTTAATGAGTTTATTTTTTAGGATTCTTCGAATTGCCGGATTACTTTAGTCAATTGGCTATTCAATGCATCTCCTTTATACCTATTCAAGTTCAACCTTCTTCTCCTATCTCTTGGATTGGGTCTGGTAAACCTTGCTTTAAGACATTCTATATGCACATCTTCTCTGAATTTTGGACAGTTTCCTGGCACAAGTTCGTTTGGCATAAACATTATGCACTAAGATTCTCCTCATTTGTATGGATGGCATTTAGGGATGGATTAAAAACTGCTGATGTGTTAGCTAAAAGGAATATTCTAGCCCCGGGAAATTTCTCTCTTTGTCACATGGAAGATGAAAGTATTAACCACATATTCTTTCAATGTGACTTCTCGTTTATGATGGTTTCTCTTCTTCTCCCTCACTTGTAAGGATTTTTATTCAGGCCTACTTTATTACAAATTTTTGAATTTTTTTTATGATCACTAGCAGTTTCATTCTTCTGGGATGGTTTTTTGTTATTTTGTGATTTGCTACTCTGTTTACTTTATTTGGAGAGGAAGGAACGATAGACATTTTGCTACTGAGGATAGCTCTTCTCAGTTTATCTCTCGTAAGATCACTAATGCTATTCATGCCAAGGTTTCGAGCTGGAAGAATTTTAAGATGTTGCACTCTTCCTTCCCCTCGTGCTTCGGATTCTGATTTTTGTCTATGGGGGTTCTGGAATTCCCAGGTTTTGGCTCTATTTCTGATTCTTTTGAGGTGGTTGTTGGGAATTCTCCTTGCCCCATACGGACGATGATGAGTGGAATTGACAATTGTTTGGCTTCTCCCCTCGGACAGCCTTGCTGCACCCTTCAGCTCCCATTTCTTGGCCTGGCAGCTTCTGTTTTTTTTGCACCCGGTGGTTTGTTTTGGGGCATGCTTTGATGGCAACTAGGGGTGACCTTTTTTCTCATCCGATTTTTGTTCGGGCTTTGAGTTGTTGTCCTTTTGTATCCTGGGTTTCTTATGCCCATGATTGTTGGTTCCTCTATACCTGAGGTTGTTCTGTGATCATTTTATCCTTCTTTGTTAGGGTTTTGTTTTTCCCTTCTATTTTGTTATAGCTCTTTTATTACTTGTAATTTGGGTTTAGAGTTGTTTTTTTGTTCATTTTGTAATCTTTGTTTTTAATATACGGGCGGGCGGCGCCCCAAAATTTCCAAAAAATAGATCGACTTTTATTAGATAAAAAAATTTAATATAAGCAACATGTCAAAAGAAAAAAATATATAGAAATTTTATAATAAATTGTTGAAATTTTTGTAATAGAAATATGATAGGCGCATTAATTTGCGTTTTTAATTTAATAGTTTTATTACCTCATATCCCAGAAAATTATGCATTAATTTATAGCTTCATTTATTAATTTTATAGTTTATTTTAATTATTTTTAAAATATATAATAATTGCCATTTAATAGTTTTAATACCATTAAATAAGTTTAAAATGTTGATGTACCTAGGTCCTAACCCTTGATCAGAACAATTAATAGTGGTATGTGGGAGATTTACATACATACCACTTTATACTACTCTATTTACATATTTAATATCTGAAACTTTAATATTACATACATACCACCCTTAGTTCATTTTCATATAAATATAAGTGGTAAAAATGAAATATATGAGTGGTGGGAAAGAAATATAAGTGGTATATTTGATATTAAAATAATATAGAGTGATATGTATGTAATATTAAAATTTTAGGTGTTAGATATGTAAATAGGTTATTATAAAGTGGTATGTATGTAAATTTCCCATTTGCATAATTTCACAAATAATCTTAAAAAAGAAATATTAATGAATAATTGCATTTGTTCAAAAAATAGTTAAAGAATATATTGGCATTAAAAAATTGCATTTATGGTGTTTGTCTGCCACTGATAAAAAATGAATAAGAGAGGGTGAGAGAAGGAAGTAACCAAATAGGGCAATGCATCTATAGGTGTTTTGTATAAAATTTATTGGAAAATTATTATGTAGAGAGCAACTTTAACAATTCTGTACAAAAAGTAAATTTTTATCATAAAAAATTCTTTAAAAAATAATAAAATAATAAAATATTGTAGCCAAATGGAATTATGTTTATTGCCTAAAAAATCTAACAATGATAGAACTGCCCAATGAAACCATCAATCTTTAAATCAAAAGTTTGATGACGACGTACTTATTACCATTTGTTTTTGCTAATCAAATTAATTCAATATAATCAAAATTACAAGAAGGGAAGCCTAATTTACAACCTATAAAATAGAAATTAATGAGGTTCAACAAGCAAAATTCCATGTAGGACAAAAGGGCAATGCTCAGAAACAGCAAAATCACCAAAGTAGGATTAAAAGAAAAAGGCTAACAGAAGAAAAATGACTCATAATGCCCAAAAATCAAATATAAAATTCATTCTAATTAAATATAAGTCAAGATGTTCTAACTCATAATTTTCTATTGAGGAGCATCACTATTTTTGGACAAAAGAACATATGCTGGAATAGTCGCAGACCAAGAATAGAAGAATGAGCACCACTCTAGCTGGGGATACGCCCCTAACCTATCCACCTTAATGATAGAGCTGAATTGTCAAGTGTAGCTTCTTAGAATTTAGTTTATATATTCTTCTAGTCTGAAGCAAATAGAAACAATTCTTTGCTTGGGGTAAGGTGGAATGTTTCTAATTTCTCCGGTCTATCCAACTTGAGCTGCCTAATTTAAACGTCCAAACATGAAATCCTTCGTGTTCATTCCACCTTCCACACAAACATGTATGTAGATACGGCTTTGTCAAAGAGGAATAGCATAATTTCAGACATGGTTTTTGTCTTAAGTAAAAAATTGTACTATTGGAGACAACACAGGTCGAAGCAATGCACCTACCTCTACACCATCTAATATAGTAAAAATGCCATGAGATCAACAAAGCTCCATTAGTCCTAAGTCCTTACGGGAAGGGGCATTTTATATATAATTTTTAGCAACCATATGTCTGAGATTGAGGTGCTAGAAGAGACAATTATAATAGCTTAGTCGGAGAATTGTCTTTTTAGTACAAACATTTATATGAATATACACATATAAGAAAAGAGAATAATCGGGAAACACTAGTATTAGAATAGACTTTTGCAGCACTATTTTTACCTTATTGCAGTGATTAAAACAACTATTATTTTTTTAGCAGCGGTTTAAGAACCGTTGGATATCAATCGTATTTGTTGTCGCTGCAAACGGCTTCCGCAATGCACTTTAAACCATTGTATGAGATCCATTTTTTGACTACGATAGTTTTGGTCGCTACGATTCTGCTACCTTGCAGCTGTAGCAAAGCATCAAATCAGTTACAGAAAAATTATTGCAAGGCTATTGCAAATGAGATCATTTATATTTAAAATTAATAATAATATTATTTCATAAGATAAAAAATTCTATTAGAATATTTTGATAGAAATGTATTAGAATGGGCTTTAAAAGAATTGAATTTATTTTGAAATGAATACAATACAAACTCTTTAAATGCAACATTAATCTTAAAGCAAAACAAATGATTTTAAAGCACCTCTCCATAGAATTTATAGCAGGATGTCTTGATAATTTTGTGCTTTGCTTTCAGTTCACCAATAGATGTAATAAATTAAATATATTTTTAAATGTTTTACAAATTGTTTTAATGTTTTTAGGAATTTATGTTCTTAGGAATTTCTGCTGTTGCTGAGAACATTTAAATTTTGCCTCCATTAAGGTCCAAGATCTTGTTGTTTAGGGATTTTTTATCTTAAGTTTTTAGGAATAATTTTCTATTTTTTTTTTTCAGCAAACAATAAGGCGTCTTACTTAGCAAAAAATAATATAGCAAATTTTTTTTTAGGCCTTCTTGCACGCGTTTGATGAAGAAACATAGGGTAATTTTTAATTATATTTTGCATCTAAATGTTTTCTATTTTAATCTAGATTTGTATTATTCCATATTTGCTAATTGCTAGCTCGATCAGAAATGGTAGATAATTTGGGTGATTTCAACATAATTATTCTTTCCTTAATGAATGAATAGGTGGTGCTAATCCTAACTTGCTTGCTGTGGCAAAACTATGTGGTCTTTTAGAAGATTGTTATATAAGCTTTTTTTTAAGGATAATTTTATTTTATCAAAAAAGACGATTTGATCTCTACAATTTCTTGAGTTTGCTCGATAAACAAATTCCAACTTTAGCCTCCAAATCCTTCTCTCTGCTTTCTCTTTCCCCCTCCCCTTTCCCTTCTTCTCGTATTTCTTCTTTGGCAAGGTTGTGGTAGTGCAAAGAGCTAAGTGGTTTTAGATATTTAATGTAATATTTTTATTCTTTAAACCTAGCACCATGATGCTTTCTTTCCCACTGTCATCGTGCCCATCGAGAATCTTCCAAATTATCATAGAATATGCTCATTTAAGACCCGACGGCACGGTGGCACTAGCCGGTGCCTCGGCACTTGCCCAAACTTAATGTTTTCTAATTTTTGAGGGCTCAATGTCACAGTGGTGTCAAACTCAACGCTGCGGTTCCCATAGAGAAAAATTCACTCTGAATTTTCTTCTTTTTAACTCCAAATCTTGGTTATTATCTACCCCATTTAATATTTTAAGACTTATAATAACTAATTAACTTATAATTGTTGACTAGTTACCAAAAATTATGTGGGTTTGACGACAGATGTTACCTTCTCCCCTCCTTACAAAAATATTATCCTCGACATTTTAAATCCACAGTACAATTAATAAGGACTTAGTCAGAATAAGTCAGGGTACATCAGTCTCATCCTAGTCTCTTTCTTCTAAGTTGCTCGTCACTTTGGTCTATGCTTCCATTAAATTTTGGCCATCAAAATCTATTTATTTCTTAATTGTTTAACATCGAAAGCCAGAATACATTCAAGTTCTTCTTTGTACATCAGATTGGGTTGGATTTCTGCTTCAACTTTTGGGACATTCTGATCTACATTTGTCACCCGTTTTCTCAGCACAGACATATGAAATACATCAGAAATATCTAACATATAATTTGGTAGCAATAATCTATAAGAAGATTTTCCTATTCTTTTAATTATTTTAAATGGTCTAATATATCTTGGACTTAACTTATTATCCTTTCCAACTCTGCTTACCCCCCTCTTTGGACTGACTTTCAAATGCACAAAGTCACCCACATGAAATTCTAAAGACTTATGCTTAGGGTCAAACTATCTCCTTTGACATTCCTGAGTTATTTCCAATCATTTCCTAATCAACCAAATCTTCTCAGTAGCAATGTTTACCAGCTCAAAACTAATCAACCTTCTTTCCCCTAACTCAATCCAAGATAACTGTGTCATGCACCTTTCATAAAGAGCTTCATAAGGGGTCACACCCATACTTGCCTAGAAGCTACTATTATATGCAAACTCAATCAAGAGTATGTGATCTTCCCAACTTTCACCAAAATTCATAACTCAAATCCTTAATAGATCTTCGAAAACCTGAATGACCCTTTTAGATTGCTCATTCGTTTGGGGGTGAAAAGCTGGGCCTACTTGTTAATAGAATCCATCTACCTTAATGGCAAAAAATGAGGAAACATCATCAATCTATCTATAAATACTCATCTACTTGTAATTCAGCTCTCTTTACATATTGAATCTGGCCCCTTAATTTCACAAATTCTTCACCTGCCTTATGAGCTTCCTTAATATTATCCTGTAATGAAGGTTGAACTAACATTTGAGATATAGATCCACTATGTATATAAGAATTATTTCTTTTATCTTTTAATATAACAACAAAGAAAGCTATCTAATTTCTTTTTTATTAATATGAACATCAATAGAAGTGAATCTATTAATCAATACATCACTATGCCTCTATATTCATTGCTTTATCATATTCATGCAATACTCAGAAATCATACAAATGCAACTCATCATTTCTCTCCTAATTACAAAAGAATGACTAAAAGTCAAAAAGAAACAAAAAAATATTAAAAATTGAAGAATTTTATAACTAACCAGTCTCACACTCTTGATTCTCTTCCCTATCTTGAAATCATTTAAACTATATATAATGAGCTAAAAAGCTCAATTGGTTACTAATCCTAGCTACAACTCAAAGCACGATAAAGAAGTATTATGCATATTGTCAACCAGTTTGTAGCAGTAGCAGTTAATATGATCATGAATTTATTCATAATTAATAAAACTCATTCGGTAGCAATAAAATCTATAAAATATTATAGTATGGAAGCTAGTAAAATAGTACAACATGGAAACAATAAAATCTATAAATCAATATAGAGTCAAAATAATAAAGCAGCAACCAAACATTATTAAATCATACATCATAACAGTGCTATTCAGTCAGTAAAATAATTATATAAATCGGTAAAACTAAAGCATCGATAAAGACTATCGAAACTATATCAATGTAGTAATATCATATAAGAGTATACACATTATATTCAACTATTCTATATCAGTATCTGATTAATATATTAATCACATGCTCAGTAATAATGAAATAATTAATAGTGAATCAAAAATAATAACAATGATAATGAATCACTAGTAGCATTAATAATAGTATCAATATTAATAACGTTATTTGAGATAGCAGCAAAATAATATAGGGATAATAAATCCATATAGTAATAACAAAATAGTACAGTATCCGTAATGCCATACTATTATTGTAAATCATTACAATATAAGCTAATTTATGTAGTTACATACATTACAATAATTACACTAAATACGTAAGGTGTTCCAGTTTGCAAGTTGTTTTTCCAATTGTTTGTAAGTTAGTAGGCAGTAATTATTAGCTTAATAAATAGAGTCATCACTCTTTTCTCATCGACATAGTAATTAACTCCTTATAACTCTCAATCAGTGAATCACATAAATTAGTAGATGATGACACCAAATAACAATATTTAAAGAAAAGTTTGTCTGCCCACCATCATAAATAGGTCAATCGCATGCCCATATTCATTGATAATGCTTGAATAAACAGTATACTTATACATAAAAAAAATACCAAAATTTATATCTTGTTCAAATCATACAAAATACCTTAACTTTTATTTTACCTAGTAAAATTATAAAATCAACCAGTCAAAATATCTAGAATAATCAATAATATAACATATAAATAATTATGATGTAGAAGTTCATTAAATTGGGAGAAAAAATAATAAAAATAATTTGGGGAAAATATAAATAAGATAAGAGTCACCAACTACGGTCTGAGCAATTTTCATAAAAATAACGAAGCAGATCGATGACCAAAATCCTAGTTAATTTCCTTTCTCCTCCTTCCATCTCCCTTTTCTTCCTTCCACGGCAAGCCACAGCGTCAGGAAGTGAGGGAGCCATATGAGTTGAGGAATATATATATATATGTGTGTGTGTGTGTGTGTGTGTGTGTGTGTGTGTGTGTGTGTGTGAAGCGCCACATAACCACTACCTAGCACTGCATGCTGAATTAAAAATTATTATAAAATAAAGCCTTTAATGTCGTAACGGTGTTGTCTGGTGCCGTTGTACTCATAGGCACAGCACTGCCGCTCTATAGTTCAAATAGAAATTTAGATGCTCATTTTAAATTTTTATTTAGAAAATTTCAAGTTGTTGCAATCTACCCACCTTAAAAAATATCATCTCCGACATTTTCCTTAAGTATTTGGACTACAAAATAGATATAAAATAAATTCGCATGATAAAGCTCAAATTAAGTCAAAATTAAATCAAAACTCATCAAAGGCAATCAATTCATATCATAAAATCATGCTGTTAATTTAATCACACATTATTCACTTATGTAATGAAATATTATATCATTCAATCATTCAAAATAAGTTTTTATCGATCTACTTGATACTATGATTTATACACTCGTGGTATCACTAGAGTAGGAAATGTCAGTCTTAGTTCTATACACACCATATGACTACCAATAACAACTTTTCCACTAGCCCTATTATAGATCATTCACTATAAGCTCTTAATCCTACAGCCCTCCATTCCTTAGTCTGTATAGACTATCCTACTCCAAAATTAGTTCTTCCTCTCTATGAATAATTTGCTACCTTATATCCTTACTATCTATATCATAAATATCATGTCAATAAGTAACACTAAACTCAATGACTTCTTACACAATGAATATATTCACTATAGCTATCGGTAGATGCTATTGATCCAGATCCCCTCAACTCATTATATCTATTTTTCTTATCATTACACTTTCTCTATATCTGCTTTATTCATCTCTAGTCCTCAACCTACTAATATTATACATGGAGTTCACATCATACATAGATGATGATACTATGAAATCAATCTTTATCAGTTTCTCACATTACCAACTAAAAAAATTCCTGAATCTACAAAGGCACTAACGGATGTCTGAACTCCCTGTTCAACTCTTGTAGAATTCTATATACTTTTCTTAAGTAGTAGGGATCAAATGAGGAGGATACCTAGCCAATGCACGAAACACTATTTCATGCTACATTGCTGTCTTGCATCCCTGTTCCAATCTGATGAAAGCTTCTTACATTTATCATCGAGCTAAAGGAGGTACATACCACATTTTGAACACTGTAGTGAATTCATCCCAAGTGATCTAAGCATTGGTCTTTTCCTAAAATTTTTCTCTCAAATTACTGACCCACCACCTCTTAGCCTCTCCTTCAAATTAAAAAATTACTAGTAGCACATTCCTATTATCTGGACATTGCATTATATCAAAGATATTCTTTGTACTCAATAACCAATATCCTATAGTCTAGGTCAACAACTCCTTTGAATAGTGGAGTCTTTAGTTTATGAAATATTTATAAATATTTATCACCCTCTTCTTCCTTACTCCCAGCTAACTTGCTCTATATATCCCCAATTACCTATGTTAATAAACTAGCTAACTTCATAATACTATCGAATGGTACTAGAGTTGCACCGTGTTACTTATTTGATGCATTTTACTCTAGTAAATCTATTTCATTTATTCACTTATATGATTCAGTCTGATCTGAAGAATTCAAACATGTATTCAATTATGCAAGCAGAACAATGCACCTTAATCTACCTAGTACTCGGCTCAATTAATTCCTACATCTTTTGAAAAAATTAATTCTTCAAAAAACTATGCCCTAATACCAATTATAATGCCATAGAATATAATTTGGAAAATTATTTTTTTAGCTTTTAACATAATAACAACTAGAGCTATGTACTTCCTTTTTTATTAATATGAATATCAGTAGAAATGAAACTATTGATTAAAATATTACTATACCTCTGTATTCATTACTCTATCACATATAATACTCAGGAATCATATAAATACAATCCATTATTCCTCACTTAAGTATGAAAGAATAACTAAAAGTAAAAAATAATAACAAAATAACAATAAAACTTAAGGAATCCATTAACTAATTAGTCTCAAACTCTTGATTCTCTTCATTAAACTGAAATCATTTAAACCATATATAATAATTTAAAGCCCAATAAGTCACTAAATCCTACAAATTTACTTAAAGAATGATAAAGAAGCAATATGTATGTCACCAGCCAGTTCACAATAGTAACATTCAATATGATTATGAATATATGCAAAAATAGTAAAACTCATGCAGTAGTAAAATCTTTAAAATAGTAAAATAGTACTGTACAGAAGTTAGTAAAATAGCATAGTACCAAAATAGTGAAATCTATAAAGTAGTCAACCAATATAGTGTAAAAAGAATAAAGAGTGATCAATCATTATTAATTCATACATTATAGCAATACAACTCAAAAGGTAAAGAAATCAACTAAATAGATAAAATTAAAGCATCGATGAAGACTATCAAAACTGTATCGATGCAACAATATGGTATAAGAATATACACAAGATATTTAGCTATTCTATATTAATATCAAACTAGTATCTTAATCACATGCTCAATAATAGAAATCACGTGTTCAGTAATAGTGAAATAGTAAATATGGAATCAATGGTAGTAATAGTGTTAATGAATTAACAACAATATCAGTAACAATAACATCGATGGTAGTAGCAGAAAAATAGTACAACAAAAATAAATTTATATAGTAACACTAAAATAGTAAAGTATCAGTAAAGCCATATAGTGATAGTAAATCTATACAACACTAGCAAATTTGTGCAGTGACATACAGTACAATAATTATACTAACCTAATAAGGAGTTCTAGCTTGCATAGAATTTTTTTAATAGTCTGTAAGTTAGTTGTCTGAAACCAATTGCTCAGTAAATAGAGTCATCACTATTTGCCCATCAGTATAATAACTAACTCCTTATAACTCTCAATCAGTGAATCACTGTAGGATAACACCAAATCACAGTATCCCGTCGGCCCACCATCATCTATATGTCAACCCGTTTGTAGCAAACTTCAGTGAATAATAAGTATTTACTTAAAAAATAATAATAATAATAATAAAATCATCCTTTACTTATATTTCCATACATTATTAGTATAATATTATAATAATAATTGTAACAAGCTACTGTCTAATCACATGCTCATATTCATTGTTAATGCTTGTATTAATAGTATGCTTATATATACATTAAAAAAATACCAAATATTATATTCTATACAAATCATAAAAAATACCATAACTTTCATTTTACATGATAAAATTAAAAAATCAACTAGTCAAAATGTTCAAAATAATCAATACTATAACATACAAAAAGTTACACAATTGAAATTCACTAAATCTTAAAAAAATTATAATAAAATAAATTTGGGAAAAACCAAACGGTCGAAAATGAAATATTTGAAAAAAGAAATAAGATATTAGTCACCTACCATGGCATAAAAGCGGCAAAGCAGATCGACAACCAAAATCTTTATTTACTCTCTCCTCTCTCCTCCTTCCTTCTCTGTTTTCTTCTTCCTTCCATGGCAAGCCACAACATGACGGAGTGAGGGAGGCAAGTGAGTGGAAATATATATAGACATTTTTTAGTGTGTGGCATCACAGCGCTGAATGTTGAATTCAGTATTACTATAGAACAAACTCTTCAATGTCATTACGGTGATTTTTTGGCACTACTGTAATGTTGGTGCCACTGTGCTCTTAGGCATAACACCGCAGCTCTTAAAGGCATAGTGTTGTTGTACTACAATTCAAACATAAATTTTGATTCTCATTTTAAATTTTATTTTAGAATTTTTCAAGTTTTTTTAACATATTTGGTGATCCATTGAGGCCGGAAGGATCTTCGTAGACTAATGAAAGAGGTCAGAGAGATCGTAGCTGAGAAATAAAGGTTAAAGTGACCATCATCAGGGGATAAAGGTTAGAGGGACTGTAGTCAGCGAGCGATGGAGGTTAGAGGGTCTGTAGGTAGTTGGCAATGGAGGATTGAAGGATTGTAGTCGATGGATGATGGAGGTTGGAGGGACTGGTGTCGTGTGATAGTGGTTAGAGGGACCATGGTTGGCGGACAACTATGGTCGAATGGACTGCTATTATGTGATAGTGGTTTGACAGATCATAGTCGGGCGACGGTGGCTGGATGGACCATAGTTAGCAAACGACTGAGGTTGGAAGAATGAAGTCGGGTGACGGTGGCCTGAGGACCGTAGTCAATAGGTGGCTAAGATTAGAAAGCTCATGGTTAGGTGATAGAGGTTGAAGGGACCATAGTCGTGCAATTATGATATGTGGTACCAATGCCAAGCAACAAAGGTTGGAAGTGTAATAACTCTTAAATTTTAAAAATATATTTTAACATATAATAGTCAAATAATATTTCGGGAGTTATTATAAGTCTGTTTTTTTAACTATCTTCATAAAAATATAGATATTACTGTGTTCTACTTATTATATTTTTTCCTAATTTTATGGTCATTATAGATATAAAAATAAGAAGCTTCTTATTTAATTATAATTTTATAAGAAATTTACACATATTGGTATAAGTTGATCTTCTGGGACCATTAAGTGTCTATTTTGCAAATTAATTTCACCAGTCTTTTAGACATGCTTAGCAACTTATGAAATTTGTTTCATATTTTTTAGGTTCTTAGATTTGAAGATATAAAAGGTTTTATAAGTATTTGATGCTAAAAATTAAATAATTAGCATAATTACCATTGCATTCTTAAATTATTTTATTACAGAAAAATCTTTCTCCACTTATTAGATCTTATCAAAAACCATTTTATTTATTTTGAGTATTTATTCAAAATTTTATGCTAGATGATTTTGAAAAGTAGCAATTTTTATCAAGTTAGAAATTTATTTTGATATCATCAAATAGTGCTTTAGTTTAGTTAAAACTTTAGAACGTTATTACACAAACTTTGGTAATATGGTGAAATTTTAAAAACATAATTTTGACAAACTGTAGAACACCAGGTGGGGAATTATTTGACATCCGTTAGAGTATTTTCGTAGACTCATACAACAATACTATGATTATTTTAGTAATGTAAAATGTACTTTATTTTTAGTATCTAAGATTAAAATATTTAAATTGGTGGCGAGGAGAGATTATGTTGGTGGTGAGAAGAGATTATGTTATATTATGTATTGGAAATTCTAAAGTTTGAGGGCTATATTTTTTGAGAAGGGATTTCGTTAGCGATGAGAAGGGATTCTATTTGAGGCGAGAAGACATTCTATTAAAAGTTATCAATGAAAAATTGTAGTATGAGGGCCATTCTAATTATTACTATAAAATGTTTGGTTATATTTTAGCTAGCTTCAGTATAATTTTAATAGTTATTTAAATACTTATTAAAATTAGGTATCAGTATATCCATTTCAATTTCAACTTTCTGCGTAGTACTTCAGTTTATTAGTTCATTATTTGTTAGCTCTTTTAGTTGGAGTTATTGATTCATATTTTAGTCGATAGCTTGCTGAGCCGTGTTAGCTTATTCTTACTTTTGCTTCTATTTTTAGGTCAAGGAAAGAATAATGAGCTAGCTGAGTAGTTTTGATATCGACTGTGATCTATGCTGTAGGTATGCATTTTGGTTTATGTTCTTCTTGTTTTCATGGCTTTTATTTTTGTTATGTTTGTTAGTTATCAAGTACTATTGTAGATACACCTCATATTGTATATAGATGTTGGATGAAATAAAAAATTATTTAGAGATTTAGTAGTCTTTCTCTTTATTTTATATTCATTTGTGGATCTTGTATATAAATTGAAAGTTAGATTCTCGGCACATTTCCAACTGGATATTGGGGTCAATTTATATTTCTTATCACGGTTAGACACAATACATGTTGTGTAGTTGGGTTGGGTCATATCTGGTTTGGTTGTGAAAGGAAGAACCACAGTAAATAAGTGATTGTGGTATGAGGATTGTAGGTTGGCGACTTTGATACGAGGATTGTAGTTGGGGGGCTCAGATGAACAATGGTTGGAAGTTGGACGGTGAAGACCCGACAACAGAGGTCTGATTGTGATGATTTGTTTGAGGTTTGAAAATAATGGTCAGGCAAAGATCCGACAATGAGAGTCAGGCTGAGGTCCTGCGAAAGCAATCGGGTGGACGTCCTACAATGATCAACTGGTGAAAGTGTTGTGGTGGCTTTCGGGCGGAGAGAGTTTGTTGGCAGTGGTGCTCAGGTGGAGCTTTGGGATTCAAGCCATAGAGCTCTTTTGAATCTTCAGCCCAAGGTCCAACCTCATCCAAAGGTCATCTTTATGTAAATAGTGGCGGTCTATTAAGAGATTTTTGGGAGTGGCATTCCCTATAAATATAGAGAAAATCTAGAACAATTTTGGAGTGCTGCATCAGACGACCCATAATGATTCGGTCAATCATGGAGCATTTGTTCAATATTTAAGTGCTTTTATAATTTTAAAATTAGGAAATCATGGGCTCGTTGGATTCCTCTCATCGAGCCGCTCGATTCAACTATAAGCATGCCTTGTTTGGACATAATTTTGTCATCCAATTAATGCTTTGATGTTTTCAATTATGCTTCGGCCCCTTGATTTGGGCTCATTGGGGCTCGAATTAGACCAATTTTGATGTCGTTGCATTTGTCTTGTCCAGATATTCAATTTGATTATAATTTTGCTGAAATTTAAGTTTGGATAGTCCCAATTTTAAAATTTAAAGTTTCTAACTTAAATATGCATCAAGATTAATTCTCAATCAATGCAATTTTTGGGGACGTTTCAAATTATAAATATAAGTTTGCCTTTGCCTCTTATAGTACTACAAATAGATGTGATATATTTATATTATTTTTTATCAAACTATTCTTAAATTGAAAACTTTATTGACATATTTACAAAGTTGTATATCATATTTAGTTAGAAATATAAATTTGCGTTTACCTGTTATATACAGTAGTACAAATATATATGATATATTTATATTATTTTTAATTATAGTATACTTATATTGAAAATTTTATTGACCTAATTACAAAAATATATATCATATTTAGTTATAAATATAACTTTGCCTTTACCAGTTATAATAGTACTACTAGATATGATATACTTATATTATTTTTAAATGTAGTATATTTATATTGAATACTTTATTGACATACTTATAAAAATCTATATGATATTTAGTTATAGATAAAGTTTTCATTATAAATATAATATAATTAAAAATATTTAAATATATCATATATATTTGTACTACAATATATAACAGGTACAGGTAAACATAAAGCTAAATTGTGTAGTGTAATAACATAAAGGAAAATAAAATAGCAAATTAGTAGTACTTGAGGTGAATTCTTTTGATACTGAAAGGAATATATACCCTAAATAATAATTTAAGAAGGATCAAAAGTTTTTTTTTTTTTTTGGGGAAAATTTGGGCAAAGCCCGTATATTAAGAGAAAAAGAAATTACAAGTAACATCTAAAATCTCCACAAAAAATAGGGAGAAGCTCAAAAAGAGTTCAAATCAAACAAAAATACAAAATAAGGACTTGTAAAAACACAGCAAAAAACAGAACAGAAGCCCACGGAAAAAACACCATTAGCCGGGACTCAGCCAAATATAATGCGTCATCAAAAAGGGTTCAAGATAGAATACCCTGGTTGCCCGAAGACCATCCAAAGGTATATCCTTAATACTAGCGGACATCATCGTCCCAGGCTCCTCCGCAAAAATCCCAAAGGAACAAAAGCAGAAGTTAGGCTCATAGAAAATTCCAGTAACAGAAATGGATTTAAAGTAAATCCAGCAGAGCGAGCCCATTTCTCCACTTACAAACTTTTGCAAAAACATCTTGCTTAATCTTGTGAGTGATGGTAACAGAAGTGCTGACATTCGAACCAAAACGCCTATCATTCCTCTCCCGCCATATGTAATAAATTGCACAGCAAGTAGTCAGAAAATAAAGTCTTTTCACATCAAAAGAAAAGTCCGCCTGATCACTAATCCATTCCAGGAACTGAGCAGCATTAGGCCTTAAAAAGAAAGAGTCCACCCCCCGAATCAAACTCGAAATAATATAAAAAGGAGTAATTGCACTTAAAGAAAAGGTGAGCAATGCTTTCATAACTAGAATGGCAGAGAGAGCACTTCGAATCATTCAGAATATTACATTTATGAAGAGCTTCGACAGTTTTTAGACCATCCACTAGACAAATCCATCCAAAGACAGAAAAACGTAAAGCATTTCGTTTGTGCCAAATGTGATTTGCCCAAGAGCAAACTAGAAGATCATTGTAATACTCCTTAGCATATACTCCAAAAGAGCCCTTGTCAGCATTTCCCAATAACAAACAATTCTCATTAAGAGTTTGAATACGGACAAAGTGAATAGTAGTAGAAACAGTAGGATCCAAATCAGCAGGCAAATTCCACACATCCCCGTTAATGAAATCACTAACGGAAGGATTCAAATTATTAAAGAAATAACTAGATAGCCCATCAACATTACTCCAGTGATCACAAAAAAATACAATAGGCGCATAAGGAGTGATCTTGAACTTAAAAAAAGGCTTTGTAATAACAGTAGTGTTGTAAACAGATTTCCAGAATGTCGAAGCAAGCATAGTGGCAGGGCGCCAAGTGGAAGTATACATTGAAATAAGCCACTGAGAAAGAGGGGAGTTACAATTATACATTCTACTAATAACCGAGCAATTAAAGCCAACTTGTAGAGCCTGCAGAGAGTGCAAACCCAAAACCCTCAAAAACTTAGGCTCACAGACTTTGTCCCAAGACACCAAATGCATTTTATGAGTAGCCTCCACATCACCAAAAAACAAGAATTTAGAAGATAACTTCCTGATAAACTTAATGATCGTTTTAGGTATAATAGACCCTCTTATCTAGTAAGCTATAGAATTGAGAATAATAAACTTAAGGAACTACAGACGACCAGCAAAAGATAGGAGATTGGCCTTCCAACCTGAAAACTTACGAGTAATCCTTTCAATAAATGGCATAAAGTCCGTAATAGTCTGTCTTTTAAAAGATATAGGAATGCCCAAATATGAGATCTTACTGCTAATATTATAAATAGATAAAGTAGAACATATAGCAGATTTATTAAGCTCAAGAAGAGGGAGGATAACAGAGCTTTTTTCAAAGTTGACAAAAAGCCTAGAAGCCTTAGCAAAGGTATTTAGGTGCTGGGAATGTTTGTTGCAGTTCGGAATATCCGCATTACCAAACACCAAGAGGTAATTGGAGTATAACAGGTGAGTGATGCTAAACCCATCAACCGCAATTTCATGGAAATCACCATCATCAATCAAGGCAGAGAAAGCGTCCATTACAATGCAAAAGAGATATGGACTTAGGGGGCATCCCTGTCTCAGACCTACAGAAGAAGAAAAATAACCCTCCAAGGCTCCGTTAATGAGGATGGAAAAATTAACATTAGTGATGCAAGCTTAAACCCAAATAATGAATGTACTAGGAAATACTTTTTATGCTAATCTTGCCAGGAGGAAGTCTCTTGAGACAGTGTCAAATGCTTTTCAAATATTCAATTTCGCACAGAAATAGCTACTATTTCTCCTCCGATGAGCAAAATGATGAATCTCATTAGCAAGAATAATGTTGTCTGTAAAAATTCTAGATTTAACAAATCTAGCTTGATTTTCTTTCACTATCACAGGCATAATAAACTTCATTCTATTCGCTAAGATCTTAGAGATAATATTATAAAAAATAATACAAAGAGCAAACAGCCTTAAGTTTGAAAAAGAAGCAGCGTGGTTAGTTTTCAGAATCAAAGCAAGGGCTGTTGCTTTAACTCCAGTAGGGAGATAACCCTTGGGGAAAAAGGAACGTATAACCTTACAAAGAGAAGGAACTAAAATGTGCCAGCCAGATTTATAGAAGTGGAAATTGAAGCCATCAGGTCCTGGCGTAGAAGAAGAGGCGCCATAAAAAATAGCTCTTTTAATTTCATTATCAGAAACATGATGAATAAGAGAGGCAGACATAGAGGGATCTAAAGTGTTACCAATAGGGAATAAAGACATATCCTTATTAGCGGGCGGCTGGTGGTTATAAAGATCTTGAAAATGATTAATGATGGAGCAAATTGCCTCCTCCCTCGCAGAAAGAGGCATAGAAGAACAGAGATTCACAGCTGCATTTTTCTTAGAGTTTCTAGCACGGATTTTAGCTTATAAGAATTTAAGGTCATCTTCACCCTGAGACAGCCATTTTGCTTTAGCTCTCTATATAACCCAAGAGGCAATCATATTTGAAAATTTAGAGATTTGGAGATTAATAAGCTTTAAAGAAGCATTATGTGAGCCATTCAAGGGGTCAACATTAATCCTTCCAAACAATCTACTTGTTTTCTATGTAGCTCTACCAAATGTGAATCAATAATAGAAGAATTGGCCCATGAGTTTTTCTTGATTTCAACTCTCAAAATTTTGAGCTTGAAACAAAAGTCCTGGATAAGATTTCCATTGAAAGGAGCAGAGAACACTTTAACCATAGAATTCCAATAACAACCCAATTTAGACCAATAATTTTTGTATAGGAATCTGTTATATGTAGGAACCAAAGCTCCATATTACAGGATAATAGGGCAGTGATCAAAGCAAGAAGGGCTCTCTACAGAACAAAAAAAGTTTGGGTAGGTGACTAGCTAATCTTCATTCACAAGAACTCTATCAAGCTTGATGTGGATAGGGTTGTCCAATCTTTGATTATACCAAGTAAAAAAACTGCCCATAGATTGAAGGTCTTTTAATTTAGTATCAAATATCAAAGAGTTAAATCCCCCAAGACTATTCTAGAAGATGGTGGTTCCTCCGGCTTTTTCAGACACAAATCTGCAGCAATTAAAATCTCCCATAAAGACCCAAAGGGAGTTAAGAGCAGGGGTCAGTTTTTTGATATCATCCCAAAAGGTGACTATCTGCTTCATTGTTGGAGGCATAAATGATAGAGAGGTGGAAAGGAGGATTATTCCCATATATGACATTACCTGAAATCATCTAGGTCGAGATGAAAGTAGGGGTGAAGTTCAGCCTATTGGCATTCCATTTTATCCAAATGCGACCAGATTTCGATAAGTGAAAATTGTTGCAACTGCCTTCAGTTGAAAACACCAAATGTGCTGCAAAGAATAAAGGGTCCTGGAGGGAGGCAAGATGAATCCTATTCTCCAGTAAATAAAGTATGTCTAGTTTGAAAGAGCTAATCAAATGTCTACAATAGATAACTTTATCAGGACAGTTAAACCCCCTGATATTCCAGGTCGCTATAGGGGGAACAAACATTAATGTTTTGGGGCAACTGTCACCTGTTGCGAGCGACTTTTGACAGACTGAAGCTAGGATTAATTTTACCCAAATGAATGGTCTGTTTCGGATGGCCGAAGTTTTTTATAAAAATGATTATAAAGCTACTCAAGAAAGTAACTTTTTTGAAATCTAGTGTAGAAAGTAGCTTTGAAGCAAAATTTTTTTTGAAAATAATGAAAAGTATTGGCCAAACAGAAATTATGGTGTCAATCTAAAAAATAAAATAATAAGAAACTATCTTAAATAAAGTCTAAATAATGTTGAAGTCCAAATATATGGTCAAAATACCTTTCAAAATGAAATTCAGTCTTCTAAATGCATCTGATTTGCAAATCCAGATAGTTTTCCAAGAGCCCTAAGACAACTTAAACAAGTTTCTAGTACAAACAGTGGTGTTAAACAAATAATTAGTCGGAGCACTAATGGCAGCTATAACTGGTGGCCGGGCCACATAATGGTGTTGTTAACCTCCATTAGATTCTTAATTAGATTAAGCCTTTTTTTTTTCTATCGTTTGATTGATCTAACGGCTAGGCTTAAACAACATGTGATTATTCTCATCTTGCTTGAAAGAACATAAGGTTCTTTGTCCCAAAAATAAGAGAAAATCAAAATCACATTTTGGGTGTTAGAACTATTTGGAATTACTTGTTGACTGGAAAATAAACACAAGTGATTATATATATATATATATATATATATTCTATTTGGCTTAGAGCAGAATCAATGCAATCTATACCAAAATGATAGTGGTGACTTAGCCGGCAGACAATCGTGGCAGCGACTTTTGACAATAATGACAGAGAATTTATAGTGTATTTGAAAATCAATTAAATCTAATAATTTTCAAATACACCGAGATTGAACTAAATAGTAATTCTAAAGAGTTTAAAATTTTACTCTACAATTCCTCTACTTCCTACCAAAGTTCAATATTCTAAAAATTCCTATATTTGAAATACTTTAACACTCTTGTTACTTCCAATCAAACAACCACTAAAAGAAATCAAAAAGCTTTTTGATATCTTTTGATATAACTAGCAAGTATTTGATGGCAGCTTTCCTACAAGTAATCAAAATCTTTTTAAAACTTTTATTTCCTCAACCAATTGAGTAATCAATATTTTATTTTTCATAACTTTTGGTTAAGAAATCAAATGTAACAAAAATAATGATCTTTGATTTGGTTAAGAAAATAAATGTTTTAAAAGATTTTGATTGCTTATAGGAAAGCTCCCATCAAACACTTGCTAGTTATATCAAAAGGCATAAAAAATTCTTTTGTTGTCTTTTAGTCATGAAACTTCCATACTTAAAATAAAATGTATTCAGAAGCTAACATCATCTCGCAACTTTTTCTATTTATAACACTAATAACTAGTAGCTAATTGAGTAAAAGGTAATAATATTAACTGATATTAAGCTACATAATAAAAAAAAGAGTATAACACTTGTTAATCAATCCAAGATAACCGTGGAATTCGAATTATTAGCGCAATTTTCTGAGCAAAACCACCTACTTTTTAATAGACATTTCATGATGGCCTTCTCCAACTGTGCTTAAACCAAGCTAAGTTAATAACTAAAAGATAAGTGTTTATTTTTCGATTAGCAAAACAGTTACAAAATGGTTAATTCCTGGAAGCAAAACATATTTAACAACTATTAAGACTATCACTGCACCGGCAGATATGTTGGTCATGTCAAATATTCTTTTTTCATGACATTTGTCACAATATTTTGCATTGATAGCTCTTCAATATCAGACATGTGATAAGCAAAATGTAACCAACCTCGATCCGAACAATTTTCCGAACTAAGCCGATAGCAGAAAATGAATCAAAATCACCTGAAACTAGCTATCTCTCTCTAAAATCTACCCTTCCCCCTCTCTAAATGATAGCTTAAAGGAGATTTTGATTTTAACCTAAATAGAAATGAAATGAAAATTAATATTTTTATAAAAATTTGACCTAATATTGTGGCATTCTAAACAATGACACTCTGCACCGGCATTATTCATATTAAAATGGATAAGCCCAAGAGCTTAATGCTGAAACACCCCCAAACTTAGTGCCAAAGCACTCCCAAGGAAAATTTTCAAACTTCATGTTTCATGCATACATAGCCTTGGGACATGCTTCAAAATAGAGTTCAAGCATTCGCATGCATACAGATCATTCCCAAACTCATACAGAATGAAAAATATAGAAGTTCCATCACACAAGACTTATCGGGCAAGGTGAGAATGGGTGTAAAACTATTGTATTGGGTATTAAAATCCTCTATTCGAAAAAAATATCTTCCTTATTATATTAACACTCAAGACATTTTAAAAACTTGGGTGCATCTATCTCATCTCAAATTAATTTTCCCATGTAGCTTCTCTTTCAGGTTTGCTCTTTCACTACACCTTGACCATCAGGATCTTGTTATTTCTCAGTTTCCTGACATCATATGTCAAAATTTTTTATGGTTCTTCTCTATAGCTCAGATCTTAATATACCTCAACGTCAAAAGTAGACACTCAATTTCTTGAGTCGGCTATCCATTTCTGTAATTAATATTCTCCCTCCAAGCTCACTTAATTAATTATTTATTTTGTTATTCCAAAATTAGCTTTAATTGATTTTCCAAAATTACATGTATGATTTTCGAATAGTCCATTAATCTACATTGTTCGGTGAATATAAAATTGGGGAAATTATATTTGAATATATTGTTGTCAAATCATTTCCAAATTTTCTTAAATCAATTTTAGAATACTTTAATTTATGCACTATTTTTTAAAATAAGGCTTAAATTGTTGATGTTTTCTTTGACTAGCTTTAATTCTATACTAAATCATTGAATTAAACAAAATTCCTAAAATGCTCATTGTACAATAACAATGAATCTTTTACTCTTATATGTTTTCCATAATTGTTCACCCTTCCAAAGCTTATATGATATTTATATGAGACACTTGATCAAATAAATTGTTAGTAGATTCTCTCAGAAACTAGATTGTTGTGATAGTTTAATGAATTTCAGATAGAAATAAAGAAAAACTAGTATGATACAAAGACACTTGTTTCGCACATTTATTATTTTAGATGGTTAATGCATTATACAATTTAAATATCTCATTTATTTTAGGCTTTTTTTTTTCTATAGAGGCTTATTTAATTAATCTTAAATATTTTATTGTAGAATATTTTTCACTAATCTAATTTTCATATAACATTATATCGCTTGGATATAGAATAGTAATCTGTGTTTGTCAATGCATTTGTTCAGAAAAAACATTCATAGATACTCTAATGTGGTAAAATTGAGGTATTCAAATAAATAAATATTGCAGTCTTATCAATAAAAATTTTGCAGATTAACACAGACGGATGGCGAGATCAGTAGCAATTTTGTGTTAAGCAGAGTGACTTCAATGTGTTGGTAATTAAATTCAAAGAGCTTAATCAAACATGTAAGACTTAATTAATTAAATTATACCAAAGAGCCTGGTATCCATTATTTGATAATTAATACTTAAAAAAATTTGTATTCATTACTTATTAATACTTAGAAAACTCAAACCCTCAGTCTGATTAAGTAGTTTGTGACAAATGACTCAAGTCTCTTGTCGCTCCGCTTGAACGCAGCAGAGTTAAACTCATTGGACTAGATAGACTCAGTCGTCTCACAAAATAATCTTCTTTTTTTTTCAAATTAAAAGAAAATAATTTTATCATTTTGAGGTTGTCGTGTCATAAAATCCTTTTATGGCTATCATTATTCAATGAACTCTTTTGCAATATGCTATGAAGCTGCAATCTCATGTGGGACATTGGCCTTTTTATAGAAAATAATTAATGAGACATAACTATTTGGCGGTACTACTTATGCATAAATCCTTTTAACATACACGCACACACACATACACATATAGAGTGTCGAGCCTTCTATTTATTTTTGATGATCTTCTAATTCAATATATGAGGGAGTTAAAAGTGATTGCTCGTGTTGAATGGGATTATGGTCTCTTAGCTCAAATTATTATTCAATCATCTCTACAGGAAATGATTAAGAAAGCCTTGAAGTCAAATAGAGAGTATGTGAAGCTGATTGATCAAATTAGGTTTATTAAGAAATATGAACTGTGATTATTTGATTTTAGAGCCATCTTTGGCAAGGACAAGTTGTGGGTTCCTAATTTTGGAGATTTAAGGTGAGAGATTTTACACGAAGCACAATATTTAATTTATAAGATATATTCGAGGAGCAGCAATATCTACAGCGATCTCAAGGGTATGTTCTAGTGGCTTAGATTTAAGAAAAATGATGCAAATTTTGTTTCAAGTTGTAAAGTCTATTAGTTTGTGAAAGCAGAGCATCAATGACTAGGATATTTTCTATAACTGTTATGTATTCCAGAGTCAAAATGGGAAGAAGTGATGATGAATTTTAGTGTGGGATTTTCTAGATCAAGGTAGGGACATAATAATATCTTGGTTTAATAGATCGTTTGACAAAGTCTGCACATTCTATTTAGAACCGACTGTTGATTCAGTGGATAGACTAGCACAAGTGTATGTAAGAGAGATTGTCCAATTAGCTGGAGTACCAAGAGTGATATTCTCTAATAGAGGCAAATTTATCTCCATGCTATGGAGAGGCATTAAAAAAGGCTTGGGTACTAAATTATATTTTAGTTTGGATTTTCATATGTAGACAGATGAGCAATTTGAGAGTTCTATTTTGGTATTAAAAAAATCTTTTGAGATTATGAGTTCTAAACTTTTGGGGTATCTACAAAAACCATATCCCTCTTGATTGAATTTAACTATAATAATAGTTTTTAGTCAAGTATAGGTATAGCTGCTTACAAAGCTCTATACGGTAGGAAGTATAAATCCCTAATCTCTTAGATAGAAGTGGGTGTGAGGCATTTGATGGGGCCATCCTTAGTTAATGACCCTATTAAAAAAATATGCCTGATCAGAGATAAATTGAAATAGATAGAGGACAGATAGATTTAGTATTATAATGTAAAGCACTGAGTTGTGGAGTTCTAAGTAAAGATTTTTTTATATACGAGAAGATCAGATCAATGAAGTTTGTAACTAGGTTTGAAAAGAAAAGGAAGCTAAGTCCAAGATTATTGGACCATTTCAGATAATTGAAAGGATTGGAAAGCCTACTTCAAGGTTACAATTACTAGAGCACGTCTTATTTTCACAATGTGATCCATGTGCCATTTTTGAGGAAATGAGTGTATGATTTTGAGAACTGAGTATCTGCAGATATGGTTGGGGTATGTCTTAATCTGCGCTACAACAACGAACCAAAAATGATTCTGCCACACGATGTTAAAAAGTTAAAGAATAAACAGATCCCAATGGTCAATGTGTAGTAAAAGAATAAAATAGAAAGAGAAGTTACTTGAGAAAAGGAATCTGAGATGAGATAGTTATATCCTGATATGTTTTATTGATCTAATTTTTGAAATGTTGAGGATGATATTTTTGAAGGAGGGAAGGATTGTAATACTCAATGAAGTACTATACAATTACACCTATTCTAACCAAGTCTAGTAAAAGTAATTCACTAATTTTTTTTGCATTTACACCTTCTACATGTGTTTGTGAATGTTTTGTATGCATGTGATAGCTTAAATCTATTTTGAAGTGGGTGGGTTCTAGGAGTCTATGTGCATGAATAGAAAATATAGAAATTTTCCATGGGAGTGTCGCGACACCATGGTAGGCGACACTGTGGGATTGAGCTCTCTATTATTTTGCCAAAATAATTTTAAACATCGGTGCTAGGGTCGGTGCTGCAGTGTTGTGCTCTCTAGTGGAGAACATTACAGTGTTGTAGGGTCAAGCATTATGGTGCTAGATATTTTTTAAGAAAATATCAAAGGACACTTCATTTATATTTAATAAAAAACCCATCACCATCTCCTTAAGAAGCCATCGAGAGAAGGAGAGAGAGAGAGAGAGAATCCTAGAGAAAGAAAGGTAGGTTTAGGTGACTCTAGTTCATTTTCTTCTGTAACCATTATTTTGAGAGTTATTTAAATTGAGGTAGGTTATATTCTGCCTATCTCAATTTTTACAAATACAAAAATTTTAGGATTCTTACTAAAATTATAATTTTATAACCTAAAAATGAAAATAATTTTACACTTGGAAAATTTTTATCGTGTAACTGTAGATGCAACTATTCTACAAAATTAGATATTTTTCTAGAAAATTATCGTTGGATCAATTTAAAAGTGAGCTATTTTAATCCATTTAAAAATATTTTTTATCCCAAAAAATAATATTGTAGTAAAATTAAAATGTCAAAATAATATTCAAAACAATCCTTGGTAATCTTGTGAAACTCTAAAACTATAAAATCTTGCTCAATAGTTGAAAATATTATTTACTGGTAAAGTATTATGTAAATTTCTGAAATTGGTTTATTTACATATTTGTTATTGCATTACAAAGTTATATATATGTATCTGCTTAAAATGTATGATTCTGTGGAGCTCTAATGTTGGAGAAACTTCTAGTGCTGATTTATAGGGAGTCATAAAGGCTTGAATTCTTAAATATCTTGTATTTGCTAAACATGTGAGAGTCATAAGAGTCTATTTTTTAATATGCTAGTACATTGAGTCATAAAGGCTTGAATATTGATATTTATTTCTGATGAGAGGTATAAAAGAATGGGAAAAAATATGTTAATTTTTGCTTTTATATATGAAATACTTATTTATTTACTTTCCTTATCTATTTATTTAAATTATGACAATTATAAGCATTATTAATCTACCTAGTATAGTGAATTTTTATTAATTTCTATTAAAATTTAATTAAATGCATAACAAGTGAATTAAATTTAGATTAGTAAGTGTGACCTACTGTGCCATGTTGGCATAAATTGTGCATTATATTTCAGGTCTGAAGAAGGGAAAAACGCTGGTTGAGTAGCTGTGGTCTCAAGTTTTGATCTATTCGAGTATGTATAACTATTTCCTAGTTTTTGAGCAGTCATGGCTAAATTTTTATTTGCTCTGTTATAGTTTGTAGCAATGCACTATAGTGTATATGTGTTGTTATATATGCATCTTGATGATAAATAAAGAAGAAGAAAATTTATTATGGATGAGTTTTTTATTCTGCTTTGAAATTCTTTAGAAGCTATTTAGTCTAATTTAAATTGAAAAAATTGAAAAGTCTCAAAATATTAATCTTAGGTCTATCACCATTCAATATGATATAACATGTCTTATTTGTGGGTTATATTAGTTTGGGTTATGACTTAAAGGTAATGAACTCTTCAGTGCAATTGATAATGTGCAACACTTCTAGACTTTTTCTATAAAATAATAGCTTAGTGGAGGAGTAGAAATGAGAACTCATTACCTTAAGGTTATATATAAAAGTACTAACCACTAAATCTAGACCTGCTAATTCATTATAAATTAGCAGTTAGGTGAAGTTATTTGCTACCTTTTAAATTTGGACCACGTATAGTTCTGTGTGTTTCTTAATAAAGTAACATTATGATGCGACCAATTATTATCTTAATGGCCTTATAATGAGGCTCCCGATTGTTGAGGGCCCCCGACTTCTCTCTCTGCTAGGGCTCCTGCTTGGGCGTTCCCGGCGCTTCGCCGGCTGGGGCTTTTCCTCCTCAGTGCTTCAGGGAAGTTTTTCCCTACCTCGTTCTCTTTTCATGTGGTGTTTTTGTTTTTCATTTTAATTTTGATACGACGCCTCCGATTTTCCTCACCGGTATGGGGGGGAAGCAGTTGTGCGATCCTGATTTTTTGGAGGGATCGTTTAAATCTAGGTCTTTTCTTGAGGCTCTTGCTGGTTCTTCATCTGATGGTAGTTTTCCTGACCTCAAACCTTCTTCTTTTCGAAGTTTACCTTCGCTATGGATTTCGGAGGATGAAATCAAGGCCCATGCGCTGCCTTTTCAATTTTCCTTAATTAGTTTTTTTCCTTCTAAGAGGCTTTCTGTGGACTCTATCTGTAGGTCTTTCTTCTCCCTGAAGCTTTCAGGTGAGGTTTCTGTCACTTTACTTGATCAGACGCATGTCTTGATCAAATTGAGCAATGACCTTGATTACTGTAGAATTGTATGTTATCGTTCCTACTTAGTTTAGAATTGCTATATGAAGTTAACCAAATGGTGTCCTATGGTTGATGTTGGTGTTGAGTCGTCTGTGATCCCTATCTGGATCTCCTTCCCCAATCTCTGTCCTCACTTGTTCTCCCACCGCATCCTTTTTGGTTTGGGATTGATTTTTGGTCGGCCGCTTAAGGTTGATTGGGCTACTTCCGTGGGTTCCAAACCGTCTGTAGCTTGTGTGCTTGTTGAGCTTGATATCAAGAAATCTTATCCTAATAAAGCTTGGTTGGGTCCTGAGAACCTTGGTTATATTTAGCATGTGTCAATGGAAACTTTCCATGCCTTTTGTGCTTCATGTAAATGTATAGGACATTTGTGTGGTGATTGCCGTCCTCTTCAGGCTGCCCCGCCAAACGCTTTTCCGGTTACTCCTCTCCAGTTAAATGTATATGTTAGCGGTGCGGGTGATAAGGTGGAAAATTCGATTTCTTATGATGCTATTGACGGAACTCAAATTTTGTGTCCCGAGATTGAGAATGTTGTGGTCTGTGACAATACTGTTATTAATGCTGTTGATAAAGTAATTAATGTTGTTCTAATATGTCCAAGGATTTGGCTTTGAACATTGTTGTTGATGAGGCTTCTAAGCCTGATTTGGCATTAGGTCGTGTGCTGGCGTCTGAATTGCCTGATGCTTCTTTCACTAGTGTTGATGCTCTGGTTGTCCGGGATAACCAGTCACCTATTTTGGATGGGGTTACTACTCCTGTGGGCTATAATAACTTGATTGTTCTCAATTCGGCATGTGATGATGTTATGCCCACTGTGCTCGTTTCTGAGTCATTGAATGCTATTAAATGTTGCTTGAACTTGATGATTAGTCCTTCTAGTGGGAAGAATGAGGAGATGTTGAGAGATGATTCTATTGAGGATTTGGCTTTGACTGTTGTGCCTGAGGGACAGCTCATGAGTAATTCTTTGGTTGATTGTGATGTGGTCCCTAATGTTTCTTCTGCTACTACTCAGCTGGATGGACATCTTGATGTGGTCCCAGTTAATTTAATCTCTTCTAATGCTTTGGTTGGCCATGTGGGAGAAAGATGGGGGCATAGTGTTAAATTGCAAACTGATTGGCTTGTATGCTCTTCTCCCTCTTCTTCTGAGGATGAAGAAGTGGAAGTTTTAGCTCCTAAAGGTTTCTTGCGAGATGATCATTTTTGGTGGGTAAACGTTGAAAGAGAAAACTCAAAAAATAGCTCTTTTTCTGTGTGCTCGGTGGCTGCCTTGTTGGTGATTTTGCCTTCTCCTATTTGGCTTCTTGGTGCTTTTTCTGGATGTTTTCTTTTGTTGGCCAAGCGGATATTGCTAGTTTGGTTTGGGCAATGATGTGGCTCGGGCTCATCACTCTCGATCCGTGGCTAGTTGGCAACCTCTGGATAGTCCGTGCTTGGATTCGGAGTGGTTGGTAGTCTTTGCCAATACTGAGCCTGGTGGCATTTGTGCCTACTTATCTTCTCGATTGATCATCCCTTTTGTAACTTTCTTTTGTTTTTGGTTTCTTCTTCCGGTCATTCTGCTGTTTTGGCTAAAAAAAAAAACATTATGATGCGACCATTATCTTTGTAGTATTTATGCCTATTTTCTTATTCATATAGATGACACAACCCTTACACAAATTAGTTGTGGTCATCCAATAACAACCAATAATTGAAAATAAAAAAGCTAGCTCTCATTCTTACAAATGATGAATTACCCTTTTAGGTTAAGCAAGTGGTCGGACAAGCTCTAGTTGACTAATACAGTTGCTTGTAGAAGAAACCTACTTGAAATAATATGTTATACAGTTCTATTTTAGCTCTCTAGCTAAATTGTTTATCTACTGTGATGATCATTTTTCGTTCTTAACATTTTAAAAAAAAATTTAAAAATGGGATTTATATTTAGTTCTTCAATTCGCCTATTCATTTGTAGAGCGACTGGTAAAAAGAACAAGATAATTAGATAATAAAGCTTTTACCATTTTTGATGACCTGTGAAAGGGACGAGTTGCAAAAATTCTGAAAATCATTAAGAGAGTGATTTTTACTTTTTCTATTCATTAAGAGAATTAGAAAACAATTCACCTACGAAGTAATTTTCTCCCATGTTGGTCTAAGATGTTAGTATATCAACTCTCCAACTTGAAGTCGTCTTACTTCAAATTTGAGTTGATTCTTGATGTTAGTGTTGCTTTCGATCATAACATAATGCATAAAGAAAGCTATCGAGTCCTGAATCATAACAGCGACAGAGGAAGGCAGGAACTGGGAAGTCAATAATAATAAGTAATCACAGAAAGTTGGGAGAAGAATGTTATAACAGTGAAGCTGCTGGCTGCATGAATAGGTGGAGTGATTTAGAAATCTTCTTTAAGTGGTTCATCATGTTTTCTTTTTAGATTTACTGAGTTGAAATTTTTAGGAGCTATCAAAATGTTTGAAAAGTTGTTAATAAGAAATCTTCTTTAAGCTATCGAGTCATGAATTATAAATTTTTTCAGATATATTATACAGAATTTATAAATGTATTGTATACCACCCAATTTTAATTAGTGAGTTATTTTACTACAATCAAATCTTTTTTTTTTTTAAATTAATTTAGAATTCTTTAATTTGTTAGAATTATATATATAAGTTAATTTAGTTAAAAAGATCAATATATCAAAATTTTCAATTTCCTTTTCTTTCTTATATTTTCACGATTAATCAGCCAATCAAATTATTCCTTTTGAAGGAACTACAAATTCATAGTCATAAATTAACAATAGAATCCTTATGAAGAAAGACAATTATTTAGATGTCATATATATATATATATGAGAGACATGAAGATCTACAATTCCATAGTTACCTCATATAATTGAGATTTTTCTATAGTTGAGCTTAGAGCTCTTACATATCAACTATCTACCTATATTTTTATAAGCGCATTAGCAATGAGTTCTCATCCTTAGGTACCATTGTGATCTTACAAAACAAATTGTTAAGATAAAGAAGATTGATATTTATCTCCTTGTGTACATGCTCATTACTTTAACATTAACTTACATCAGTTGTGTAGTGGCCGGGATGAATGATGACTGACTTAATGTCTAATGTCTTACATTAAAAATGAAATATTTGATTTGATTCCAACAAAGTTATAAGCAACATTATCAAAAAATATAAAATAATTTTAAAAGGTTATAAGCATTGCTCAATCTAGATCACAATGAAATATAAAATTTTGCTATGAACTATTCTTTTTCATTCCATTATTTTGAAGTATTAAACTTTTATATGACAAGTTTGACCAGCCTTAACAAAGATGCCAGTTCCGCTCCTGATCTTTACAATCTAAACTGTTTTGACGTGCTGAATATGACTAAAGGCACTTTAAAAAAAATCTTGTCACTAAGGCTTTGATTGTGATATTTTTTACTGCTTTTTAAAGTAGCTTTTTAATATAAAATTTTTTTGAAAGAAATAAATAATTAGTGTTTAAAAGCTATCTCAAATGATGCCTATATTGATGGTTTGATATGGAGCACATACTCAGTTGCATGATCAATTTAAAACTCTGAGATAAGAAAATTAGTTTGATTGAAAATTTTAAAGGTATGAATCATGGGTCACTAGGTAAATACCAAGAGATTTGAATTTAAAGGCATGAATCAAGAGGCAAATATTTAAAATTTAAAAAATTTTACACGTATTTCACTAATTAAAATTATTCAATGCATGCGAAATTTCATTATGCTATTGTAGAATTCATGTCATCCATTGTGAAAGTTTTGGTGAATCAAATTGATAATCAAATGGCCATAATTTTCTTTTGAAATAATGCATATCATTACTATCAATAATGTAAATTACAATTAGACAGTTAATGGAAAGTTTAAGCTTCATTTGAGGCATGAGCCTAAATAGAATCTAGCATTATATATTTTACTTAAAATATAATTTTAAGAAGAAACTATGTTTATGCTTAAGAAAAGCATATCGAAAACTCAAACTACTATAATTAACACATTTTTTAGTGAAGAAAATGTTTCTTCTTTCAGTAGTGTTACTCATTGCTCTTACCTATTTAGTTTCCTTTCATTGTGATTTAATAGTGTTAAGTTCAAACTATAGAAACAGTCTCCTCTTCACTAATAAATGTACTGTTAATTATAGTAGTTTGAGTGCTAGATATGTTTTTCCTAAGCATTAACGTAGTTTCTTCTTAAAATTATATTTTAAGACACTTTGATTGCACCTAAAAGTTTAGACTCTAAGAAGCCTACATGATAAACCACTAAAAGAAGCATTATAAATCACTTGACCTATTCAAGTAGATGGCTGCTTCTCCTCTTATAGCATTCTTCTCCCCAACTTCTCATGATTGTTTATTATTGTTGATTTCCTAGGTCTTTTCCTCCATGATATCGTTGCCATTATTTTGTGATCAAATGCATCACTATTAGATTTTTTGGTTATCCAGTATGCGACTTTTGATGCTTTTTTAGACTTTTTTTTGTAGCTCTCTATTGCAATGTTTGATGATTGCTAGTATTAGTCTTCCATAGCTTCCATTATTAAAATTTGTTTGGTAATAGTATACAATGTTGAGGGGTTGTATGCTTATACAATAGCAAATCCCAATATATTATTATTATTATTATTATTGCATGCTGGAACATTTACGATAGTAGAGAGATGGAAAGTTTAATGCCTTAGCCTTGTACAAAGATCTTGCACACACACAAATAAGAGAAGAGGATGCAAAAGTTATAATAGAGACCCTAATTTTTACGTGAAAAATCCAAAAAAAGGGAAAACCCATTGGGTCTTGCCTAGTTAAAATAATTCCACACAAGTTGTTTCTATTGATTACAAATGATGCCCTTCCTCAAGGAAAGACATTGGCACAACATAAAAATATACATCATTTAGAGCACATCACATTTTTAGAGTTGGAAGAATCAAATGGCATGAGAGCTATTCTTAAGAGATCATTGGAGGATATATTTGGTCGGTAGAACTATACTAGAGCAATGGTGGTCGGAGGGATTATAGTCGGACAATGGTGGTTCAAGGGTTTGTATTCATGCAACGAAGATCGAAGGAATCGAGTCAAACGATTCTGGTTAGGGGGATTGCAGTCAGACAATTGAGGTTATAATATGTATAATCGGCGATAGTGGTCTGGGGATCATAGTCAGATAATAGTTGTCGGTGAATTATAGTTGGTGGACACCAGTGATTAGAAGGACCATTGTTGTTAGTTGTTGCTATTGGGATCGTAGTCAAGCCACAAAGGCAAGTAGGATAGTAGTCAAGCTTCGATGGTTAGAGAACTAAAGTCAGCGATAGACGGAAGTCAGGAAGATCGTTGTTGGGAGATGGTGGTCTAAAAATCATTGCCTATCGACTGTGGTCCATGGATTATAATCGATGGGTGATGGAGGTCTAAGAGACTATAGTCAATCGATGGAGGTCCAAGGGACTGTAGTCAGGCAACGATGGTCCGAGGTACCATTGTTGGGTGACTAAGAGATGGCTTTTTAAAAAAATGCCAAACTATTACGTGGCAAAAAATTCATAGTGGTAAGAGATGGAGAGTTCAATTTTTTAACTTTGTATGAAGATCAAAACCACACAAATAAGAAAGAAGGGTGCAAGAGTCATAAGTAACACCAAAATGTTTATGTGAAAAGTCCTAAAAAGGGGAAAACCATCGGGCCTAACCCTCTTGAAATGATTCCACTTGTGTTTGTTATTGATTACAAATGTTGACCTTTCTCAGGGGAAGGAGTTAGCACAATGTAACAAATATACATCATATAGAGCATACTATATAGTTAGAGCTAGAAGAATCCAATGGTGTGATAGTTATTCTTAATGGAACATTGGCTTGTTTGTATAATCGAAAGAACTATAGGCAGGTGACCATAGTATGGCAGCTGTGGTCAGAGAGATCGTAGTCGACTAGTGATTGAGATCATAGGGATCGCAGTTAGGCGGCAGTTTTTTGAGGGACAATAATAAGGAGATAGAGGTTAGAGGGATTGTAGTTAGATGAATAAGGTTAAAGAGATCGTAGTTGACTGGTGATGAAGGTTAGAGAGACTATAGTCAAATCACAGTAGTTGGGGGGACTGTAATTGGTGATACTGGTTAGTGGGACCGTAGTCAGAAGGAGAAAGTGGTCAAAAGAACAATAGTAAGGTGATAGTGGTTTAAGGATCATAGTTATACGATGGTTGTTGGATGACCATAGTCGATAGGCGATCGAGGTTTAAAGAATCATAATCGAGTGACTATGGTTGGATGGACCATAGTTAGTCGATGGAGGTTAAAGGGATTGTAATCATGCATTAATGGTTTGATGATCAAAATCGACAAGGGAAGGAGGTCAGGAAGTCAATTATTATGTGATGGTGATCTGAGTATCATAGTCAAAAGATCGTGTTCCGAGGTCCATAGTCAAGCGGTGGAGGTTGGAGTGGTTCCGGTTGAGTAACAATGGTAGGAATGACCGTAGTCGAGTGATGGTTATTAGAGGGACCATAATTGAACGGTAGAAGTTTGTGGGACTGTTGTAAGGCCTTTAAGGTTTGTTAGACTGTTGTCAGATGATAGTGGTCCAAGGATTGCATTCGGTGGGTGACTTAGGTCACACGGACTGTAATTAGGTGATTGTGTTCTCAGGATTGTAGTTGGGCAACGGTGATGAAGATTTTAGATGGCGGATGATGAAAGTCAGAAGGATCGTGATTAGACGACGATTGTTTAAGGACCATAGTCAATGAGTGACTGACGTCGGAAGGACCATAGTTGAGCAATTGAGGTCAGAACTATAGTCAAGAGATGTTGGTTGGAGAGACCATAGTTGGGTGACAATAGTCAAAGGGATCATTGTCGAGCAATGCTCATTGAAGGGACTCTAAGTTGACAACAATAATAAAAGGACTATGGTCAACAGGTGGCTAAGGTTGAAAGGATCATAGTCAGGTGATAGTGGTTCAAGGATAGTAGTTGATGAGCGATGGAGGTTGGAAGGACCATGATCAAGCGATGGAGACCCGATAGTAGTGGCCAAATAGAGGTCTGACAACGATGGTCCGGTTGAGGTCTGATGATAATGGTAGGGCGGAGGTCTGGCATGGACAGCCTAACTGAGGTCCGATGACGGCAGTTGGGTGGCATTCATTGACGATCAGCTTGTGAAATTCTGGTGGAGGTAACTGAGCAATGAGGGTTCACAGGTGGTGGTGCTCAGGTGGAGCTCTGGGATTCATGCCTCAGAGTTCTCTTGAATGTCTAGCCCAAGGTCCCAGCACCTGAGTCCAAGCCTCTCTCATGTGAGAAGTGAGGGAATATTTTTACATTTTGGGGGTTGCATGCTCCATAAATATGGAGAAGATTTGAAGCAAATTTAGAGTGCTCCATCAGATGCCTCATATTGATTCCCTTAATCATGGAGTTTTTCTTTGGCATTTAATTGCTCTAATGATATCATAATTAAGTGAAATTAGGCTCGTTAGAATTGCCTCGTCAAGTTGCCCGATTCTACTATAAGCATGTCATAATTAGAGATCATTTGATCATCCAATTAGTGTCTTGATGCTTTCAAATATGTTTTAGGTCCTTGATTTGAGCTCATATGGGCTCATAATGAACCAATTTTGATGTTGTTGGATTCAAATTGTTAAGGCATTTTGTTTGGCAATATGCTTGGTGAAATTGGAATTTGGATGGTTTTAACTTGAATATGTCACGAGATTTGTTTCTGATCAAGATAATTTTTTGTGACATTTCAATTATAAATAGTAGTACTGGGCTAATATAAAAACGATGTTGTTATAGAATATAGATGGAAGTGTTATTCCGTCTGCTTACTAAAAGTTAATTCCTAAGTCAAGTGAGAGGCAAGGCTATGTATTTGGATTTACTCGGATATTTTGGTGAAATGTTGTCGTAGAAACTATGTTTTGAAAGGCTATAAATTGAAAGCCATCCTTGGACTTCCACCTAGCTATTCACTTCAGAGATAATTTGTTCTATTTTATAAATAAAAAAGAAGTGTGTTCGTTCTTCTAATTATGGAAATTACTGTGTTCTTTTGAAAAAAATTGCCCTTGATAAAAAAATCCATTTTCATATAATTTCTAATATATAATTTTTTCCCAAAAATAATGATCATTTCTAAATGTTGTTCCCACCTGCTTTGTTAAATATGTTTATCAGCTTTATTTTTATTGCTTAGTTTCCGATTCTCAAAATTTAATTACTGCTTTCTAAATATGTTTATATTGCTGCTTTCAAAAAAAAAAAAAACATTTTTTATATTTTCGACAAACAATTTTTCAGAGTAAGTTTTTTTAATTTATTTAAAGTAATGATATAATAATGGTTGTAGCTGACTACCAAAAAATAGGTCTATCGCAGCATAATTTTTGGCCTATCCCGATGGTTATAACCGCCATAACTTTCTTTGCAGCGGTTTTAAAATCGCTGCACTCTCGTTGTAATTGCAATGCGATGCAACAACATTCCGCAGCAATTTAAGGACCGACGGGGTAGATCTAATGAAATGCTGGATTTAGTAGCGGTTATAACCGCCACAAACGTCCAGATATACAGCAGTTATAACCACCACAATTTCTATCCAAATAAACGGATTTCCAGTATTGTGGCGGTTTTAACAACGGACGTGGGATGTCGAGCGGGAACTAGGGGTGTCAATTTCGAGTTACGGGTCGGGTTCGGGTCGAACCCGAAATGAACCGCGTTCAAACGGGTCGACCCTAACCCGACCAGGGTAGGTAAACGGGTCGGAAATCCGAACCCGGACCCGACCCGGCGGGTTGCCGGGTTGACCCGACCCGACACGAGAACTCGGGCGAGCAGACGCGGGCGGACTCGGGCGAACTCAGGCGCGCAGGCTTGCGAGGGTGAGTGAACGCAGGCTCCAGGGCGCGGGCGAGACGCGCGGGTGCGAGGAAACGGGCGCGCTGATGCAGGCGGGTGCAGCGCGGGCTGGTGCACGGGTGCGCGCGGGCAGCTGGGCAGGCGCGGGCAGCTTCGGCAGACGCGCGCGGGCAGCTTCGGCAGACGCGCGCAGGCAGCTGGGCAGGCGCAGGCATTCTCAGCGGGCGCGCGGTTAGCTTCGGCGGGCGCGCGGGCAGATCGCGGGCAGCCGGGAAGGGCTCGGGCAGCCGGGCAGGGTTGCTAGCAGGGCGGGCATGCATCGCGGGCAGAGGTTTAAACAGGTTTTCGGGTTGACTCGGCAACCAGTCGGGTCAAGCCGAACTCGACCCATTTTTCAAACGGGTCGAATTCTTGAACTCGAACCCGACCCGTTTTGAACTCGGATCAGGTTGAAGTCGGGTTTTCTGGGTCGGGTTCAAGTCGGGTTTTCGTGTCGAGTCAAATATTGACACCCCTAGCGGGAACTAGGGCATGGGCACAGGAGGGAGAGGGAGAGGGAGAGCGGAGAAAATTAATGGTTTTGAAATAAAAGTTTGTGGCGGTTTGCAAACCGCCTCTCTAAAAGAGCCATGTAAACCGCGGTTTATATAAATTTTTAGCGGCGGTTTTAGAACCGCCACTAATAAATGATGCTGAAACTTCATATTTTTAGTAGTGTAAAACAGGAAAAGAAGCCCAGAAAAATAAAATGCTAATGAAACAGTAATAAAGATATGTATTCAAAATCATTTAACCTCCTTCTTCTACAAGACCTATACATATTATATGTATTTGTACTACTATATTTGGTAAAGGTAAATAGAAATCTAAATTGTGTATTGTAATATCGAAAAGGGAAATAAAACACCAAATTAGAAGCAGCAGGGTTGAATTCCTGTGATATGATGCCTCTCAGGTTATTAGGGTAAGCTTCAGACCTCCCCAGCTTTATAAGAGCTTGCTTCTAGCGAGAAGATACTAATGGCAACATTGTTAGGAGGATGGTGAGCATGGATATCAGTAAAACTTAAGGTTGACGAATTCTGAATGTTAGTTGACAGCATAATAATATATGCATTGTTGTTAATACTGCAGAGAAAAATAAAAGGTCTGGGCTTTCTTTGGCTTAGTTTAGAATATGCACAAGGTGGGAAGCGTTCTTTGTGTACCCGCAACATCACAAGATCTTTGGGAAGAAAATTGTTATGTCAATGGCGTGTATCAACAGGCTGCGTATACATAGAATTTGTTTCATTTAATTTGGCCTAAACTTGTTTCAAGACACTTGCATATTAATTGGATGACTAGGCTGCATCGTCTGAGCTTTAGGCTTTTTTATGTACACAAAATGAAAGGGGCAACGGCTGGTCAACCAGTTTGGCATGTAGCTAAATGGTAACTCAGCTTGGCCTAGTAATTCGTCCCACCATTTTGAAAGTTGCTGGATAAGATAGGACATCATATTTCCTAAGCTACGATTCACGACTTCGATTTGGCCATCTGTTTGAGCAAATCTGAGTTTTAAGATAGTATGATATCTCTTCAATAACTCTCTCTATAAGTCATAAATGAATTTAATGTCACAATCAGACATGATGCATCTTGGAATACCATATAAGCCAGTTGGATTATGTGCATCAAAGTTCATCTTATATGCAATGAAGTGGGCTATTTTGAGAATCTCCCAAAAAACACCATAATTGAATAAGCTATGCTTTTAATTTTTGGTAGTCCGAAAATAAAATCGATACTTAAATCTCTCAAATGGAGTTCGCTACTAAAATTGGGGTGTATAAACTGGTGTCATTGCCATGTCCTTTATATGTTTGGTATATTGAACATCTCCCTATAAATCGTGAGATGTCTTGACACAAATGGGGCCAATAAAAAATTGACATTGGAGACTTGCTAGTCATTCCCAGCCAACGTGGGCAGCAAACTCTCCATAGTGAATTTCTTTTATTTGTTACTTCCTTAAAGAAGTTTGAGGGATTTAAGGACCCCTTTAAAAAAATCCATGGCATAGGTTATAATTGCTAGTTAGAGTCCCGACAAAGCATAAGTTCCATGGTTCAGCAAAGTTAGCATCCAATGACTAAAATTGTTTCATTTTCTACAAGCTGGAGATTTCAATCTATAACTATGTCAGTAGAGTAACACATCGGCTAAAGGCATTTGCCACACTTTTTAATTTGTTGGCCTTGTGTTGTAACATAAAAGTGAACTTCTATAGAAAGATGTCCATCTAGCACGCATCATGTTGATAGTTTTCTTGTAATTAATGTATAAAAGAGCTTGGTAATTTCTGCATAGTATAAGATCTTGTTGAAGTTGATAGTGTTCCCACTGTTTTAGCGCTCAAATAACTGCAAATAATTCTTATTTGTATATAAACAACTTTTATCTCACGAAACTCAATTTTTCACTGAAAAATCAACTGGCTTACTTTCTTGAGACAAGATTGCTCCAATTCCAATGGAAGACACCATTAGCCATTTGTCTCTCGACCATCAGAACTCTACTCAATTGATACTATTAGTGTGATGGTAAATTCCAATTCCTATTCCAATTCCAATTCCAAAATCCTTATCACCATTAGATCTCCACTCAATGGACACTATTAGTGTGACGATAAATTCTTGCTGTCGGCACGCCACCTGACCCCCTCTATTGCGTTGTCCACTATCCACCCCTATCCAAGTGGGTGCCTATTACCTTTAATAAAATGCAACCTGACCATCGGCATCATCAACCTTTCGTCTGACTGCCACTACTAGCCATTTGTCTCTTGACCATTGCTGGCCCTTTACCTCCTGATGGCCATCATCGGCACATTGCCCTACTACCATCATCGGCACACCTTCCAACTAACACCGTCATTGCACACCCATGGTTGCCTCTATAACAGGACCAGGCCATGATCGCCACCAACCGATATTCAACTCTTCTTGGATAATTTTTCCCCTTCTTTGGGGCAGAACCAGAGACTGCGGAAGAGGGCCAAGTCACCGCCAATCAGTATTGAACTCTTGTCGAATAGTTGTTACCCATTCTACAAGGGAGAACTAGAGCCTATATGTTAGGGTCGGGTCTTGATCACTGCCAACCGGTATTCAACTCTTGCTAGATAGTTTCCATCATTCTATGGGGGAGAATTATATCCTGTGTACGAGGGTTGGGTCTAGATTTTCACGTACTAGAATTCACCTCTTATCGAACAGCTTTTCCCCATTTTATAGGGGAGTATTGAGCTTGTGTAGGAGGATCAAACCTTAATCACTGCCAACGATATTCAACTCTTACCATTAGGTACCCCGTATAAGAGAGGACACCTTTGATCACCACCAAAACTCTCCAAAACTTTTCTAGTCAATTTTACCCTCAATTTACCAAAAACATTTTGGATCGGCTTAGTAGAATTGTGCCCTCTCCTGAAACTGTAAGGGCGATATTTATAGTGTTTTTTAAGGAAAATTTTGAGAGAAATTTTCTCATTTTTTAGTTATTTTTCTAAATTTTTTCATATTATTTTGAGCTAAAAATAGTAATTTTTCTTTTAAAAATTATTTAAAAATAATAATATTTTTTTAAAAAAAAAAATAAAAATTGCCTCACATAAGCGATTATGAAAATTAAGTTGGAAAAGGGGCACTATCGTGGGCCATTGATACTCGCAAAACATGTGTGTCATGCATGTGGGCAGGCATCAGGGGCGGAACCAGCTTTAATTTTTAGGGGGGAAAATTTATAAGTAAAAGTGTAGAGATCTCGTAGATATGCCGGGGCTCCAAGGGGGAAGCGCTCCTTGGCAGGGTTCGACTTGATCGGTCAAGTCACGGGGTTAAGGGGCAGTGCCCCTGCGGGAGTTTCCGGGGGTGCTGCCCACGGAACAAATTTTGATTGTAAGGATATTTTTTGATTTTCTTTACTATTTCTCTTTGTATTTGGTTCATCCTTCCCTAATAATAGTACATCTACACAATGTGTTTAATTATGCTGGGGCAATTACTTAAAGATCATAGTATTTTAAAACTTTTAGTGGGGGCAATTGCCAAAAAACCCTTGTAATAAGACTACAAAATAGATGGAAGGAGACAAGTTACATAAAGAATCATATAATAAAGAATTTTTTTTTAGGGGTGCAATTGGACTTCCTGGGCTTAAGGTGGATCCGGCCTTGGAAGGCATTGCTGATGTCGATTGCGAAAATAGCGATTGTCCGGCTGTCTTGCCAAATTGGTAGTCGATTCACCTCCGGACATGGTTTTGTTTCCCGAACAGTTCGATTCAGACATTTTCGAGGTTTCTAGGATCATTTTTTTGATTTTTTGAACTTAATTTTGGCATTTTTCAGAGCCCAACGAAATCTCTATAGTCAATTTCAAGCCATTTTAAAAGGTTTGGAGTCAAAATTTTCAACATTTTTCTACAAATTAATGCTCGACTTCATAGAAAGTTAAAATTATAATTAAAGATATTTGACTTGGTTCAAGGCACCCGAGCGAAGGTCCACGTTTATATCCGGGAGCAGCCACACCTCATAATTCTCCTAAAATTATAATTTTGCTTCACCAAGTATTTCAAAGGTAAAGACACATATTTTCAAACTCTGTGAGCTTCAATGTTTAAAAATTAAGCGGCAACTAGACAAATCAAACGAGCTCAAAATTTTCCTTGACGAAGTATGAATCTTGAGGAATATTCAGGCTATCAATTTTCAAAATTAAATTCAGGACTATCCTAACTCTAATTTAAACAAAAATATAGTCAAAATTAAAGTATCGGTGAGTCAAACTCAACGATACCAAAATCTGTCCAATTCGAGACTTAATGGGCTCAAATCAAGGGCTTAGAGCATATTTAGAAGCTTCGAAGTATTATAAATGATATCCAAATATGACGTGTATAATCAAATTGAGCGGCTCAACTAGACAAATCAAACGAGCTCAAAATTGCTCAATTCTAAACAAATAGTTCATGATATTATGAGTCGTCCGATGGAATACTCCGAATTTAACTTAGATCTTCTCTATATTTACATGGCATGCCACTCCTAAAATCTATAAATAGAGCCTCTACTCCCACATGAAGATGAGCAAAGACCTTTCAATGCTTAGACCTTGGGTTAGAAACCCAAGAGATCTCTGAGGCTTGAAGAATTCTGGAACTCAACTCCAGCACCACCGTTGGTGAACTGACGCCACCAAATCACCGTTGTTGGACCTCTACTCGACCATCATCATCGGACCTTTGTCTGGTAGCCGCCGACGAGTCTTCTTCCGACCATCATCGCCCGCCTACAACAGTCCCTCCGACCATCATCGAGGGACCGTAGTAGGCCTTAATTAGCTTTCTAATTTAACGAATTAGATTAAGCGAATCTTTCTAACGTCGGATTGCTAGACTTAAAAAACATGCGAGCATCTCGTCTAGCTCGAAAGAATATGCGGTTCGTTGACAAGTAGGGATATATTTGTTACTGATTTAATGCGCAGAATTCAAATTACTATATTTGGAAAAAAAATCATGAGAACTTGTTGATCTTAAGCTTAATTAGAATACTTGTTGATCTTAAGCTTAATTAGAATTACTATATGATATGTCCTCAAAGATTATTTTGATCGTGCACGAATCTCAAAGCAAAATACAGTTGGAAACTTCAATAATTAATTTGGAGGTCATCTGAATTCCAATTTCAGCAAACTTACTGTAGAACTGAACGTCTCAACAATACGAACCCAACGACACCAAATTTGACTCAATCCGAGCCCAAATGAGTCCAAATCAAGGACCCAAAGCGCATTCGGAAGGTTCAAATCATAATTTAAATTACCAAACGGTATCCAAAAGTGACATGTTTATAATTGAATCGAGCGGCTCGACGAGAAAAATCCAACAACTCCAAGATCACTGAATTCCGATATCATTAAGACATTCAAATGATCAATAAACGGTCCATGATCAAAGGAATCTATATCGGCTGTCCATTCAAACCACTCCCATTTTGACCTTGATCCTCCACATATTTACAAGCCACGCCACTCTCAAAAAACTATAAATAGCCCCCATTCTTCTCATGAGAGAAAAGAGAAAGAAAAGAAAGGAAGGAAGAAGTTTAGGAGCTCTTGCCATCGACCACCACTGGAATTCCTCCCAACCACCGCCGGTGTTTCTCCTGACCACCGCCAGAATTCCTCTCGAACTACGCCTGAGTTCTTGCTGATCACAGCCGAAGTTTCTCTCGATCTCCGCTGGAGTTCTTGCTGACCACCGCCGGAGTTCTTCCCGACCATCGTCGGAGTTTCTTCCCGATTGTCGCCAGAGTTACTTCCTAATTGTCACTGGAGTTTCTTCTCGACCACCGCCAGAGTTCCTCTCGACCTCCGCAAGAGTTCTTGCTGACCACCGTCGGAGCTTCTTCTGATCTCCACCGGAGTTCTTGCTGACCACCACCGTAGTTCTTCCTAATCGTCGCCGCAGTTTCTTCCTGACTGTTGCCAGAGTTTCTTCCTAACTGTCACCTGAGTTTATTCTTGTCCACCGCCCGAGTTTCTCCCGATCCCTGTCGGAGTTCTTGCTGACCACCGCAGTAGTTCTTCCAAATCGTCGCCAGAGTTTCTTCCCGACTGTCGCCAGAGTTTCTTCTTGACTTTCACCGGAGTTTCTTCTCGACCACCGCTAGAGTTCCTCTTGACCTCCGTCGGAGTTCTTGCCGACAACTGCCAGAGTTTCTCCCGATCTCCGCCGGAGTTCTTGCTGACCACCATCGGAGTTCTTCCCGACCGTCGCCGGAGTTTCTTCCCGACTATCGCCAGAGTTTCTTCCTGACTGTCACCGGAGTTTCTTCTCGACCACCGTCGGAGTTCTTGCCAACCACTGCCGGAGTTCCTCCCAACTGTCTCCAGTCCATTACGGTCCTCCTGACATCTGTTGCTCGCTGACTACGGTCCTTTCAACAGTCGTCCACCAACTACAATCCTTCCGACCACCGTCGCCCATCGACTACGGTCCTTGCGACCTCCGTTGCCCGCCAACTACGGTCCCTTTAACAGTCATCCGCCAACTATGATCCTCCGGACCTTCGTCGCCCGCCGACTATGGTCCTCCCAAAAACCATCACCAACTACAGTCCTTCCAACCATCATTGTCGACTATAATCCTTCCACCAACTACGGTCCTTTCGACCATCGTCTCTTGATTACGATCTTTTCAACCTTCGTCACCCGTCGACTACTGTCCTTTCGGCCACTATCATCCGAATACAATCTTTCCGACCTCCATTGCCAGCCGACTATGGTCCTGCCTACCAAACGAACACATCAATTCTGGTTTCCACCATGTAATGCACTCTATATGATGTATATTTGCTACGTCAAACTAAGGCCTTTCTCCTAAGGAAGGGACTTATTTGTAATCGACTACAAATACTAGTTCATTCAAACTGGGCCAGGCCCCGTGATTTTTCCTCCTTTCAGGGGTTTCCACGTAAAAACTTTGATGTCTCTTATGACGGCTGCACTCCTACTTATTAATTTGTCTGTGTGATGGATTTTCGTACAAAGCTAGGATGTTAAATCCCCCCCCCCCCCCAAAATAAAAAAAAATGTGATTTTAGCGTATAGCTCAATTCACATATAATCATATTATTAAAATATTATATACATTATATTATATTTATTTATTTATTGTATCTACCACTTTTTTTGTCTTGACTTCTTAACTAAGTATGAAATAAATGGCTTAAAAATAGAAAATAAAATTATAAATCTATAGTCTTAAATTCAAATATGGAATATTAAGTCATGATTTTAGTATCATAAGTCAAATAAGTCAATAAAAATGGAACAAAATTTAAAAGGTTTAATAATTATATATAGAATATAAGGATAATAATTTTTGGCTTTGATTTATATTCTCTAATTGGAGAATGCTTTTCCACTCTGATTAAACTAAAATCCTTGAATAACGGTTGCCTATGCGTTGGTTCTTGACACGGTGAGTTATTTCCCTCTGGCTGGTCTTCAGGCAACCAGGGATCCTTTTGCTTACTGATGATGTTCCTTATGACTGAGTCCTGATTTGGGGCTGCCTACCCCTTTTGGGTTCTGTATTCCCCCTGCTCTGTTTTTTATACTTTTTGCTTCCTTCTTGGAAGGTTTTGGTGCCTTTTGAGCTGGCTCCTTTTTCTTGGAGTTTCTGGCTCTTTTCTATATTTATTTTTGATTTTATATACACGGCATCTCCCTAAATTTCCAAACAAAAAAAAAATTCCTTGAATGAGTACGGTAACATGTCTTATTAATTTTGGAAAAAAAATACAGTACGGTAACATGTCTTATCATTTTTAGAAAAAAATTCCATTCAAGGATTTTAGTTTAATTAGAGTGGAAAAGCATTTTCCAATTAGAGAATATAAATCGAAACCAAAAATTATTGCCCATGGAATATATATATTTTATTCTTGCTAATTTTATTTATTGAATATTTATTTCTTGCTAATTTTATTATTTGATTGAATATATGTATAGAAATCAAATTAAGTTCATGATTATTTTATTACAGCGCTTTAAATCAGTAATAAATAAATCCCTAGTTGTCAATAACAAAAAGAAATGTATCTAGAAGCAAGTTGTAAGTAATCAAGAAGTAATTATCAGAATTGCGGATGTGGAAAATAGTTTCAACGCCCAAAAGTTCAGAAGCTTCTAAGACTTAGGGGTGTTAAAAATTGACATGACACGAAAACTCGGCTCGAATCCGATCCAAATTTTTCGGGTTAGGGTCAACCCGTTTTAGAACGGATCGAATTCGGGTCCTAATTTTTGATCCGTTTCAAATTTTGGGTTGGGTTTAGGTCAATCGATTTTGACCCGTTGCATGCCCATCCGTGCACGAACCGTGTGCCCATCTCAGGCACCGTGGGCACCTTGGCACATGCCTGAACGATCGAATCGCTGCCCTCACTTTGTACTTCTCACATTGCCCGTCAACTGCTCGCAAGCCCTGCACCTCGGTGGCTCGACCCCTACCGTGCGTGTCTCGCCTCGCTCCTGCACTACGCACATCACGTCTCACTTAGTCGCTCCTACGCTATGTGCGACACTCTAGCCCCTAGCCCAGTTCACCACACCAGCGCTGTGCACGACAATCTTGCAACCCGAGATAATCCGCCTAATTGGGTTGGGACAGGTCAACCTGGTAACCTGGCGGTTTAGGTCCAGTTTGCAATTTCGGATCCATTTATAAAAATGGGTTGGGTTCTAGGCAGGTCAAGTAGTAACGAGTCAATATCAGGTTCGACCCAAACCCGACCAACGACATGTTTTTGACACCCCAATAAGGCTAAAACCTCTTTTTTTTTGTTCATTGCAAGCCTTAAACTCTCAAAATAATGGCGGTTTTTTTTTATGTTTCGCAAAATTTTGTAATCTTATAATTGAAAATTAAGGATAATTCATTTGGATATTTTGATTAAATTTGGATTAGAATAGAGTTCAGGCATTTACATGCATACAGATCATTATCAAACCCATACAAAATGAAAATATATCACACAAGACTTATCAAGCAAGGTTAAAATGGATGTAACACTATTGTAGTCGAGGGTTTAAAAGTCAGACCAGACCGGCCGGTTCGACCAATTAACCCATGAACCGATCCGATCTAGTTTAAAAACCAGCTCCATAGCGAACCAAGGTAAACCGAATTGACCGACGATTCAACCGCTGAACCGGTCCAGCTTCGAAAGAACCAGCCGGTTCAACAATTTTTTTTTATTTTAAATAAATCGTAAAAAATATATTTCACTTTGTTATATTTTTTAAAATTAAAAATTTTATATTAATATGAGATTATTTACACCTTAATATATGGATATGTCATCACATAAAATATGCTTTGTTCAAAAAGTGTGAACTTTACATTATATAAAGAGTTTAAAGGTAACCATCTCAAACTCTCCTATGATGTTGGACTAAAAAAATTGCATGAATGGTATATGAGCTTGAATGTGAGTTTAGGCTTTATTGGGCTTGGGTTGGTTGTGCCACAAATTTGGGTTGATTAGGCCACGAATTTGGGCTGTTTGGGTGCAAAGTTTTTTAATTTGTATTATAAACTTATATATTATAAATTTGTTATAATGCATATTATAAGAATTAATAATATAATTTTTTAATATTATAAATTTATATATTATATTAAATATTATTCTTATTACACATTTATAAATTTAATATTATAAATTTATATATTATATTAATTTTTTTAATTTGTTTTAATGTATATTATAAGAATCTCATTTATTATCACTATAATTAAATATAAGAGATAATTATAAATAAATTATTAGATATTCATAAATACAATATAATTAAACTATATGTCCTATAATTTAATTATAGTATATAATTAAATTCATCATTTCAATTTAATTTAATTATTTAATAATTTAATTATATTGAGAGATAATCTACTAAAATTATGAAATTTAAATTCGTAGAATTATGAGGTTTAAGGTTAGATGTTGTAATTATTATGTTAATTTTATTACTTTTTAATAATATTATTATTTATTACATCATCCGGTTCGACCCTGGTTCGATCGGTCGAGCCATGAACCTCTCCTTCTTCCGATTCATTGTGCGGTCCGGTTTTCACAACCTTGATTGTAGTGGGCATTAAAATCCTCTCTCCTAAAAAAATATCATCCTTGTTATTTTAACACTCAAGTCAAGTAAACATATTAGGGTACATCTATCTCATCTCAAATTATTTCTCTCACGTTGGTTCTCTTTAAGTTTCGTCTTTCCACTACACCTTTACTATTAGGGTTTGTTTATTTCTCAGTTTCCTGATAGCATATGACAAACTTTTTTATGGTTCTTCTCTATAGCCCATATCTTTATATACCTCAACCTCATATGTATACACTCGATTTCTAGAGCCGAATATCCATTTCCTCATTTAATATTCTCCTCCTAGTTCACTTTATTACTTATTTGTATTGTTAGTCCAAAAAAAGCTTTAATTGATTTTCCAAAATTACATGTATAATTTTTGAAAAACCCATTAATTTATATTTTTTACTGAATATACATCATTTAATTTTAATTTTAAAATTGGGGAAATTATATTTGAATATAATGTTGTCAAATCATTACCAAATTTTCTTAAATCAATTTAAGAATACTTTAATTTATGCACAATTTTTTTAAAAAAGGCTTCAATTATTATATCATTGAATTAAAAATAATTCCTAAAATGCTTATTGAATAATAACAATGAATCTTCTGCTCTTATGTGTTTTTGGTAATTGTTCACCCTTCCAAAGATTATAAGATATTTTTCTGAGACACTTGTCATCTTTTAATGATTTTCAAATTGAAATAAAAAAAAAACTAGATTGATACCAAGACATTTGTTTCTTCCATTTATCATTTTAGATGGTTGATGCATTATCCATTTTAAATATCTCATTTATTTTAGGCTCTTTCCTATAGATCCTTATTTATTTAGTCCTAAACATTTTATTGTGGAATATTTTTCACTAATCTGATTTTTATATAACAATATATCGGTTGGATACAGAACAATAATCTATTTTTGTCAATGCATTTGTCAGGAAAAACATTCATATAAAATACTGATCTTCTAATGCAGTAATATTGAGGTATTCAAAATCAATAAATTTTGTACTTTTATCAATAGAAATTTTGTAGATTAACATAGATGGATGGCAAGATCAAAGGCAATTTGGTGTTAACAAGGCATAATCAATTCAATATGCTTCATAACAAGCAAAGTGACTTCAATGTGTTGGTAATCAAAATCTTAGAGCTTAATGAAACATGTGAGACTTAATTAATTAAATTAGACCTAAGAGCCTGGTATCAATTATTTGATAATTAATACTTAAACATTGTGAATTCATTACTCATTAATACTTAGAAAACTAGACCCCTAGTCAGATTAAGTAGTTTGTGACAAATGACTCAAGTGTCTTATCGCTCCTCTTGAACTCAGCAAAGTTAAACTCATTGAACTAGGTAGACTCATTCCTCTCACAAAAAAATCTTTTTTCCTAAAATTAAAAGAACACAATTTTATTATTTTGAGCTTGTCGTGTCATAAAATCCTTTTGTGGCCATCTATGATTATTCGAGGAACTCTTTTGCAGTATGCTATGAAGTTACAATCTAATGTGGGGCACTGGCTTCTTTATATAAAATAATTATTTAGACAACCATTTAGAGGTACCACTTATGCATAAATCCTTATAAAACACACACACACACACACACAAAGTGTCAAATCTTCTATTCACTTTTAATGATTTTCTAATTTAGTATATAAAAAGGTTTTGAGTTAGAAGTGATTGCTCATGTTGAATGGGATTATGGTGACTTGGCTCAAATTATTATTCAACTGTCTCTACAAAAAAGGATTCAGAAAGCTTTAAAGTCAGATAAAAATTATCTAAAACTAATTGGTCAAATCTGGCCTAGTAAGAAATATTAATTGTGATTATCTGATTTTGGAGTCATCTTTGGCGAGGACAAGTTGCAGGTTCTTAGTTTTGGAGATTTAAGTTGGAAGATTTTACTTGAAGCACATTATTTAGGTTAGATGATATATTCGAGTAGCAAGATGTGTAGTGATCGCACTGGTATATTCAGGTGATTTGGATTGAAGAAAAATGATGTAGATTTTCTTTCAAAATCTAAAGTCTAATAGTTAGTGAAAGTAGAGTATCAGTGGCTAGGAAATCTTCTACAATCTTTATATATTCCATAGTAAAAATGGGAAGAAGTGATGATGAATTTTACTATTTGATTTCCTAGATCAATGTAGATATATGATGATATTTGGGTTATAATAGATCGTTTGATGAAGTCTATACATTTTATTTCGATCCAACATGTTGATTAGTGGATAAATATGGCACAAGTGTATGTAAGAGAGATTATCAGACTTCATGAAGTACCAAAATTTATATTCTCTGATAGAGATGACACATTTATCTCCATGCTATGGAGAAGCATTCAATAAGGTCTGGGAATTAAATTATATTTTAGTATGTCTTTTCATTTGTAGATCGATAAGCAATTTGAGAGGATTATTCAGGTATTAAAAAGTTTTTTGAGATTATGTGTTTTGGACTTTGGGGGTATCTAGGAAATTCATTTCTCTCTAATTGAATTTACCTACAATAATAGTTTTCAGTCAAGTATATGTATAACCCCTTATAAATCTTTATATGGTAGGAAGTGTAGAACCCTAATGTCATTGGTCATCTCTTGTTACTGAGAGGACAAACCAGCTCGTGAGCTCTACTAGGGTTTCCCTAGCGCCCTCGGTGCTCCTCCATCTCGGCGATCATATGCTCAGGGAAGTTCTCCTTTTCTTATGTGGTGATTTCTACTTTCTTCTCTTTTAATTCATCCCTCATCGGCCCTTTGGCCTATATGGCAGTGAATCGCTTGGTCGATGCCGATTTTTTGGATGGTCCGATCAAGTCTCAGTCCTTTCGTGATGCTCTTTCTAGTTCATCTCTGGATGCGAGGTTTCCTGACCTTCAAGCTACTTCTTACCGTGGCCTTTCATCTCTTAGGATTTTCGAAGAGGAAATCCTCGCCCTAGTGGCTCCTTTGCATTTTATGCTTGTTGGCTTATTCCCTTCTCAACGCCCCTCTCTGGAATCAATCCATAGGTTTTTTTTAATCTAAAACTTATTATTGATTGCTCCATCACTTTGCTGGACTCATCGCAAATTTTGATTAAGTTGGGTAATGACTTGAATTATAGTAGAATTTTTTGCTATGATCATATCTTGTCAACAACTGCTATATGAAATTGACTAAATGGTCGCCCCTTCTTGACATTGGCATGGAATGCCCTGTAATTCCTATATAGATTTTTTTCCTGAATTTGTGCCCACATCTGTTCTCTCCCCATATCCTTCACGGTCTCGACTCTCTTTTTGGTTGGCCATTAAAAGTTGATAATGTGATCTGTAAGGGCTCCCGCCCCTCCGTAGTGTGCGTTTTGGTAGCACTTGATATTACGAAAAGTTTTCCTAATAAAATTTTGTTAGATCCTGAAAAATTAGGTTATATTCAACAGGTTATCATGGATGAATTTCCTCCTTTTTGTGCGTTGTGCAAATGTATTGGTCATAGCAATGTGGATTGTCGTCCTCATCCCTCCTCTGCCCCGATAAATGTTGGTATTAATTCGGTTAAACCCAGTGGTAATTTTGTGGAGAATACTGTGGTGGTGAATGCTATTATTAATGTTGAATCTTTGGATCATAATGCTGTTCCTGCACCGGTGAATGTGAATGAGTCTACTCAGGTCAATATTAATGTTATTTCTCCCAATTTCTTTTTGAAGGAGAATGTTGTGTTGAATGTTGAATCCTTGGATAATAATTCTTCATTGAATGATTCACCTGCTTTTCATGAGAAGCAGGGTGAGGTTAATTGTGGGGCCATTGGGGTTGGTGGTCCTATTAATGCTCTAAATGGGGATTTTGTTGGCTCTATAACTGCACAACCATAACCTACTTTTTCGATAGATGATTTTCCACCTTTGCTTCCCGTTAAGGTTGGGGAAGTTAATAATTTTTTGGTCAATCTCATTACTAGCCCTCTTACTTCTCCTTGTGTTCATGTGGATGTTAATCCAATTTCTAATACTGTTGTCTATGTTGACAAAGCTGCGATTTTTAATGATTTTGTCCCTCAGGAGCTTGGGGACTGTGTAGTGGTTCCACCTGTGGGTGAGCTTGTCAATGTTGATTGTGGTGACGTTGGTAATGCTATGGTTACTCCCATGCGTTTTAGTGCTTCTTCTTCCATTGGTTTTGATCCTGCGGCTATAAATGTTGTTTCACCTATGGGTGAGCTTGATGCTGCGACTTGTAACCGAGATGTTGAGGATTCCAATGGGGCACTGCATGACAGAATTGTGGTCGAGTATGCTGTTATCCCTCTAGGTAACTTGGCTTTAACTTCAACTTTTGTAGATATTTCAATTTCGGTTGTGTCCAATGCAGAGTTGAAAGCTCATCTGGCTTGGTCGGTGAGCAACTGTACTTTGGATCATTCTGATTAGTTGGATGAGTCCCCTTACCCTATTTGTGGGTGGGGAGGGGGGGGGGGGGGGGGGACCAAGGTGTGGATGTTGGTGTGCTTGCTTATAATTTTTAGGATTTTCAAGATATGTATAGTTATATGGTGGGCCGCATTGTTGATCTTGCAGATTCAAGTGGGGTTGGAAATAGACGTAAAAGAAAATCTAAGAAAAAATAGTTTTGTTATAATCATGGTATTTCTGTTGTTGGTTGTTCCGGGGTTGTTGATGTGTTTGCTGGTGGTAAGCTTGGTGCTTGTGCTTAGTATGGGTTTTTTTTTTTGGTTGGGGGGATTTGTTCAAGTTTGGGTTTAGGTTTTGGGGATTCCCATTTTACAGGTCTGATGGCTTTTCAGACTATGATCAAGCAATTCTACATACCCCGGATTAGCTTTGGATAGCTGGCAAACTTGGTGGTAGGTTCCTAACTAGTGGGTTTTAATTGCCTTGTGGGTTGTTGCTTATTTCTTTTCAGACCCTCGATTGCTTACTTGGTGGCTTGCTACCTCCAATGGATGTTCCGTCCTTGTCAGCTCGGTGGCTGTAGGATTTCCATTACTGAGTATGTCTGGGTTGTAGCTTTCGTTATTTCTTGGGTTCATTTCTTCTTGTTGTTTTTTGTCATCTCAGCTCTTGTCTTTTGGAGTTTAGGCTCTCCAATGTTATAATTATATTTTGGATTTTGCTTGAGTCGTTGTATTTTTCTTTTTATTGAATAAAATTTAGGCTTGTCCCTTTCCAAAAACAAAAGTGCAGAACCTTAATGTCTCAGACATAAGTGGGTAAGAGGAGTATAATTGGGCTAACCTTAGTGGATGACCCTAGTAAAAAATCCATCTAATTAGAGATAGATTGACAACAGTGTAGGACAAATAAAAATAGTATTATAATATAAAGCTTCAAGCTATGGAGTTCTAAATAGGGGATTTTTTATGTGTGAAGATCAGATAGATAAAGGGTGTAAGTAGGTTTGGAGAGGAAGGAAAGTTGAGTCCAAGGTATGTTGGACCATTTAAGATAATTGAAAGGTCTAGAAAGTCTACTTACATGTTATAGTTACTAGAGGGCATGTATGATATTCATAATAAATTTATTTGTCGTCTTTAAGGATTTGAGTGTCTAATTTTGAGAATCGAGTTTCTAAAGATTTGGTTTTAGTACATCTAAATTTGAACTACATATATGAACCAAAAAGAATTCTTCCACACAATATTAAAATTTTGAGGAATAAACAGATCTCAATCGTCAAGGTGCAGTGAAAGAACAAAATAGAAAGAGAAGCTACTTTAGAAAAGATATCCAAGATTAGACAGTTATATCATGATATGTTTTATTGTTCTGAGTTTTGAAATATCCAATATGATATTTTCCTAGGAAGGGGAGGATTTTAATACCCAATGAAGCAGTGCATAGTTTCACCTATTCTGATCCAATATGATAAAAGTAATCTGCTAATTTGTTTTTATTTATACCCCTTGCATGTGTTTATGATTTTTATATGCATATTATAGTTTGAATATATTCTAAACCAGGTCTTGGGGGTCTATGTGTATGAATGGAAAATTTTAAAATTATTCCATGAGAGTGTCCTGACACCAGGTTAGGCACACTATGGGATTGAGATCTCTGTTATTTTAAAAAAATAATTTTAAATGATGGTGCTAGGGTCAGTGCTGCGGCTTCATGCTCTCCAGTAGAGAATGTTGTGGCGCAGTAGGGTTAAGCGTCGATGTCCAAAATCTTTTTATTTTATGAAAATATTAAAATCCACATAATTTTCATTTAATCAGAAGCGCATCCCCATCCCCTTAAGCAACCAGAGAGAGAGAGAGAGAGAGCTAGGTTTTGGTTACTCCGATTCATTTTATGCTATCAGCTCAATTTTGAAAGTTGTCTAGATCAAGGTAGGTTATATCTTGCTTATCTCAGTTATTAAAAATACATAAATTTTAGGATTTTTTTGACTTAAATTATAATTTTATAACCTAAAAATGAGGATAATTTTACACCTATAATTTTTTACCGTGTAACTATTGATACAACTATTCTACACAATTAGATATTTTTATAGAAAATTTTTCATGGGTAAAAAAAAAGTATGTTATTTTAATTTAAATAAAAAGTAATTTTGAACCCAAAAAAAAATAATATTATCATTCAATTAAAGCTTCAAAATAATTTTCTAAATAATATATGGTAATTTGGTGAAACTCTAAAACTATGAAATTTTGCTCAATAGTTGAATATGTTGCCTACCAAAAATATTTATTTGAATTTATGAAATTGGTTTATTTAAATTTCTTTTATTACATTACATTATTATATATGCTTTTCTGCTTAAAATATATGATTCTGTGGATTAGAGAAAGTTATAGTGCTAAATGCATAGTGAGTTATAAGAACTTTAATTTTTGAATAACATATATTTACTAAGCATTTAAGAGTCGTAAGGGTCTATTTTCTGATATGCTAGTTCAAGTAGTTATAAAGGCTTGAATTCTGATATTTACTTCTGATGGGAAGTATAATAGAAAGGGAAATTTGTTAGTTTTTGCTATAATATATAGAATACCTATTTATTTACTTTTCTTATATTATTTATTTAATTTTTGACAACTATAAACATTTTTTTCCAATTACAGTAGTCAACTATTCTTAATTACTCTTAAAATTCAATAAAATGCATAATAAGTAAATTATTACAAATTTAGATAAGTGCGACATACTAAACTGTGTTGGCTCGACATTATAGTGTATCGTTGTATAGTGTATCGTTTCTTTATTTGCTCTATTAGGATTTGTAGCAATGCAGTACAGTGTATCATTGTATACGCATTTTGATGATGAATGAAAAAGAAGAAAAAAAAAATAATGGATGAGTTTATTTTTCTTCTTCCTAGAAATTTATTAGAAGCTATTTAGTTTGATTTAAATTGATGAAATCTAAAAAGACCCAAAAATAGTGGTCTGTCTCCATTCAATATGATATGACATGTCATATTTGTAGGTTATATAAGTTTTGGTTGTGACTTAAAGGTAATGAACTCTTCAGTACCACTGATAACATGCAACACTTTTAGACTTTTTTCTATAAATTTATAGCTAAATGGAGGAGTAGGGACTTGAACTCATTACCTTAATGTTATCAATAAAAGTATGAACCACTAGATCTAGAGTTGCTAATTCATTATAAATTAACAGTTTGATGCATTTATTTGCTACCTTTTAAATTTGGACCACATAGTTTTTTGTGTTTCTTAATAAACAAACATTATGTTGTGTCCATTATCTTTGTAATATTTATGCCTATTTTCTTATTCATATAGAGGATGCAACCCTGCACAAATTAGTTGAGGTTATCCAATAACAATCAATAATTGAAAATAAAAAAGCTATCTCATGTTGTAACAAATGATGAATTGCCCTTTTAGGTTAAGCAAGTGGTCGGATAAGCTTTAGTTAACTAATACAGTTGCTTGAAGAAGCAGCCTACATAAATAGTATGTAATACATTTACTTCTATTTTGTAAGTTCTCTAGCTAATTTGTTCATCTATTGTGATGATGATATTGTTTTGATAATATTTTAAATAAATTTAAAATGGGATTTATATTTAGTTCTTCAATTCACTAATTCATTTGTAAAGCGACTTATAAAAAGAACAATAATTAACTCGATTTAAATCCAAAAATTATAAAACAAAGTGCTAATTTCTCACAACTAAACACCTAATAAGAGAAATTTTAAATTACCAAGAGATTAATTCAAAATATAAAATAATTGATAATTAAGAAAATGAATAATTAATTAAAATAAATAAATAAAAATAATAAAAAAATACCAAAGAAATTTTGAACACTTGGAATCATCCCCATAAGTCATACCTGACATTTGGGGAGGGTTTCAAGTGAATTGGAATTTTTTTTGCAGCAAAATAAGAAAAATCCCTCTAATTATACACTTAAATAATTCAATTACACACCCAAATTTTGAAATCCATTATTAATAATAGAAAATCTAAATCCGGCAAACTTAGTGGCATTTTATCCATTATAGGGTCTAATATTTATTAAAAATATAAAAACCCCAAAACTTAATGCAAATTAAAAAAGTCAAGAAATGGGTCCTTTATTTAATGAATTATTATATTTAGTTAAATACCAAAATCCAATAAATAATCAAAATTCCAGTATATCATTGATATAATTAATAAAATTAGGTTACAACATTAAATTCAATAACTAATATTTCACCAATGAAGTTTTTATGAACAATCAGGTGACTAAGGTTTGAGGGACCATAGTCAGTGAACAATTGATGCTAGAAGGATCGTATTTAATTGAAAGCCAAGGTCGGAGGGTCCGTAGTCATGCAGTAGAGGTCAAAGTGTCTGTTATCAGGTGAGACAGGTTGGATGGATTGTAGTCAACAAGTGGCTGAGGTTAGAGGGTCCAAAGTTAACTAAAAATTGAGGTTATAAGGATTGTAGTCAATGAGTCATAGAGGTCGGAGGGACCGATGTCGTTCGACGATGGTAAGAGAGACCATAGTCGATGGACAACTTTTGTTCGATGGACCGTTGTTAAGTGATGATGGTTTAATGGACTATTGTTGGGTGACAGTGGTTGGAGGAAACATAGTCAGCAGTTGACTGAGGTTGGAAGGAGATAGTTTGGTGGCGGTGGCTAGAGGACCGTAATCAATGGGTGACTAAGGTTAGAAAGATCGTAGTGAGCAATGGAGGTCGGAGGGATCATCATCGGGCGATTAACGTCTATGAGACTGTCGAAAAGTAATAGATGTTATAAGTGTAATAACTCTTATATTTTAAAAGGTATATTTTGACCTAAAATAGTTAAATAATATTTTATGGGTCATTATAAGTCAGATTTTCAAGCCATCTTCGTCATAACATAGATATTGTTGTGCTCTAATTATAATAAATTTTCATTAATTTTATGGGTATTGTAAATATAAAAATAAAAAGCTTCTTATTTAATTATAATTACTTAAAAAATTTACACATGTCAGAACAGGTGGGCCTTCTAAGACTGTTAGGTATCCATTTTATAAATTGATTTCATTAGAGCCTTCTAGACATGCTTAATTAACTTATGAATATTTTTTCATAACTTTTGGAACTCCAAATTTAAAGATATAAAAAGATTTATAAGAATTTTATGCTAGAAATTAAAAAAAATTGACATAATTATCATTGCATCATTAAACTATTTTATTATAAAAAAATCTTTATCCAATTATCAAATCTTATCAAAAACCATTTCACTTTTTAGTTTTCCTCATTCCTCAAGCTAGAGAAGTCCAAATAGACTTTAGGTAAGTTAGCCCCAATGAGGGTGAAATAAACCTCATAGCCCTGGTGTAAATAAAGAAAATTATTATTTAACCAAAATAATTAACTTTAAATCATTAATTAATGAAAGCCACCATACCTTAAGTGGATCCCATTTTGGAGAGCATAAGTATATTAAATTTTGAGGCTTAAAGACTAAAACACATAATGAAAATTTAGGACTTTAGAGTACCAAATATAATCAACTTTAACATTTAAAACTCATCCTAAAATGAAAACTAAAACATCAAACTTAAACTTAAATTTAAATCTTCCATCAGTCTATTGACTCTCTCACTTAATTGCTTGGCTAGGAAGAAATTGAAAGAGGAAGAAAACAGAGGAGAGAGAAAAGCCTTTGGATCGTATTTGTCAGCCATTCATATTACATATTTTGTTCTATTCATTATAAGTGACTAATCTCTTTTATTTTTAATGATTTTGATTTCTATGAATTTTATCTCTCCTAAATCTATCAAAAATATATTATCTCCCAATTTCATAAGCCTTCACCATACAAGTTTGAATGTGTTATAGATTTGATCATTCTGAATGATTTGATATGATTTTATTATATTTTAAATAAATTACTGAATGATATCAGATACATGATATAATAACTCCATATGATACCCTACTAATTCACATGATTCACTAATTGGGAGTTATAAGGAGATAGAGATTGATTAAGAGTTATTAGGACTCGAGATGATTGATTTACCTGATTCAAGTGGAGTTATAAGGAGTACATTGATTGGGGTTTATAAGGGGTGACTGATTAGGAGTTATAAGTGCAGAAGCAAGTTACCCTTAAGATATACTCGTTGAATATCTGAATACTATTACCGACACTACTACAAATACTGTATTGATATTGTGATTGACACTAATATTATTTATTATCATGAATAATATTTAGCATTATTGATCATGACACTCAGATTATTAATGGCATTAGTAATGTTGGATGTTACTACTATTATGATTAATGATGCAATGAATTGAGATGTGATGAACTATTGAAGGAAAAATTAATACAGGTAATCAGAATGGACATTGATGCATATATTTCTTTATTTAATTTATAGCATATTATTCTCTTTTATCTTGCATTGGTTTCAGTTGTAAGATTTTAGTTACTTACTGGGCTATGTGCTCATTACGTAGTTTTACATATTTTTAAGAAAGGGTAAAGATCCTATGATATTAGGCACAAAACAAGACAAAAAATGTAATCATATTTCTTTTCACTGTTTCTTAGTAAGCTCTAGTTAAATGATTAAAATAAAAAATATATGTAATTCTTCCAATATAGATCTTAGATTGTGACACAATATGTTCGATAATATCCATGCCCTAACTTTCAAACGGCCACGACATTATCATGGGATTCAACACGTTAGGTGGCTGATGTAAAACCGCACATAAACGTGGCACTGATGACAACGTTTTGCAATATTCATGCAATCTTCAATCATCTTGGGCCAATAATATTCAGGTCTTCTAATTTTTGTTTTCATCTTAGGACCTGATTGATAAGCACCACATAGTCCAACATGGACCTCATTCACAATCTTCATAAGTTCGTGTTTGTCTAATAATCATAGCCATATCTGATCAAACAATCAACAGTACAGGGTGTCATACACAAGTGCATATGAGAGGGCATATTTTTTGATTTAGTTGACAAGCGATTTGACATGAGGAAGCTTTTGTTCTTTAAGATAATCAATGAAGGGTTATCTCCAATCACCTTCTTCATCACTTGTTGCAGAGGCAGATGAGACTTCAGAAGATTTCTTATTAATGTGCTCTAAATCTATAATTTTTTATTATTTATTTTAGTTCATTATTAAAGTTCACTAATTATTAAATTAAAGTCTAATTTGAAGTTTGATGATGGAGATTTTAATTTTTCTTGATTTGATATTTAATTATGAACAATTTGATCCATTGTTTATATTTTTAGATTTAATTTGGATTTATTGCAATTTTTTTAAATTTTAGGCCCCCTAAAGGGGTTGATTTTGTTTTGATTAATTTTCTAACATAATGAAGTCCAAATTTAGTGAAATTAAAACCTAAGGTTCATAATGTCACTAAGTTCACTATTCTAGAGTTTCACTTCTATTGGGTGTGTATGGAATTTCTTAAGATTTTTCTAAGTTATTTAGACATTATCCTTAATTATTTTTCCTAGGTGTCACTAGTATTTAAATAAGTCTAAAATGTGGTTCATCTAACTCTGACACACGCAATCACACCACTTGAAAATCTCTAGGGTTAATCCTCCAAATTTGAGGCGCCAAGCTGAGCCCTATAACCCCTAAAACTGAATTAAATTTCAAAGGCTATAAAACTATTAAATATTTACAGCTCATACCACTGGACTTTGCACCTTATGGATATTGAGTTTGGGACCTTCACCAAAACCTTTGAAATTGTTCATAATTATCCTTATGACATGTTGAACACAAAATGAAATCTTTGGTTGACCGTGGTTGACCATAGTGGACCATGGGCTCACTAAACTTCAAAATCCTTAAAGGAAAATCAATGTTTCCCTTAGACCTCAACATGTCTCATCCTAAAAAGTTATTGAAATCTCATCCAAAGCATCTCAAATAACATTTTAGATATGTTAAATTATAACCCAAGTCTTGGTCATACTTGGTTGACCAAGTCAACCTAAGTTGAATGACCCCTTTAAGGTTTAAATGTGCATTCCGAACCAAATGACCATCCCATGGCATGAGACCACCTTCATTGGCCTCAAAATATCAATCCAAACTTATTGGACCAAATTAAAACCCATGGTCAAATCTAGTTGACTAAGTCAACCATAGTTGACCAAATCAACCATATACATAAACCTAATTCAAACCCAAAAACCAAGACCTTGCCAAGCCAATTTAGACCTTTAGGATGACCCATTAGGTCCCTAACAACCCTTTTTAGGAAATCCAACCCTTAGGTCCACTTAAATTAGCCATATAACTTAACCCAAGTGCCCAATGAGGGATCTCAACCAAACCAACACTTGCACTAAGCCTTCTATGACCCAATGCATCTATCCTAAGTGGCCCACCCCTTGGGTCCACTAGGGCTAGGTGCAAGACTAGCCCAAAGTGCCAAAGATCATCTTGGTTTGAGCTATCTTCCAACATAGGCTTCACCTAGTCAAATTGGCACCTACATTGGAAAGCCCTAGGTCCCTTACACCTTCCATGGTCTACCCAGCCCCTACCTTGACCTAGGTCAAGACCCAAACTAGCCCAAATCTTCCATAAATGGCTTACCCGAGGCACATGGCTCATGTAGGCTCAACCAAATCTGTTTAAGCTCACCATTGAGCTCAAGAACATCCCAGATGCCTTTCCACCTCAACCTGACCAAGCTATTGGTCGGCAGCTATTGGAGTAGGTGAGACCGATACCTTGTGGTCCCCTCCTCACATGAGCCAAATTAAAGTACTTTTTAGCCTTGTTTTCTCCTAGTGAGCTCAGGGACATCCCCTGAGCTGCTCCCTCTAACTAGCAGCCATTTTGGTCTTAATCTGAGCCATCTCGATCGTCCGAGCTCTATGCAATGGTTTGAACAAGGCACCCCAGCTCAGAACTCCCCATTTCCTCCTTTTATTTCAAAAAGAAACCCCAAAGCTCTAGGAACATCCCCCAAGCTTCCTAGCCTCTCTCATTCCCTCCTCTAGCTATTTTGAGAGAACTTTGATGAAATTTCTTCAACTCTGCTCAAGCTCCTATCTCCAGTAGTCCTCCCGCCATGGTCCCTAAAGAAGAAGTCTTCCTTACCATCAGATGAAGCTGTCTGAATTCAAGCATAGGCATTTGGAGATCTCTGTGAGGTAAAATTCTAAACCCGAGCCCCTTGATAAATAGTTATGGTCAAGTGTAAAACAAACCATCATGCCACAAAAATCTAATCGTTGGATTGATGGAGAATTGTATGGTGATTCTCTCTGCTAAAATTTACTAGATTTTGCTGGCAAGATCCCTCGAATCATGCCAAAATATGCTCACAGTTGAGAGCGCATGCGGGAGGAGGAAGATGAAATCAGGGTTGTTTCTTTTGATCAACGGCTTCGATTAGATCCCGTGGTCTCAAAGTAGGTTTAATCCTGGATGCATAATCTTAGATCGGGTGGCTGTGATTAATCCCATATTTTTTCATTAGCTGCCAATCATTGCAAGCCTGTTCATAGTGCCACAAGTTAAAGCACCCTGATTATGTAATTAGTTGGAGTAAAAAATGCATAAATCATGATAAAATTCAAAAAATCATATCTCCTTACATGCTTGTCCAATGAGGGTGTTATTAGGCTCATTAGAAAGGTCTTGAGGAGATCTATAAAAGCCCCATGGTTTCAAGCTATTTTTATGCATGGATTTAAAGTTATTTAAGTAATAATATTAAGGGAATATTTGTAAATTCTCATTCAAATGAATTCACTATGGCTTGACACTTTGGGAGATTGATTTTGGGTATATTTATGACATGTCCAAAATTAATCTCCTCTGTTTGATATGTTTAAGGGCTTGCTTGGGTAATTTAAGCTCAAAGGTCCTTAATTGACTCTTATGTTTAAAATAGCCTATTCACCTATCCAATGTGAATTAGTTCTTAAATTTTTGTGTGCTTTCTATGCTTAGTTTAAGGGTTAGTAAACCACTAATTGCACCCCAATCCTAAGTCTAAATAGCCCAATTTAATTCCCTAAGGGTAAACATGTATTCAACTTAGGTGGTTTATTGAACACCTTAGAGGGCTTACTATGAGGCCAAATTCAATAGGTGTGGCCTACAGTGTATAATAAACCGATGGTCCAGATTTCACTACGTTTGGATCTTATTTGACCCACCATCTAGGAACCCCAAAATTTGCCTATATAAATGACTTAGATATTAATTAAATCATAATTAATTTAATTTAAATCCAAAAATTATAAAATAAAGTGCTAATTTCTCACAATTAAACACCTAATAAGAAAAAATTAAAAGACCCATGAGAGTAATTCAAAATATAAAAATAATTGATAATTATGGAAGATTAACATTTAATTAAAATAAAAAATATCAAATATATTAAGAACACTTGGAATCATCCCCATAAGTCATTTCGTACATTTGGGTAAGGTTTAAAGTGATTTGGAATCAGTTTGCTGCAAAATAAGAAAAAGCACTCTACTTATGCACTTAAATAATTCAATTACACACCCAAACTTTTAAAATCATAACTAATTATAGAAATTTCAAATCCAGCAAATGTAGTGGCATTTTACTTATCTTAGGGTCTAATATTTATTAAAATATAAAAACTACAAAATCTAATGTAAATTAAAAAGAAAAGAAATGTGCCATTTATTTAATGCATTAAATATTTAATTAAATACCAAAATATAATAAATAATCAAATTTCTAATAAATCATTAATCTAATTAATTAAATCAAGTTACAACATTAAATTCAATGACCAATATTCCACCAATAAAATTTTTACGATAGGCTATCTCGAGCGGGGCTACGTGTCCTAATAAGGTATTGCTTCTCGCATCTATTTTGACAATGCCATGAATGGATTTAGTGGAATGTAAATCATAAGTCATAAACCTAATTAAATCAATAAATAATAAATCAAAATTAAAACATTAACTTAACTACACCAATAAAGTTTTTAGGCTGGACTATCTCGATCTATAGGGCTACGTGTTTTAAGGAGGCATTGGTCCTCATACTCGTTGTGACAGCGTCATGAGCCGATTGATGAAAAACCATTAATAAACTAATGAACTAGATAATCACAAACTTAGGCAACTAATCAATGAACTAAATCAAACATAAACCTAAATATAATTACCAGGTTACTCGAGTCTACAAGGTTATTATGTAGTTTCAACGAGGGTAAAATAAATCTCACGACCCTGGTGTAAATAAAGAAAATTATTATTCAACTTGAAAAATTAACCTTAAACTACTAATTAATGAAAGCCCCCATACCTTTTGTGGATTACATTTTGGAGAGCATAAGTGTATTAAATTTTGAGGCATAAGGACCAAAATACCTAATTAAAATTTAAAATTTAGATAACCAATAATTAATTAATTTTAACTTTAAAACTAATCCTAAAATGAACACTAAAACATCAAACTTAAACTCAAATATAAATCTTCCTTCAACCAACAAAGAAAACACTACAAAACTTTGAACAATAACCCACTTAGGATACATCCAAACCACACAGCCTAATGCAAAAACTGCAGATAATTTGTTAGGACAATCAACTCTACTTTTCGACTAGGATGTTATTCCTTTATACTTACTTTTTTGTGTGATTTTGTTTTAAACAAACTTTATTTCATGTCGGTTGTTATGGCTTGATGTATTCTATGATGCCTTGTGATGTGATGATTTTATTATATTACTTATAATATGATATGATGGGCGCTGGATTTCTCCTAAGTTAGGAATGATTTGAATGCTAATGGACTTTTTTACAGGTGGCCATGTAAATGCAAGGCTATATAAAGGGGGCAAATAAAAAATGTGTGATTAATAGATTTTTCTGTAGGTGCTAAATTTACTAGGCCCCCTAAAAATTAAAAGCATAGACAAGCGATTGTATTGGGTCAAATATGAGCATTGAATTTTATATAATTTTTATAAATATTTTGATAATTATATATGTGAACTGCTTAGGATAACATGAAGGTTATATTAGAGTTATTTAATATTTCATAAAGTTAAATTCAAAATGAGTTGTAAAAGTCGCTTAAAATGAGATATTTATTATCCAATTTGGAATCCAAAGAGCAAGGAAACACCCCTTCGGAAAGGAGTTCCTTCCATTTGGAAATCCAAATTAGGATGACTTAAAATTCAAAGAGAAAAGGAACACCCCTTCAGGGAGGAGTTCTTTCCATTTGGATATCAAGACCTAGCAAATCTAAGGAGCTCAAAGGAAAGAGTTGAAGGAGTGAAGAGAAAAATATCCCACTTTAACACTAATGTCATTCTGTTGGTTTAGAATCTGGGATGTAATTAGTGGTGCCCAACCACTTCTAATTTCTATAGACCCTGGGTTGTAAATTAAGTGGCACTTTCCATATGGCCTTTCATTCATATTTAATTTATTTTGATGATGGGGTGATTTTATTTACATGCCTTAGAAATTGCATTTCTTTCTATAGGTTTATTATATACATGTGATTTTTATTTTAGCCTAGATTTTATTAGGCTTTCTAAGGATAAAAAAAATTCTTCTACTTATAATTCAATAAAATATTTATATCAAGATAAAAAGATAAATATTTTCTAAGAAGTAAGCATGGGCTTTCTAGGGGTTCTCATGTAATCATATCCTTCCTTCTCTCCTAGCTAGGCACCTCCCCGCCTACGCGTTATGGAAGACCACCTGACCAATTAGGATGTAGTTCTGTCTAGATGATGTTATGCATCTTTAGGGAAAAATTTACTTTCTAAGTCTAATTTTTAAAAGTTCATCATTTCATTTATGCATACAAGAGCAATTAGCATGCATTGCATTAGAAGTAAACTAAATAATTAAAATTTAATTACATTGAGCATAATCACTCTACATATAAGTAAAGGGGCCACTTAAGAACCTCTCTAAATTAATATCAGCCCCCAAATCCAAAACTTAAATAACTAACCTTACCAATTTTTCATATGAATAAATGCATGGTTTTAAAGAGCCTAGGTGGTTTAGTTGGCTCTCTAATCTAGGTCGATGTAAGTCCAGATTTACATGCCATTAGTTAGGTTCGGGTCACTATTATTTAGTTCCCGAATTAGATTTAGGGTCCGAGCAGACTAAAAATCAGAAGTCCCCAGCATCAATAATTTAATCCCAAATTTTTTAAAAAATAATAACTCAAATTAAAACTTTCTCTTATTCAAAATTTAAAGCCCAATTTAAGATAGGTTGAGGTGTTTCTGAATTATTTTAGAATCCCAAAACACATCCTACTTCTCATCCTTTGGCTTCAAAACAAATGTTAAAAAATTGATCCAATCCCTATTAGAATTTCATCCTCATTCCTTTCTTATCACTCTTTGAAAATCCAAAATAAAGTTTCTACCATTATCTTAATTGAGATCATCATTGGAAAGTCAAAATCCCTACGATGTAATTAACTATGAAGGCTTGTCTTTGTAGGAGATTCAAGACCCCAGAAATAATTAAGCCCCATCCTATTTAGCACCTAAATAGAATGGGAGAGAAGAAAAAATCATTTTCCTTAGGAAAATCAAAATCAAAGATGATCATTATCGTTACATTTAAAATGTTCAATAATAAATGGTGCCTTCCAACTTACAAACATATATACACCATTTCTTATCAAAATATTTAAACATGAAATTAATGATAAATATATCTAGATTATTATAATTAGATGCGTATTTGAATGTCAGTTTGACCCCTTGGGGTTATTTGTAGTTCGCTATGACGATCCAAGTACATAATTGATGATAGAGTATTCAAACTATCATAACCAAACATAGTATCAAATATCATTTTGGTTCTTCAGAATTATATGTAATTATCTCCTAAACTTAGTTATAATAGTCAAGATGAAGCCTATTGTTTTATAATCTAAGCCTATCAGATAATGATATTTTCACCACCCAAGGTGACATATCATTCATGATAGTGAGGTCGATTACCAAACTAAAAGAAATCCAAAAGCCAATGTTCAAATTTTCCCAAAGAAAATAATTACATATTAATTTGCACTTTTCAACAAAGTGAGCAAACATATAAATAATAAAATTATGCATATCATATACTTTATGTTCAGATGTAGTACACTGACTCCTAATTATCTAATACTTAGTACTACTCCACTCATTTCAATTTAAATGATATAAATATAAAATTGATAGATTAATTTTAATATAAACTAGTTAAAATATATAAAGTAACGATATGTGTCATATTTTAAAAATTATATAGTGAAAGTTTATTAGAATAGGAGATATATCAATTTTATCAATTTTAGGAGGGAGAATATAGACAAAACTAAAAATTACTAAATGCAAAAGTAAGATTAAGGTTATCTACTATGATTAGAGTACTTTTTACAACTAGAGCGATGGAAAATATCAACTAGAACCTTGCTCTCTCTCTCTCCTCTTTTCTTCTCTATCTTCCTTTCTCTCCTTTTCTCCCTCTTCTCTCACCCAGCCATGCACTTGAAATGTGGGAGAGGTATGATGGGTGAGGGTTTTGATATAATAGGATTAGATATTAATTTAAGAAATTAAAATTTTAGACCCAATATTATAACACTCAAGACCTCAATGTCGCTGCGCTTACTTAATTTCAAAAAACATGTGAGCTTGGTATCGTATTATCAAGTAGGCTCAGGGATGTAGTGCTCCCTCAGAAAATTTTCAGGAATTTATTGAAATTATACTTAAGGCTATTACATTCCTTCTATCATTATGTTTATGGGACTTCGATGTTAAACCATTTCTAAGTAAAATTTCATATGATTATTAAGGTGTGGGAATGGTAGAACCATAAATAGTTGGAGTAGAGGGTAGCAATGTAATATGCAATTATTACAAAAAGTGGGGAGGGGAGGATTGTTGGTGGGATAATAATTTAGGATGAATATGAGATTTAAGGTCACTATCGGAGTGGTAAGATGGCTAAAAGCAATAGATAAAGCAATTTAAGAAATAGATTTAAAGGAACATGGACCAAAATAGGAGCTAACTTGAGGGAAAAAAAAAAAAGATGTTGTGCCTATACTAAAGCTCTCTCAAAAATAAAAAGAATGAGATATGTCCAGGATAGTGCAATTATTTTTTTGCAATGAAGAATATAAAAAATTTAGTTCCATGAAATTATGATAAAATCATTAAAACATAGAGATGCTAAAAGGGCTTAGGAATTGTTGATAATTAGGGAACATGTAACACCCACTATTTCAGGATTCAATTAATCACTATAATTTAAAATGAATTCTTCTTTAATCCTGATATAGATAGTAGCTATAAGCTTTATGGTGTTCAATGAACATTAAATAAGTTATGAAATTAAAAAGAAGCTCAAGTTCCAATTTTCCTCTAAGGGCACTGCGGTGTTGGAAGTGGCACCCTCATGGTACCAAGCTCTAAGATTTGAGGAATCTAAGAGAATCTAGAAGATTCTCTTGAAGTGTAGTGGTGCTGAGAAGGTTGGCGTCATGGTGCTAGGTCAAAATGATGGTTTTTATATAATAAAATATCCAAACCATTTTCCATTTCACCACCCTCAGCCATCTTGCCAGAGAAGAAGGGAGAAGAAGGGGAGAAGAAGAGAGGGGAGAGAAAGAAAGAAAGAGATTTCGAAAGCCAAAGCTCATGTTTTGTCCGTCGGGCTTGTTGGGGATTTTGTAGAGCATAAGATAGACTTATGAACTCTTATCATTGATGTCTATTTAGTAATTTCATAAAAGGATATTAACAATATTTTCTTAGAGTTCTTTAACATTTTCATCATATAACTTCAAGTATATTGGTTTATGCCTTATTATGAACATCTTGACTGTATGAAGTTGGATTTTCATTAGTTAGTTTTTCATACATAAATTTCTATATATGAATTAATTGAAGCTTTTGGACATTTATAATAGTCATATAAATGTCATAAAATGTTCATTTAAATATCCCTCAATTTGAAAGGGAAACGTTTAGTGAGTTTATTGTTATACAGGCACTATGGATTCTTAATGGCAATTCATGTATCATCAAAGTAGTGCATTAAACTCATAATTAAGTATTTTTTCATTTGCATTTTTATTTCTCATGGCATGGCATTGGAGATGTTCTAAATTCTAAAATATGAAAAGTGTACTCTGAAATGTCACAAGGGTCCTATATGTTCTTTTTGACTCATTGCCTCGTGTGGATGTGGGTGAAATTTTAGCCCCACTTGTTGAAAGGGAGTGTGGGAGAGATTATGTGATTATGTTCTATTCTAATTATAGCCCCACTTGTTATCTGTAGGTGTAGGAGGTTAAAGAGAGTTATAAGTGGAAGTAAAGTCATAAGCCATCATTGCAACATGTGCATTATAGTTATGTATTACATATTATGATAATTTAATGAATCAAGTATAAATACTACTCTAACCTAGATATGATAATTGTCATAAGCCTACGGTTTCTAGTGAAGTTGTTCCTGAGCAGCCTATGGTTGGCTCTACGAGTAATTTTAATGTTCCTGAGGATAATTTACATGATTGTGTTCCTTCTGTTTGTGAGGCTAATTTCCTGTTGGGCCTGTAGCCCTGTCTCCGGATGTAGTTGTTCCTCTGAATGGTAATGATGTTCCAAACTTAGTTTGTTTGGATGGTCCTAATGCCATGAGTGATGGTGCATTACTTTCTGATCTTTCACCTAGGGGTGTTTCTACTCCTATGGTTGTGGAATGTTTGAAGGAGGAGGATATTGTTGCCTGTGAGGTTAATAGGGTAGTTGAGAAGGAACTATCTAGTGGCTCGGCATATACTATTTTTGGTGAAGTTGTTCCTGAGTAGCCTTTGGTTGGCTCTGCGAATATTTTTAATGTTCTTGAGGATAATTTACATGATTGTGTTCCTTCTGTTTGTGAGGCTAATTCGCCTGTTGGGCCTGTAGCCCTGTCTCCGGCTGTAGTTGTTCCTCAAAATGGTAATGATGTTCCAAACTTAGTTTGTTTGGATGGTCCTAATGCTGTGAGTGATGGTGCATTACTTTCCGATCTTTCACCTAAGGGTGTTTCTACTTATATGGTTGTGGAATGTTCGAAAGAGGAGGATATTGTTCCCTGTGAGGTTAATAGGGTAGTTGAGCAGGAACTGTCTAGTGGCTCCGCATATACTATTTCTGTATTAAACTCTCCTATTTTGGCTTTGACTGTAGCGCCTGTGGATCAGGTTCCTACCCCGGTGTTGCCTTCTTTTCAATTGTCTGGCCAACTTGTTGAGGTCCCTGTGAATTTGATTTCACTTGATGCTTTGGTTTCCCATGTGGGCATCAGCTCGGGGGAGAGTGTTAGGATGCAAATAGATTGGCTTGAGTGCTCTTCCCCTTCCTCTTCTGAGGCTAATGAAGTGGAATGTTTGGATCAACAAGATATTATGCATGAGGAAAATGTTTGGGTTGGTAAACGTAGAAAGCGGAAATCTAAAAAATAGCCTTATTTTATGGTTTGGTTGGGCGTTGTTGTTTTGGGGTTTTTGCTATCCCCATGTTGGCCAGTTATCTGCTGCTACTTCTTTGATCTTATTCTGTTACTTGGGCGATGATGTGGCTCGAGCTCACCACCCTGGATCCGTGGTTTGTTGACAACCTTAGGTGGTGCTCTTCGATGCTGGCAGTTATTTGCCCTTTGCTGGTGTATTTCTTTTTCACTCCTTTGGATGACCTGTGCCTGGATTCGGGGTGGTTGGTAGCCTTTGCCAATTACTGAGCCTATTGGCCTTTGCTGCCTGGTTTTTCTTCTTGTCCCACCATGTTTTTGGCTTTTTTTTCCATTCTGACTTTTGTTGTAATCGTCTTTTACTGATGAAATAAATATTTCTCTTTGGCAAAAAAAAAAAAACTATATTTATGGACTTCTGAAGCAGTTTTCAACTCTGTCTTATTACAGAATTGTATTGATAAAAAATCACTTCTATTCTGTAGTATAGGAGCGGTATTAACTATTGTTATTTTGCAGCATTCCAAAAATGCAAAATTGTGAGGTGTTTGTTTGAATTATATGAATTTTGTAATCAAATGACAAAACTAATTGGTTATTTCTTAATAATTGCCTCAATGGCATATGCATATAAAGCATTTTATTAGGATTTAAGAAAATCAATAAGAACATATATAAAATACAAATTGAGCAAAATTATAACGACATGAATCTTGTACCCAATATGATAAAATTAATGAAATAATATTATAAGCAATGAAAGCAACTTATTCATTACATTTTATTATTTTAATTTGTAATCAGCAATCAAAGAAGTTATGAGAAGAGAAAATCAAAGTCTAAAAGTGGAATGCTGTGAAAAAATAATAACGAAAGCAAGGTGAGCTGTGTATAATTGTAAATTTTATTTTATAAAACTAATAAATCATTTATTGTGCATTATAAATTATTTTTTTATATTACAATAAGACTAAATTTATCACAAATCCTGATTTTTTTAAGTTGCTGAGCAAATATAATCTTTTTTCAAAACTCATATAACAATTTAAAAAAATATTATCATAAGAGAGCTGCAGCTAAGTTCCATTTGCATTATTAGTCATAATTCTTCTTCCTAAAATAGAAAATAAAAAATAAAAAACAAGCTTAGTACTTGATAATATTGATAGTCATCAATGAGTTCTTTAAAGGGTCGTGGGATCTAATTGGACTTTATGTGACTAATGCTGTCAAAAACTTTTTCTCTGTTGGCCAGTTTCCCAGATGTGCTAAGTCCACTGCTATCACACTTATTCCCAAACATCAACATGCCTCTAACATCTTTGATTACAGGCCGATCTCTTTATGCAATGTCTTCTATAAAATCATTGCTAAAATCCTTACAAATCGTTTGAGGAGCATCATGCCACACATTATCCATAACAGTCAGGCGGGATTCATTCCCAAAAGGATTTCTACTGATAACATCATCTTGGCCAATGATATTTTAAACGACTTCAATAGCTCTTCTTCCAAGAAGTTTTTCTGTGCCAAGTTGGACATCCGTAAAGCTTTCGATTCTGTTTCCTGGAATTTTCTTTTTTCCAGGTTAAGGCTTAAAGGTTTTCCTGATAAGTTCATCTCCTGGATTAGGAGCTGTGTGTATGATGTTCCTTATTCTGTTTGCATTAATGGTGCCCTGGAGGGCTTCTTCACTTCCACTGCTGGCCTGCGGCAAGGTTGCCCTCTGTCCCCTCTTTTATTTGCTATTGTCATGGACGGTTTCTCTTGCTCCGTGGATGCTAGCCATTTCTTGGGAATTCCCTCTGGTTCTAACTCCCTCACTCATCTTATGTATGCTGATGATGTGCTGGTGTTTGAGATTGCTTCTATTGCTAATGCTTTGGAGTTATCTAAGATTTTAAATGATTTTGCCAACCTTTCTGGGCTTCACGTTAATAGCTCCAAAAGTAATATCTTATTCTCTATGAACACTCCTACCGCTACTGACATCATCCATATTCTTGGATTCAACCACACTGAGCACTCTTTCAAATACTTGGGCCTTCCCATCTCCACCAAAAAAACTCAATTATACTCACTTCCAACCACTCCTGAGTAAAATTACTACTCTTCTTGCTGGTTGGAAAGTAAAGTTTCTTTCTTTTGCAGGTCGTATTCAATTCCTGCGGTTCTCTATTGCAAACACAATTGCTTACTGGATTAGGGGTGCTATCATTCCAAAAACCTGCATTAAATTTATTGACAGGTTATGTGCTAAATTTCTATACCATGGCTCTATTGATGGGAGAAAGCTTCACTTGGTTGCTTGGCATAACACTTGTTTACCCACCTGCTTTGGTGGACTTGGGATTTCTGATAGCCATTCTGTTGCTTTTGGCTTTGGCTGCTCCTTCATTTGGAGAATGTACAACTCTAAATCCATTATTTTTTATTGGTTTAGGAGAAGATATGTCTCACCTTGGAAACCTATTGGGCACAAGACCTCTAAATTCTGGAAGTTTATTCACCAAGTTGCTTACAAAATCAAAGATTCCATTACCCTTAATGTCAGATCTGAGGGCAGTTTGCTTTCCATGTTTTGGGACCCTTGGGTGGGTGGGAAATTGCTTGCCGAGTTCCTTCACCCCACTCAGGACTTACCTGTGAATGTTTGTGATTATACCCTTGCGGGCTCATGGGTTCTGCCTGCTTGTTTCCCTCTCCGAGTGAGGAATATCCTCTCTGCTATTCCCTTCTCTAGCTCTTCTTCTGCCCAACTTGTGCGGAAAGGCAATGACAAACATGACTTTAGAACCTTTAGGCTGCATTATTTTGCTGGTATAAAAAAAGTTGTCTGGTTTAAATACGTTTGGCACAAGAAAGCTGCTCTTAGATACTCATCTTACACTTGGCTGCTGTTGAAGAATGGTTTAAAAACGGCTGACGTCTTAGCTAAGAGAAATATTACTATTGATCCTATTTGCCCTCTTTGCAAGCTGGATGAGGAGAATAGTGCCCACTTATTTTTTTCTTGTGATTTCTCTTTCGCGGTTATCAGCTGCCTACTACCTGATCTGAACTGTTTCCTTTTAAGACCCTCATTGATACAGCTTTTCGGTTTTCTGGATGATATTATCACACTCAGTAACTCTGAAAAAAACTTATGTTTCTTTGTTATTTGCTGTGCTATCTATTTTATCTGGAGGGAACGTAATGATAGACGGTTTGGAGGACCTCATGTCTCAAATGATGCATTTCACAAGAAAATCCGGGTTGCCATAACTCACAAAGTTTCTAATTGGAAAAATGTGGATTTTCTGCATGCTTCTTTCCCCTCATGCTTCATATAATGTTCTGTATTTCCCTCTAGCTGGGATGGTTTCTGGGAAGGTGCCTTCGAATTTGTTGAAATCCAGGATCCCGAGCACTTAATTTTGATGGTGACAACTAATACTTACTGAGTACATATAGACTTCCTTTAGATTACAAATGCTTAATCTTTGTATATGAGCACTAACATTTCAGGTCAGATGCACACTGCTCAAGATTACTGGAGACTCAAACCGGGTAGAATAGGATGTTGAAGAGTCTGTAATTTTTTATTTCTTTATTTTTATTTTCTTGAGTCTGCCACAGAAGCATGCATGTGAAAGGAGCAACAATGCACACACACAGGGGGAGAATTGTTTTTTAAAATGATTAAATTTTTTTTAAGCAAATCATACTATACGATTTTGTATCGTACTGTACGATTAATTAAAAATACTCAGGCTAACGGCTAATTTTCGAATGATTAAGTTTACAAACTAATCGTACTGTAACGATCCATATCGTACTGTACGATAAGATATAATTGAGAAACCCTAGCCGCCAGAGTAAGTTTGGTAAGTTTTTGAATTTGATTTTCTGTACTGATCGTACTGTATGATACTTATCGTACTGTACGATTAATTAAAACTTACCAAAATTATCTCCCTAATCAGGAAATAAACATTGGTTTCTAATTTATATGTCGATCGTACTGTACGATCCTATATCGTACTGTACGACTGACAGAGACGATTTTATTCATCCCAGAGATCGTACCAGACGAAACCAAGGTTTTTTTATTCTGTTCATCCTGGACGATATTCATATCGTACAGGACGATATCAAGAAATGAACTGATCGTACTGTACGACTGGTGGAGTGCTGGACGATTGTCAGAGACGATTTCCTTCGTCCCAGCGATCGTACCAGACGATCCCAAGAATTTTTATACTATTCATCCTGGACGATATTCGTATCGTACAGGACGATATCCTGAAAAACACTATTCATACTGTACGATTCAAGGAGTGCTGGACGACTAACAGAGACGAATTCTTTCGTCCCGAGGATCGTCCCACAGTTCATCCTGTACGAACAGTACGAATCAATAGTATCATCCTGTACGATATACGTATCGTACAGTACGATATGAATAAAATTCGATAACTGTTCGTCTGTACTCGTACTGGACGGAGCTGTAATTGAACTGATCGTACTGTACGATCATAGATCGTACTGTACGAACAGAAACGCAAAAGTTGAAACTTTTAGGGTTTCCTGAAGCCTGATATAAAAACAACTTAAAATTTTCTTTAAGGAGTTGTTGATCTATCATTTGCTGTGAGAGGCTTGGAGGAAAAAGAAGGGGATTCAGTAGAGAGAAGTTTTTGGAGAGATCCAGGGCTTGAGAGAGGAAGGTGAAGGTGAGCTTGAGCGTGAGGGAGAAGTAGTGTGAGGGGATCACACGGTGGCTCCAAGCTAGCTGCATGCTTTGCTCCTCTTGTGGCTTTGGGAAGCTTCAAGAAAGTTCTCGAGGGAAGAGTCACTTCAAGATCAACATCGCCAAGGTACTCTGCCATCTCCAGGAGGGAGAAAAAGGAGAAGGTCCGCTGCCGTCACCAGGAGGGTGACATAGCGTTTGGTATTCCGCCGCACCGAGGGAGGTGAAAGTGAGTATTGTAAAGGCTTCTCCGCTTTGCTGTGGGGGCAAAAGGAGAGTCAACTTTTACTAGTGCAAATCCCGGAGTAGAGGACTCCGGGGAGTGGACGTAGGTCAAGTGACCGAACCACTATAAAAATCTCTGGTGTGTTTTTTCCTGTTTACTGTACTTTACTTTTCATGCTTTGAATTTGTACGTTTAATTGCTTGGTGAAAAATCACTATATAAACCTTGTGGTGTAAAATCTAAAATTGAATTATCAATATCATCGTTGTGAACGTTGTATTTGCTTCCACACATTATTTGTTAAGTTATATTTTGAAAATACAAAAAAATTAGAACTCTTGTGTAGGGTTAAATTTTTAAAATACCAATTCACCCCCCCCCCTCTTGGCGCATCTCGTACTTTCAGAATTTTGCTGCTTCGATACACTGGACGATGATGAGCTCCGGTCTCCTCCAGGTCATTCTACTCTTGATTTGCTGTGGCAATCAAGATTTTTGGTTAGAATGGATCGCTATTTTTGGGGCTGCTTGGACGGCCTGGAAGTTTTTAATCCTCTATGGCAACCAGCAACCTGTTGCCGTTATTCTGCTGATGTCTTCAGTCCTCCGTGATGAAGATTTTTGGGAGGTTGACCTTTGATTTTCTAAGTCCTGTCGTTTTCTTTTTTTTTTTCATTGCCTCATTTTTCTTTCGGGCTGTATTTTTGGGGGTATAGTTGATTTTTATACCTTTAGTTTGGCATAGAGTTTTGTAACCTTTTTCATTAATATATGGGTCTGGCCCCTAATTTCTCCAAAAAAATAGTCATCAATCATCAACCACCCAACAGCTCTCAGTCTTTTATTAGTAGGACAAGACCCTCTAAAAAGAAAAGCTTTTAGCAGGGTATAGTCTCTCTGACAACACTTTAATTACTCTTCAGTTTCTTCTTATAACAATTCCCTTCATGTGAATTTAATTTATGTTTATTTGAAGTAAAACAAATTTTATTTTAGCACCATTTGATTAATATTATTTTATTTACTATTATAATTAGTATGAATATTAGGAATACCTTTATAAGTGTCCATTTGAAATGACCGCAATATTTTATAAAATTAATTGTGAAGTTATTGTAAAGAAAATAACTTCCAGAAAGATTATTTTCATCATAATTTTTTTAAAAAAATAGTTTGAAAGCAGTAGCTAAACAAAATTGTAATTACCGTCTTAAAAAAATACAGTTAGAAAAATGTACCAAACAGACCCTAAATCATAATTTAATTAGATATATTTTAATTATTATTTTTTTTTTTTTATCAAAAGTGTTTTATGATCATATTTGGTTGGGCCTAAATTAAGCTAAGCTTAAGTAAGATAGTAGGCACAAGCCTAAGCAAGGTTAAGTTGGCAGTCATTTATATAGTTAGAATGATAAGTTGTCAATGTATAAACATAAGCTACTTCATCATTATGATAAATTAATTATGATTATAAGATTAATTGTGAAACTTGGAAGAAAGTGAATTCGGAATGTTGCTAAACTCAGAAGAAAGTGAGCTCTATGTGAAAGGCTAGAGTAGAAAAAATATTTTAAAGAACAAGCCATTTGACAACAATGAACCTATGCATGGAAGTAATATGAATAATTGGGTGGAATTTAGACATTATGATCATCGAAGAATTAATTACAATCATTAATAGCTATGAAAACCTTTCACAAGAAGAAAGAAGGGTTAACACACATATAAAAGACCACACATCTCCTTGAGTACTTAAATAAATATGAGAAAAATGGCGAAGGTGATAAATCAAGTTCGAAGTGAACTGATTCTTTATAGTGCTTAAGCCCTAAGTAGTAATAAGTGATGCTCGAAATATAATCGATTTAAAATAAATAATTCAATTATTTTGCAGTTTAGCATCGATATATGTGCGTTCAACATAAACCAGATAGTGGCTACAAATAAAATTGATTCCCAGATATTTTGAGTCTAAGCTTCAAGAAGTCTTAGCTCATCTTCGGGGGGGGCTGGCGGGCATGCCATATAAATATGAAGTAGATCTAAGATAAATTCAGAGGATGTTCTATCGGCCGACTCATAATATCAGGGAGTATTTGTTTAGCATTTATGTGTCTTAATGATGTCAAAATTAAGCAATCTTGAGCTCGTTGGATTTGTCTCGTTGAGCTGGTCGGTTTGATTATAAGCATGTCATATTTGAATATCATTTAATTAATACTTCGAGGCTTCTAAATATGCTCTAAGCCCTTGATTTGAGCCCATTTAGGCTCGAATTTGTCTGATTTTGGTATAGCTGGGTTGACTCACTGATACTTTAATTTTGACTATAATTTTGTTGAAATTAAAGTTAGGATGGTCTCAAATTTAATTTTGAAAATTGCCAACCTGAGTATGCCTCAAGATTCGTACTCGATCAAGAAATTTTTTGTGACATATCAGTTGACCCTAATTTTTCTTCCTATGTTTTTATGTCCTTTTTCATTTGGATAAATATTTTGGCCATTTCTCAACCTCTCTATTATTTTCGTACTTCTTTAGGCCGTCAATCTTGAAAGCTCAAGAGGTGAGGAGGGATTAAAATATGAACGGTTAGGAGTTAGGACGGCCTCCCTACAAAATTCTTCCAGTTGTTTACTTTTAGCCAGTAGCCATTACGTATACTATAACATAGAAAAATACAAATAAGAAGGACGTTTTTGCAATTTTTTGATGAAAGTGTTAAATCATTTTGCATTTTTAGGAAATTATTTCACGTTTTCTGAAAATGTGAAATAATTTAATATTCTCATTAAAAAATATAAACTTAATTTCTATTTTTACTTAATATTCTATTAATGAGAAATTAAGTAAAAATATAATAAGCTTCTGAGAATATTAACTAAAAATAGAAATTAAGTTCATATTTTTTAATGAGAATATTAAATTATTTCACATTTTCAGAAAACGTGAAATAAATTTCCTAAAAATGCAAAATGATTCAACACTTTCATCCAAAAATTGCAAAAACCTTCTGATTTGTATTTTTCTATTTTATAGCATACATAATGGTTACTGGCTAAAAGTAAACAACTGAAAGAATTTTGTAGGGAGGCCGTCCTAACTCCTAACAGTTCATATTTTTATCTCTCCTTACCTCTAGAGCTTTCAAGATTGATGGCCCAAAGAATTAAGAAAATAATAAAGAGGTTGACAAATGGCCAAAATATTTATCCAAAAGAAAAATGACATAACAACATAGGAGGAAACATAAGTATAAATATAATAAGCTAAAAGTTGTTCTCAAATTTAGGCAACCTCAAGGAATCCATTAAGACTATCATTAAGAAAAGAAAGAAAGCTCAATAAAAAATGGACCATTGTTTGCAGGGGCGGAACCGGCCTTAATTTTCAAGGAGGGCAAAATTATAAGTAACTGAATGTCGTATGCTTTGCATATATGTCGGGGGTCCCAGGAGGCAGCGCCCCCTGGCGGGGTCAAGGGGCAGCGCCCCTGGAACAAAATTTTGGTTGTATTTTGGCTCATCGTTTCCTGACAATAACACCTCTATATAATGTGTTTAATTATGCTGGGGGCAATTGACTAAAGACCATAGCATTTTAAAATTTTTAGGGGGGACAATTGTCTAAAATTCCTTAAAATAAGGCTTAAAACATATATAATAATTTTTTTTAAAATTGTTTTAGGGGGGGCAATTGTTCCCCCTCACTTATAAAGGGTTCCGCTCCTGATTGTTTGCTTATGATCAAGTTTCTATTCAATATGATTTGCTTTAATGTAAATAATTGAGGTGCAAATAATCAAATTGGATGACAAATATTGTTTGATAAAAATAGGATGAAAAATATTTTCTTCACATCACAAGCACTCCAGATAACAACAACAATAGTACATTTGCTCGCTTGGCAAGACTTGAGGAGCATATGCAAACACTTCTAAATGAGATGGGATAGTTCATGCAATAGTATTAGGGACATCATCCACCTCCGAGAAGCTCATCCATGATAAGTTAAAAAAAAGAAGATATTTTTATTTGTAAGTGTACTTATCAAATTGTTATTTACTAATGTTTTCCTATTAGTTGAAGCAAAATAATGATGGAAGCTACCTTGCTTTCGTTATTATTTCTTCACAACATTCCACTTTTAAAACTTTGATTTTCTCCTCACATAACCTCTTTGATTGGTTGATTACAAATTCAAATAATAAAATGTATTAAATAAGTTGCTTTCATTGCTAATAATATTATTTCATTAATTTTATCATATTGGGTACATAATTCATGTCGTTATAATTTTGCCCAATTTGTATTTTATATTAAGAAAAAACCAAATAGTTTTGTCGTTTGATTAAAAAATTCATATAATTCAAACAACCACCTCACAATTTTGCATTTTTGGAATGCTGCAAAATAACAATAGTTAATGCCGCTCCTATACTACAGAATAAAAGCGATTTTTATCAATACAATCTGTAATAAGACAGTTGAAAACTGCTTCAAAAGTCCATAAATATAGTCATTAAAATCGCTATGAATTTCTTTTCTAGAGAGTTACTAAATCACTGCAAAGAATTTTGTGGCATTTTAAAATACTGCAATTGTTTGAAAAAAGTAGAGCTAAAACCTTATTTACTACTAGTGAGTAGAATGGAGGTCCGGCGGGTTGCTGGTCCTGGTTTTTGAATGTTTCCTTTAAATCTCGGTCGTTTGCCGAAGCACTTTCAGGTTCGTCGTTGGAGTGTTTCCCGGAGCTTCGTCATGGCTCTTTTCGTGGTTTACCTTCCTTATGGATATCTGAGGAGGAAATTAATTCTTTGGCTGTGCCTTTTAAATTTTCCTTGGTCGGTTTTTTTCCCACACGTCGTCCCTCTCTCGACGCGATTCGAAAAAAATTTTCTCTTTGAAACTCATTTCTGAGTTCTCTGTTACGGTGCTTGATTAGAGTCATGTGCTGGTTAAACTCTCCAATGACCTAGACTATAGCCGTGTGTTTTGCCATCGTTCTTATCTAGTGAATAACTGCTTCATGAAGCTCACTAAATGGTCTTCGCTCCTTGACATTGCCAGTGAATCACCGGTCATTCCGATTGGGGTTTCCTTTCCAAATCTGAGACCTCATCTTTACACCCCCCGTATCCTTCATGCCTTAGGTTCTATGTTTGGTAGACCCTTGAAGGTTGATTCTGCAACTTCGGTAGGCTCTCGGCCTTCCTTAGCGCGTGTGTTGGTGGAGCTAGACATAACCAAAACTTACCCTTCCCAAATTTGGCTTGGGCCAGAGATTTCTGGGTATATTCAAAAGGTGCAATTTGATGATTTTCCTGATTTTTGTGTGTCTTGTAAACGGCTAGGCCATCTTCGTGGTCAATGCGATCCGGCTCCTCTATCTAATTCTACTATCCCTCTGGCTGGGAACATTAAGAGTCCTGCTTTACGTGTTTCTTCTATGGCTGCTCCCGAGGTTTTGGTTGCGGAGGATCCGATTCCTATGGGGATGGCTATACCAGACTCTCCTGTTGTCAATGGACCTATTGATTGTGCTGAACGGGTTATGGATGGGGTGGTTGATCCGTCAAAGCCAGCTTCTCCTAACCCTTTGCCTGTTATTTCTTTGATAAATGTAACCTCTGTAGATGAGGTTGTTGCCGAGAGTTCTAATGTGAAGCCTTCTGAGGTTTGTGTGGCTGATGTCTTACCCTCGACTCAGGTCCCTCGGGCTTGTGTTTTCGCTGGTGGTTGTGTTGTTAATTCGTGTCCTGTGTTGTCTATGGTGGGTGCTATGTCGGCGCCGTGTTTGTTAAATGGTAATGAGGGCCAATGTGTGACGGTGCAGGATTCTGCTGACTCTAGCGTTCCTAAGGATCTCTCTTATGGGTCGCCGCTGCCTTGCTCTCCGGTTATTCTGAGTAGCGATAGATCGGTTACACCTTTGGGTGTGGTGAGTGATGGTTATGCTGCTCCTATCATGAAATCTATTTCTGGTCATTTTGTTGAGGTGCCTCTTACTTTAATTTCACCCAAGGCTTTGGTTGCTCATGTGGGTGCAAATTCCGGTGAAAGTGTTAGGTTGCAACTTGATTGGCTTCATGGTTTATCTGATTCTTCTTCGGAAGCTAGTTGGGATGATAGCCCTGTGAGGGATTGTTCTTTAAAGGTTGACTGTCTTGTTGGTGTTGTTTCCTCTTGTGGTAGGGGCAAACGGGGGAGGAAATAAATTGGGGGTTGGTGCTGTTGTTCTCGGTTGTTTTTGCTGCCTCGAGTTGGTGGGGCCGTGCTGTTTGCTGGGCAATGATGTGGCTGGGGCTCACTTCCCCTTTGCCATGACTCATGGCAACCTTTGGTGGTGGTTTCTTGATTGGTTGGATTGGCTGCCTCGGGTGTTCTTGCGCTCCACACCATATTGGATGGCCTGTTCGTAGCTTTGGGGTAGTTGGTAGCCTCAGCCAATTACTGAGCCCTCCGGGTTGTAACTCCCTTGTTTTGCTTTTGCTTTACTATTTTTAGCTCTATTGCATCTTGTATCTCCTTTTTGTTTTCAATGATAATTTTGTTCAAAAAAAATACTTAAATGACTTACTTTACCTCCTTAATCCTTAAACTCTACTTTTCTTCGTTGAATACTTATAATCAAATACATAAGAATATACTATATATATATAAATTGTCGAAATTTGAATGGATTTGAGTTAAATCAGTTGAAATTAACTCATTCAATTTGGCATAACTTGATTTGGTTCAAATTGATGAGGTCTGAATTGAATTGGCTCGAAATAATTCAAGCTCGAGTTGCTTAAAATAGAGTCAACTTCAATGTGAGCCGATTTAATTTTAATTGATTAAGTTTATTTGATGGATGTTGATTTAATTAAACTTTAATGGAATCAATTCAGTGTATTTATATTTCATTGAATTTTATTCACATTTACTTTGATATGCATTTTTTTATTGATTGAACTCGTATCGACTTAACCTATTGGGCCTGGTTGTTGATCTTCCCCTGCCTTTCCCATTTGGAGTTGGCTTTGGTTGTCTTTATTTCTTTTATTTTGTTCTAATTCTTTCTCGTTGGAAGTTGTTTTGTCTTGCATGTGTTCGTGTGGTTTTGTCTTGTCTTTTCTGTCTCCCCAACTATGTTGTGATCTTCTTTTGAGAGTCTCTGCTCTACCTGCTAGTGTTCCTATGTTGGGCTGGCTTTTTGCACATTGTTTGTTTCCTTGCGTTTAATTTTGTTTGATGAACTGTTGTTTTAGTTGGATCAAAGGCTCTTAAATTTTTCTTCAAATGCTGTATTTTTAGAGGGCACTTGATCCTTTAAGGACTTATATCATTTTATTTATATTAACGTGTAGGCCCCATCATAAATTTTATCCAAAAAAAGGACTAAAATTGAGCTTAGTTAATTAAATTAAGTCTATTTTAAGATGAATTTGAGTTTGTTTAAATAAATTTAATACAAATTGAGCCGACTTCAACAAGTTTAAAATTAAATTAATCAGATTTACCTTAATTTGGTTTAAGTTAGTTTAATTGATGCCAATTTGATTTTGATTAATTCGATGCGAGTTAATTTAAGCAAATCAAAGTCGTCGAGGTCAGATTGAACACAAGTCGAGTCGAATTGACCCGACATCAAATTGAATTGACTCGACACATCCCGATTTAGTATAATTCAGACCAGATCAGCCTCTTTTAGCTCGTAGTTGAGTTGAATGAATTTGATTTGGTGTAAACCTATTCGATTGGATTTAAATCGATGTGATTCAGGCTAAATTGATGTCGTGTCGTCAGGCGTCTATCTAAGAGGAATCCTAAAGGTGGCTTCTACACTAAGTTAGGGAGGCCTAATTTCTAGAAGAATTCTGGGAGAAGATAACATGCCCAGCTCAGCAAAAGTGAGGTCAACACGAATCACTATGCCAGAGCACAATAGTGGATTAGATTTAAAATTTAGAGTGCAGTTCAATGATTTGTGTGTGGAGATTGAATGTTTGATTTGGATAACTGACCTCATTCAAATATGAGGTCAACACTGAAAAAGCCCATAGAAAAATTCATAGTGATACCCCTCCCATTTCAATTTCAGAATAGGCAATGATTGCAATAATCCACATGGCCTTTGATGCTTATCTTTAACCTTATGACATGCTTTATAATTAGTCACATACTCTACTACGTCTCACTTCAATCGACACCACCAGACCATGCTCTTCAAATCATGATACATCTTGTTATTGTCTGGATGAATAGTATATCTAGAATAATGGGCTTCATGAGAAATCTCTCTCTTTAGTTCACCATTAATTGGGACCCACAACTTGCTTCCATAAAAATCACACCCAGCTCATCTAGTTGAAACTCAACTCTCTTTCCATATTGAATCTGATCCCTTAATTTCACATATTTTTCATCTTCCTTATGTGCTTCCTTAATCTTTTCCTACAACAAAGGTTGAACAAAAACTTTGAGTACATTAGATGAGCATACCACTTCTAATTTCAACCTATCTATTTCTCTAATCATTGCCTGCTCAGAACTGATCAAACTAGTTTTGAGTCCTACTGACTTCTTACTCAAAGCATTAGCAACCACATTCGCTCTACTTGGCTAATAACTTATATCCAAATCATAGTCTTTGATCATCTCTAAACATCTTTATTATCTTAGATTCAACTCTTTCTAGTGAAAACATAACTCAAACTTTGGTGGTAAAGAAGTTCTCACATCTGAAAATCATACAAGTAATGCCGCTAGATTTTCAATACAAAGACAATCACTACTAACTCCAAATCATCAGTCGGGTAGTTCTTCCTATGCAATTTCAACTTTGCCCAAGGCATTGACATGAATGAACTTTCAAGGTTGTAGGAAAGGTTTTCTCCTAGCCAAAAATCATTTCACAAAGACAGCCACAAACTATTACAGGTCAAAAAATTTGTGATAGTAGACAAATAAAGTGCTTAATATCTTAGCTTTGTATGATGAATTAGCATGCATATAAATCAAAGAGAGGGGTGATACAATCATATGAGACAATAATTTTTTTTACGTTGAAAAAGCTAGGAAAGGAAAAAACCTTGGGACCTGACCTAGTTAAAATGATTCCATAAGTGTTTTGCATTTATTATAAATGATGTTATTTTATAGAGAAAGATGTTGACTCAAGGATGCAAATATAAATTGTATTTAGCTCATTATATGGTTAAAATTGGAAGAATTTAATAACACGAGAGTTATTCTCAAGAGAATGTTGATCTGTTTATTTGGTCGATAAAAACATAGTCGGGTGATAAAAGTTAGAGGGATAGTATTATAACGACTAGGGTTGAAGAGATCATAGTCGGGCGATAGAAGTCTGGTACTATAATTGGGTGATTAAGGTTCGAGGGACCATAGTCGGTGAGTGATGGATGCCAGAAGGATCGTATTCAACTGAAAGAAGAGGTCGGAGGGTCCGTAGTCATGCAGCAGAGGTCAAAGTGACCGTTATCAGGCGACATAGGTTGGAGGGATTGTAGTTAGCGGGTGACTGAGGTTAGAGGGTCCAAAGTTGACTAAACTTGAGGTTAGAAGGATTGTAGTCAGCAAGTCACAGAGGTCGGAGGGACTGATGTTGTGCGATGATGGTCAGAGGTCCGGGCGGATGGCTTCATGTGTGAGCCAAGAGGGAGGTCCACGGGTTCAGATGGAGTAATTAGGGGATGTAGAGGAAGGGGAGTTCACAAAAGGCGGAGCCGAGTTTGGTCTGGCGACGACACAGGTAGGGAATATGGGCTGGAGTCGGGATCTGTTGCCAAAGGAATCGCAAGCTAAGATGCGCAAAATTGGAGAAAGAATGATTCCTTCGTTCGGCCTTAATTGGCTCTATTTATCGGGCTAGAAATGACGCCAAGCAAAACTTTTTCTTATTTCACTTGAAATTTAATGGAATTGGGGGAAATAAATCGTTTGATTTTGATTGTAGGTTTAAACGCTTATATTTCATTAATTGATTTATATAAATAAAATAGAGATGATTTTAATAAAATTGGTAACTTAATTAAATAAATTTAGTTTAAATTTTGAACTAAAAAGGCTCAAATTGATCTATTTAATTCGTTCAACATTAATTTGGTTTTAATTGGCTCACGACGAGTCGAATTGGGTTAATCAGAGCTACTGTTGTTTAAATCGAATTCAATTTTAATCAATTTGACTCGGTATCGTGACAATTTCCATCGACGTGTACCGACCGGTATTAATTTGACTTCAATTGCTTTGAAACGAGTTGATTTAGGCTAATAAAAGGAAACATAGTTAAATTAAATTTGAATCAAGTCAATTTAACTCAGTATTGTGTCGATTTGTAATAATGAGCTTCGATCGACACCGATTTGACTTTGATCACTTAAAGGTTAACCAATTTTGTTCTAATTACGTCGAAACTGATTAATTTTTGTTCAATTAATGTCAAATTAATTAAATAGGTATCAATTATAGTGAACTTTGATTAATTTAGTTTGAATTGACTTCAAATGGCTTGATTCGTCATCCAATTAATTTTATTTAACCCAAGATGGGTTATGTTGCATCGATCAAACCTTTCAAGTCAAAATTAAACTTAAATAGAGCCCATTCAACTTTAACGACATTCGATTACACTATCATGCATTAAATTAAATTAGATTCGAGTTAAATTGGGTTCCATTTGGGATGAATTATGAGTCTGAGTCAGTAATTCATCATTGTTTATCCACCTAATGGAACATGTCTATGCTAGGCTCATCAGCTATCTTCTAGCATTCTCCTTAGCTCCCTGATGGGTCGCCCGCTCTGCTAGGGCTTTGCCCTAGCCGCTCTCCGACATGTTTCTGGGTAGTTCCGCTGCTTGGGTTTCTTCTCGCCTAGGGTGGAAGCATATGCATATTCAAGGAAGTCCCGTCTCCTCCATTTTTTTGCTCTTTGCTCTACTTCATCGTCACTATGGCGGTTAAGCCTTGGGTCAACCCTACTTTTTGGGGGGTTTGACTAAATCTCGTTCTTTCGTTGATGCTTTATCCGGTATTTCATCCGATGCTTCTTTTCCCGATCTCAAACTTTCGTCCTTTCGTGGTTTACCATCCCTTTGGATTTCGGATAATGAGGTGCTTGCCCTTGCAGCTCCTTTGAAGTTTGCTTTAGTTGGTTTCTTTCTCTCCAGGCATCCAAGTCTCGATGCTATTCGAAAGTTTTTCTTTGCTCTTAAGCTCAATGGCGAATTTTCTGTAACATTATTGGATCATTGCCATGTGTTGATTAAGTTGGTAAATGATCTTGACTATAGTAGAGTTTTCTCTTACAGGTCATATTTTGTTAGCAATTGTTATATGAAAGTGACCAAATGGTGTCATCTTCTTGACATTGGTGTGGAGTCCCCTGTCATACCTATTTGTATTACCTTCCCGAACTTGCGACCACATTTTTTTTTGCCCCGCATCCTTCATAGATTGGGATCTTTATTTGGCCGTCCGCTAAAGATGGATCATGCGACCTCTATTGGATCCTGTCCCTCTATTGTGCGTGTATTAGTAGAGCTTGACATTACTAAAAAATATTCAGATAAAGTTTGGATTGGTCTTAAAAAGCTTGGTTATGTCCAGCATGTTGTGATGGAAGAGTTTCCCCATTTTTGTGTGTAATGTAAATCAATTGGTCATTTTCCCAGTGAATGTCGTTCTTCTAATCCAGTGTTTGATTCAGTTAATAAGAAGAATTCTAGTGAGAAGGTTAATGCTGTGGAAGTTAATGTGGCTGTTGGTGGCATTAATGAGGGTGTGGCTGTTGGTGGTCTATGGAAAATTCTATTCTCGTAGTTACCCTTGTAAGTATTAATGAGGTTATGGTTAATGAGAAGAATGGTGTGGATGATACTTTAGCTCTACAAAATTTTATTTGCAACACTGTAGATGCTGATATTATTGAAGGGGTAGCTTGCTCGTCGTTGGATGCTTTACCGTTGACTCATTCTTGTGGAATTAATGAGGGAGTGGTTGAGGCTTTAGAGCATAACAATTGTTTGGTTAATTTGGTTACAAGTCTTATTGTTAATTCTATTTCTGATGTTGAGGTAAGTGATGGTGAAACTGCGAATTCTGATGATTTTGCCCCTTCGGACCCAGCTGACCATGAGTGTGTGTCACCTATGGGTGAGAATTTTCCTACTGATAGTTGCGTGGTTGCTAAGGTTTTGGACATTCCTGCTTCCTCCATGGGTTTGGTGAAAAATATGGGTGAGCCTCTTTTTGATATGCATATATCCGTTATTTCAAATGAGGCTTTGGTTGCTCAACTAGCTTGTAAATCGGGGGAAAATGAGGTGATGCAGGATGATTGGTTACATGATGATAATTCTTCAGCTTATGAGGATGTTTTGGATTCTCAAGATAACTTTGATTTAAGAATTCTTCAAATTGCTGACCCTGGTGGTCCTTTCTGACCCATGTTGGCCGATTAGTGTTGTTGATAACCTTGTGGATTGTTGGCATGGAAGTGGGATGATGGTTTTTGTTTTCAGACTATGATGAGGCTGGCTTCTTGCTTGCCCCCTGGATGGCCATGGCTTGTTGTGGCAACCTTGGTGTTTCTTTCTTCTGTGTGGTCGCTGGTGATTATTCCTCCTCCAATGGATGGTCCAAGCTTAGCAACTGGGTTTCTGAGTCTGATGCTTTGGATTTCTATCCGTTCTATTTTACTCTACATTTTGTCATTTAATGTGGTATTTTCAGCTTTGCTTTGTTTTTATTGGGATTTTTGGCCCTTTGGTTGTATGTCCCATTTCTTGTTTTGGAATAAAATCTAGTTTGTTTAAAAAAAGAATGTCTATGCTAGGCTAGGAAGACCTAGACACTAAGATTAGCTCGGGGAAATCGACCTCATACAAAAATGAGGTCAATAATGTATCAAAAAGTATTAATTACTCATTGAAAAGGTGTCATCAAAGCTCTGGTTAGTTCTATCAAAAGGCATAAAAGAGCTTTTTGTTTTCTTTTAGTCATGAGACTTGCATGCTTTAAACAAAAGGTATCAAGAAGCTAACATCCTCATGCAACTTTTTCTATTTATCACACTAAAGACAAGTAGCTAATAGACTAAAAAGTAATAATATTAACGAATATTAAGCTACTTAATAAAAGAAAAAATAAAATAAGTGTATAACACTTGTTAATCAATCTAATCTAGTCGTGGAATTTGAATTAACATAATAATTTTCTAAGCTATAGCACTTTACTTTTTATAGACATTTTATGATAGTAACCGTGCTTAAACCAGCTAAGTTAATAACTAGAAGACATGTGTTTATTTTCTATGAGCAAAATAGTTACAAAATGGTTAATTTCTAGTAGAAAAACATATTTAGCAACAATTAAGACCATTATTCCACCGGCTAATATGTTGGTCATAAAAAATAATTTTTTTGTCTTGTCATTTGTCACAATATTTTACATTTGATAATCATGTGCATGTATCTCATATGTGCTGAATAAGTAGACTTCATTTAAGTGATTGATAATACATAAATAAAATTAAAAGAATAACCAATGCAATTTGTTTTACGAATATCATGAGCCAATTTTTGTTCAAAAGTTGAAATATTTCTTGAACCTCAAAACACTTTCATAAATTTGCATGGCAAAACTTTCAAGATAATAATAAATTTGGTTATAAATAATTTTTAATGATAAAAAAAATATGGTGCATAATCTCAAGTTCCATGTATTAAATGATAGGATCATTTTCCAATATTTGTTTGCTATATCAGTTTTCAAGCAAAGTTTCTATGTTTCTGTTAATTAATGAATCAAATCTCAAATGTTTTTTTTTAAATTAAACTAATTTGCATTAAATAAGTTCTCTTATTCATATTTTATAACTAATAAAACTTTCTCTCATGTATAGCTTTATATATAGCTATTGGTATAGTCTCATTCTTGCATTTTATTTTTTCGCTTTATTAAGAGCAGGTGGGACAAAAAAGAGAAAGGGATGTACGAACCGAGAGTTAGGAGCAAGAGCATGAGATCGAGCGTGAGGGTATTGAGAGCTTCAACCTCATTTATCTTTGGATTTCCCTTGAAATCAAGTGGGAAGAGCGTACATTTGATCTTAGAGTCGAGTGCTAAGGTTCTTGTCACTCTTACTATAGCTTTGAGGCCTCACATGTGACATCGATGGTAAAACTGAAGCTTGAGCATCGATTGGATCAACAAATTTGCAAGAAATTAGTAGGAAGAAGATTCCAATTTGCTAAAAATAGTGCATTTTTCAATTTACCTAGTGAAAATTTATAAAAATGTTAGAATGCCAAAAACTCTTATATCTATAACGTACAAAAAAGTTATACGGTGAAAGTTGAATGAATACAAAGTTATTCTTATTTTTATGCTATGAATTTATAATTTTAATAAAACAAATCTCAAAATTCTAACATTATTAAAATTGAGATAAGTAGAATGTAACTCTCGATCCAGAAAAATTCCCAAACTATGTCGATTGTAGAAAATGGATCGAAATCGCTCGAAATTGGCTTTGTCTCTATAAAACCCCACTCTCTCTCTAAATGACAACTTAAGGGGGATTTTGATTTTAGCCAAAATAAAATAAAGTGGAATTTTTTTTTTTTAATTTGACAAAATGTTGTGGCGCTCCAAACAATGGCACTCTACACCGACACTTCATATTAAAATGAACAATCCTGAGAGCTTAGTGCTGCAATGCCCCCAAACTCAATGCCAAAGCACTCCCAAGGGAAAATTTTAGACTTCATGTTTCATGCATGCAGACAATTGGGATATGCTTCAAAATAGAGTTCAGACATTCACATGTATACAGATCATTCTCAAACTCATACATAATGAAAATATAGAAGTTCCACGATACAAGACTTACTAGGAAGAATTGGTATGGCTGTAACACTATTGTAGTGGGTATTAAAATTCACTCACCTCAGAAAAATATCATTCTTATTATTTTAACACTCAGGTCAATTAAACATATTAGGGTACATGTATCTCATCTCAAATTATTTCTCCCATGTAGCTTCCATTTTCGTTTTGTGCTTCCAGTGCATCTTGACCATTACAATCTATTTATATCTCAAATTTCAGACATCATATGACAAACTTTATGTTTCTTCTCTTTAGCTCAAATCTTGATATACCTCAACCTCATCTACAGACACTCAATTTCCAGAGTCGAATATCCATTTACTCAATTAATATTCTCCTCCGGGTTCACTTAATTAATTCTTTTTATTGTTATTATAAAATTAGCTTTAATTGATTTTCCAAAATCACAAGTATAATTTTCGAAAAGCCAAATAATTTATATTGTTCAGTGTATAAACATCATTCAATTTTAATTTTAAAATTGGGGAAATTATATTTGAATATACTACTATCAAATCATTTCCAAATTTTCTTAAATCAATTTAGAATTCTTTAATTTATGCACTATTTTTAAACAAGGTTTAAATTGTTATATTTTTCTTTGGCTAGTTTTAATTCTATACTAAATCTTTGAATTAAAAATAATTCCTAACATGCTCATTATACAATAACAATGAATTTTCTGCTCTTATATGTTTTCGGTAATTGTTCACCCCTCTAATGCTTATAAGATATTTATATGAGACACTTGATTAAAGAAATTGTGAGTAGATTCTTTCAAAAACAAGATTGTTATGATCGTTTAACGAGTTTCAAATTGAAATAAGAAAAACTTGTATGATACCAAGACACTTGTTTCTCCCATTTATCATTTTAGAAGGATGATGCATTATACATTTTAAATATCTCATTTATTTTTAACTTTTTTTCTATAGAGCCTTATTTAATTTACCCTAAACATTTTATTGGGGTATGTATTTTTTTCCTAATCTAATTTTCATAAAATATTATATTGCTTGGATACAATGCTCAATAATCAGTGTTTGTCAATGCATTTGTTCAAGAAAATGTTGATCCTCTAATGCAACAATATTGAGGTATTCAAATAAATAAATATTGCACTCTTATCAATAGAAAGTTTGTAGATTAACATAGATGGAAGGCGAGATCAAAGGCAACTTGGTGTTAACATGCCATAATCAATTCATTGTGCTTTATAACAAGCAAAGTTACTTCAATGTGTTGGTAATCAAATTCTTATAGCATAATGAAACATGTGAGACTTAATAAAGTAAATTATACCAAAGAGCCCAATATCCAATATTTGGTAATTAATACTCTATAATTTGGTATTCATTATTCATTAATACCTAGGAAACTCGACCCCCTAGTTTGATTAAGTAGTTTATGACAAATGACTCAAGTTTCTTGTCCCTCTAATTGAACTTAACAAAGTAAAACTCATTGCACTAGACAAATTTATTCCTCTCACAAAAAACTTTCTTTTTTTGAAATAAAAATAAAGCAAAATTTATGATTGTGAGGTTGTTTGTGTCATAAAATCCTTTTGTTTCTATGATTAGTCAAGGAACTCTTTTGCAATATGCTCTGAAGCTGCAATCTCATGTGGGGCGTTGGCCTCTTTATATAAAATAATTATTCAGACATAACCATTTAGAGGTAATGCTTATGGATAAATCCTTATAACATACGCGAGCGCGCGCGCACACACACACATATAGTGTCGAGTCTTCTATTTATTTTTGATGATCTTCTAATTTAGTATAATAAAAAGTTGGTGTGGGAAGTGATTTCTCGTGCTGAATGGGATTATGGTGTCTTAGCTTAGATGATTATTCAACTGTCTCTATAGGAAACGATTCATAAAGCCTTTAAGTAAGGTACAAAGTTTTTTTTTTTTTTTTGGATAAAACCCACATACAAATTAATATGAGAAAGGAATTACAAGTCCTTAGCGAATCAATAGCCCTCTAAAAATAGAACATTTTAAATAAAACCTACGAGCCTTTGATTCAATCTATTACAAAATAAATCAATAGAAAAGAAACCAAATAAAAAGAAAAACAAAGCCATAGGATAATAGGTCACAGAAGAAAATCCTTCAGAAGTAGGTGTCGAGTGGTAGCAGCCACCCAAGCAATCAGCACCAAATCCACGAGGAGCAACCATATTAGCCTGAAAAAAAACCCCTGCAAAGGACACAATGCAGGAAAAGGAAAAGGAAAAGGAAACCCGAAGCCCTAAAAGGATCAACAAGATCAGCCACCACAAGACAAATAAAGAAGAAGAAGAAGAAGAAAAGGCAGCATGATACCTAATGAAGAACTCAAGAAACCACCATCAAAATAAACAACAAAACAATCAATAGCCCCACAACCAACAAACATAACAACCACCAGGACAATGGGTAGATGAAAAGGACCCAAACAGCAGTAGGGAAGAACAAAACTATTTCCTTTTTTGCTTCCTCCTACAAATGTTTGCCACCACCCATAGCAAAGGTTTTTTCAACAATGCAATTAATATTCAAATTATAGCTCCTCTGAACAGCATCCTCAGGCCCATCAAAGTTATCCCCATCATCACCATAAGGAGAGGATACATAATCATCAAGCCAATTATTTTGTTCCAAAAAATTATTCTCCAAGTTACTTGCTAATTGGGCTTTCAAAACCTCATTAGAAATAAGTGAAACCGGGACGTCTATAACTGGTTCCAACAACGACACAAAAGAGTCAGTAGATACCTCAATAGTAGAGTCCACCACATCCCCAGATCTAATAGGCACAGCAACATCCATGGGATGACAATCTCCAGAATGAACATCAATATCATCATTAACTAATATAGGCGAAATAGGGGTAGCTATAAGGTTAAATTTATAGTTATTAGCATCCATGCCCTCATTAGCTAAAGGCAAAACAACCTCATCAGCATCAATAAGAACAAGATTCAAGGGAGCAATATCCACACCACCATGGCCCCCAACATTCCCAAGGCTAACAATATCAAAATGTTTAATATCCACAACAGAGATAATTTCATTACACAAGGCATTATTTACCACCACATTAGGAGCAGAAGAATCAAGAACACTAGCAATATTTTTTAAACTATCCAAATTATAATAATCACCCCCACACTACAGGAAAATTGTGAGTTACTGACAACCAAAATCCGTCGAAAAATGCCCAAAAGTCGATGAAAATTAGTATTTTCGGTGAATTTCTGACGGATTTTTTTCAATGATAAAACGAACGTTGGAAAATTCATTCTGGCACAAAATAGTTCATCAAAATTAATCCGTCGGTTAAATTTTAGATAGACTATTTTGTGCAGGAAAAAATGAAAAGAAAAAAACAAAAATTATGCAGCCTTACCCGACCACCCAACCCACAGCCCCGAACCAACTCACGCAGCCCCAGCTGCCCGTCCGCCAGACCCATGCCAGCCCACGCCGCTCGAGGACCCCACGCTAGCCCTCTCGTGAGCCTACTAACTCGTGCCACAGCCCGCCGAACCCAGACCATTCCGCCCTCAAGTCGCCAACCATCGAATCTGCTTCATCTGTTTTCATTATTATATTTAAATTATACTTATTAAATATAAAAAGTAATTATTAATTTAATTTATTTTACTAAATTTTTTTAACAGTGAATTAATTTAATTTAATAATGAATTATTAATTAAATTAATATAGATAATTTTATTTTATTGAAATTAAATTAATTTAAGAATGAATGATTAAATTGGTTAATTTAATTTAAAAATATTTAATTATATAATAGTTATTAAATAATTTAACTTAATTTAACAAAATAAATTATTATAATTATTTATTATACTCTTTTTTAGAAAAAATTAATTTCTGTCGGAAAGTCAATCAAAAAATCCGTTGGAATATTGCTGAAAATTGTCCTTCGGTAATGTACAAGAAAATTTGTCAGAATTTGTGAAGAATTTATTTCATCCAGAAATCAACTATTTTTTGTTAGTGCCAGAATTTCCAACATAATTAACATTAACATAGTAATAACAAGAGCACTCGGCTGGGCAGCGGAGGGAAGTGGACGGCAATCACTAATTACATGCCCAATACTCTTACACTTAGTACACAAGGGAGAAAATTCCTCCATGACAATAGTTTGAATATAACCAAATTTCCTTGGACCAAGCCAAACTTTATTAGGATAATTTTTAGTAATATAAAGCTTAATTGAAACACGTGCAAGAGAAGGATGCGACCTAATAGAGGTAGCATTATCCACTTTTAATGGTCAACCAAAGAGCAATCCAATGCCATGAAGTATGCGGGGAGAGAACAGGTGTGGGCGGAGGTTTGGGAATGAAACCCAAATAGGAATTATCGGAAATTCCATATCAATGTCACAAAGGGCGGACCATTTAGTCAACTTCATATAGTAATTGTTAACTAGATATGATCTATGGAAAAAAAAAATATGACTATAATCCATGTCATTGAGCAGTTTAACCAAAATGTTGGAAGGATCTAATAATGTAATAGAGACATCACCTTGAAGCTTAACCTTAAAAAAAACCTACGAATAGAGTCAGGGAGGGCGACGGGAGGGAAAAACTGGCTAATGTATATTGAAAAGGAGCAGCGAGCGCCAAAATATCTTCCTCCGATATACACAATGGAGGAAGGCCACAAAAAGATGAAGATTTTAGTTTCGAAAAATTCATATCGTTGGAAATACCATAGAGAGCCTCAACGAAGGAATGAGATTTGGTCGGACCGTCCAAGAATCCACGGTCGACCAAATGATTCACCTCCATTCCGGCCAAGAGGTTGATGAATCAAAAGAAAAAAAACAAACCAGAGAAAAAAAGGGGAAGGAGTAGGAGCTTCCCTGAGCTTTGGGCCGGCGAGACAGGCCCACCAATGCCACTGAGTGGGCGATAGAGAAAACCCTAGCGGATCGCCCTCAGAGAGCTTCTCACTATATGTTGGTTGATGTTTTACACATTAATATGAGAAAGGAATTCTAGTGAGGTACGAAGTATCTGAAGGTTATTGACCAAATCATGTCTAGTAAGAAATATGAACTTTGATTATCTAATTTTGCAGTCATCTTTGGAAAGGACAAGTTATGGGTTCCTAATTTTAGAGATTTAAGGCGAAAAATTTTACATGAAACACATCATTTAGGTTGTATTATATATAAAGGAAGCAACAAGATATACGGTGATCTCAAGGGTATGTTCTGGTGTCTTGGGTAGAAGAAATATGATACAGATTTTGTTTCAAAATATGAAGTCTATCAGCTAGTAAAAGGAGAGCATCAGATACAAGGAGGTATTCTACAACCATTAAAAATGGAAAGAATTGATGATGGATTTTATTATGGGATTTCTTAGATTAAGGTAGAGACAAGATATCTAGGTTATAACATAATGTTTGATGAAGTATGCACATTTTATTTCGATCCAACATTCTAATTCAGTGGATAGAATGACACAAGTGCATGGAGTACCAAAAGTAATATTCTCTGATAAAGATGATAGATTTATCTCCAAACTATAGAGAGGAATTTAATAAGGTATGGATACTAAATTATATTTTAGTGCGGATTTTCATCGGTAGATCGATGATCATTTTAAGAGGACTATTTAGGTATTAAAAAATCTTCTAATATTAGAAGTTTTGGGCTTTGGGGGTATCAAGAAAAGTCATATCCCTCTGATCAAATTTACTTGCAATAATAGTTTTTTAGTCAAGTATAATAGTCCCTTATAAAGCTCTGTACAATAGGAAGTGTACAACCCTAATGTCTTGGATAGAAGTGGGTGAATGGAGTTTTATCGGGCCAGTCTTAGTTGATGACCCCACTAAAAAAACCTGTCTGATTAACGATAGATTGAACGCGGTGCAAGACATGAAGAAATAGTATTATAATGAAAAGCACCGAGTTATGGAGTTCTAAGTAAGGAATTTTATATATGAGTAGATCAGATTGATGAAGGGCATAAGTAGGTTTGGAAAGGAAAGAATGCTGAGTCCAAGGTATGTTGAACAATTTTAGATAATTGAAAGGGTTCAAAAATCTTCTTATATGTTATAGTCACTAGAGCACATGTCTAATATTCATTTTGTATTCCATGTTTTATCTTTTTGGGGAAATATGCATTTTATTTTGAGAATTAAGTATATGCATATGAGGTTAGGGTACATCTGAATTTGTCCTATAGAGACAAACCAAAAAGGATTCTACCACACGATGTTAAAAATTAAGCAATAAATAGATCCCAATGGTCAAGGTACAGGGAAAAAATAAAACATAAAGAGAAGCTACTTGAGAGAAAGAATTTGAGATGAGACAGTTATATCATGATATATTTCATTGATCTCATTTTTAAATATTGAGATTGATATTTTTCTGAGGATGGGCGGATTGTAATACCCAATGAATCAATGCATAATTTCAACAATTCTAATCAAGTCTAGTAAAAGTAATCCACTACATTTTTTGCATTTATACGTCTTGCATGTGTTTGTGAATGTTCTGTATACATGTGATAATTTAAATCTACTCTGAGGCGGGACTTGGGGGTTTGTGTGTATGAATGAAAAATCTAAAAATTTTACCATGGAAGTGTCATGACACTAGGGTAGGCAACACTATGGGATTGAGCTCTCTATCATTTTGCTAAAATAATTTTTAACAACAGTGATATGGTTGGTGATTCGATGTCGTGCTCTGTAGTGGAGAGCATTGCGGCATTGTAGGGTCAAGCATCATGGAGCGAGATCTTTTTTTATGAAAATATGAAGATCCACTTCTTTTTCATTTAATCAAAAAGCCATCCCCATCCCTCTGATTCATTTTCTACTATCGGCTCAATTCTGAAAGTTATTTGGATCAAGGTAGGTTATATTATGCCTATCTTAATTTTTAAAAATATAAAGATTTGAGGACATTTTGACTTTAATTAAAATTTTGTAACCTAAAAAAAAGGTTAACTTTACACTTGCAAAATTTTCACTGTGTAATTGTAGTTGCAATTATTCTCAACAAAATTGATGTTTTTCTAAAAAAATTTTGCTGTGTAAATTAAAATATGTGCTATTTTAATCCAATTAAAAAAAATTTTGAACCCAAAAAATAATATTGTAGTTTAGTTAAAGCTTCAAAATAGTGTTATAAACAATCCTTAATAATATGATAAAACTCTAAAACTATTAAATTTTGCTCAATAGTTTGAATTTGTTGCCAAACGATAAAGTATTATGTGAATTTTTTAAATTGGTTTATTTATATTTCTTTTATTGCAATTTAATGTTATATATGTTTATCTGCTTAAAATATCTGATTTTATGGAGCTCTGATGTTGGACAATATTCTGGTGTTGATTACATAGGGAGTTATAATGGCCTGAATTTCTTAATATCTAATATTTATTAAGTACTTGGGAGTCATAAGGATCTATTTTCTGATATATTAATATAGAGAGTCATAAAGTCTTGAATTGTGATATTTATTTTTAAGGAAGATATAAAGGCTTGAGAAAAATCTGTTATTTTCTTCTATGATCTATGCAATACTTATTTATTTACTTTCCTTACATTATTTATTTAATTTATGATAATTGTAAGCATTATTCTGTCTAGTACAGTGAATTATTATTAATTATTATTAAAATTTAGTTAAATGTATAATAAGTGAATTATTAAAAATTTAGATCATCAAGTGTGACCTGTTGAGTTGTGTTGGCTCACACAAATTCTGCATTCTATTTCAGGTCGGAAAAAGGGGAAAAAGCAAGTTAAGTACCTATATTCTCAGATTTTAATCTGTCCAAGTATGTATATATATGTATTTCCTACTTTTTATGCGATCATGGATATTTCCTTATTTGCTCTGTTATGGTTTGTAGTAACGCAGTATAGTGTGTAGGTATTGTTATGCATCTTGATGATGAATGAAAAAGAAGAAAAAAATTATGATGAGTTTATTTTTCTACTTCCTAGAAGTTCTTTAGAAGCTATTTGGTCTGATATAAATTAAAGAAATCTAAAAAGTCCCCAAAATATTAATCTTAGGTTTGGTCTATCACCATTCAACTCAACATGACATGTTCTATTTGTAGGTTATATTAATTTGGATTGTGACTTAAAGGTAATAAACTCTTCAGTACAACTGATAATGTGCAACACTTCTGGACTTTTTTTCTATGAAATAAAACTTAATGAATGAGTAGGAACTATACATCATTACCTTAAGGTTATATATAAAAGTATGAACCATTAGATCTACATCTGCTAATTCATTATAAATTAACAGTTAGATGCAGTTATTTGATAACTTTTAAATTTAGACCACACATAGTTTTGTCTGTTTCTTAATAAACAAACGTTATGATGCAGCCATTATTTTTAGTATTTTTGCCTATTTTTTCATTCATATTTAAACATGAAACCCTCATACAAATTAGTTGAGGTCATCCAATAACAATAAATAATTAAAAAAAAAAAACCTATCACTTGTTGTAACAAATGTTGAATTGCTCTTTTAGGTTAACCATTGGTCGAACAAGCTCTAGTCGACTAGTACAGCTGCTTGTAGAAACAACATACATAAAATAATATGTAATACAATTACTTCTATTTTATAAGCTCTCTAGCTAATTTGTTCATCTATTTTGTTGTAACATTTTAAATAACTTTAAAATGGGATTTATATTTAGTTCTTCAATTCACGTATTCATTTGCAGAGCAACTTTTAAAAAGGATAAGATAATTAGATAGTAAGGCATTTACCATTTTTGATGTCCTGTGAAAGGGATGAGTTTGAAAAATTCTGAGCATCATTAAGGGAATGATTATTGTGTTTTCAATTCATTAAGAGAATTAGAAAACAATTCACTTATGAAGTAATTAAATCTCCAACTTGAAGGTAACCTACTTCAATTTTGATTTGATTATTGATGTTAGTGCTGCATTCGATCACAACATAATGAAATATGGGAGCTATAAAGTCATGAATCATGACAACGATGGAGGAAGGCAAGAACTGGGATGTCGACAATAACAACCAATCACGGGAAGTTGGGGAGAAGAATGCTATAAGAGGAGAAGCTGCAAGTTGTATGAATAGGTGTAGTGAATTAGAAAGCTTCTTTAAGAAAGTGTTTTTATGTGGTTCATCATGTTAGCATTTAAATTTATTGAGTTTAAACTTTTAGGTGCTATCAAAGTGTCTTAAAAGATGTGGGTTATGATTACATCATCATTGGCCTTATCTTTACCAGTAGAAAAACTAAGCCGAGTTGAGGTTGGACACTCAAAAGTATAATTTTAATAACTGAAAAGAGTTGTTTAGATAATTTTGCCACTCAAATCCTATTTTACCCAGATTTGAAAATAATAATAATAGTAAAACACCTCCAGGCCACTTAGCAATGTCATTCTTCTCTCATTCGCAAGTTGCAAAATCTATCAACGTTCCAGCAATTGTCTCCACTCTCTCATCTTCTGTTAAAGCTTCTGCACCTAAAATCTTGCTTGAAGTCAGGTGTTCGGCAATGAGTTCTCATCCTTAAGTATCATTGTTGATCTTGCAAAATAAATTGTTATGGTAAATAAGAGGAATATGTATCCCCTTGTGCACAGGCTAATTACTTTAACATTAACTTTTATCACTTGTGTAGTGGGATGGATGATGATTGACTTGATGTCTAATTTCTTATATTGAAAAGGAAGTATTTGATTTGATTCCAATAAAATTATAAGCAATAACATAAAATACAAAATAAGTTTAAAAGGTTATAAGCATTGCATAATTTATAGATCTTAATGAAATATAAAATTTTGCTAGGAATTATTCTTTTCATTCCATTATTTCGAAATAATAATTTTTTATATGAGAAATTTGACTACGCATAACAAAGTTGTTGGTTCCACCCCTCATCTTTACAATCTAACCTATATTAACATGTTGAATATGACAAAAGGCACTTTAAGAAATATTGTCACTAAGGCTTTGTTAGGGACAATTATCTTGCTGCTTTTTAAAGAAGCATTCTAGTACAAAAATTCTTGAAAGCAACATATAAAAAGTGTTTAAAAGCTGTCTCAAATTATGCCTAAATGGGTGAGTTGATATGGAGCACATACTCACTTCATGATCAATTTAAAACCCTTAGATAAGAAAATGAGTTTGATTGAAAATTTTTAAGGTATGAATCATGAGTCACTACTCACTAGGTAACTATTAAGAGATTTGAATTTTAAAGGTGTGAATCAATAGTCAAATATTGCAACTTTTTTTTTTTTTTTGGTGATGCTTATAATGCTCTTTTGGAGATTGAAGAAAATAGGTAAAAGCAGTTGACTCTGGACTCATCTTGTTCTAATCATGTGAATTCTGGTTTTGATATATTTTCCACATATGAATCAAGGTCTATTGATTATGTTTACATGCATAATAAAGGCCTTAGTTATTACCTATTGACTCAACCTGCCCATTTAGAGACAATATTGTTTAAAGCGCCTTAGTCATATTCAACATGCCAAAATAGTTAAGATATTAAAGATATGAGCAATGATGATGGAATCATACATAACAAATTTTAAGACACATTGATTGCTCATAAATGTTTTAACTCAACAAATCTAAAAAGTGAAGCTTTCTAAATCACTCCACCTATTCATGCAGTCGGCTGCTACTCGTATAGCATTCTTCTCCCCAACTTCCCATGATTCTTATTATTGTTGCCTTCCTCTATCACTGTCATGATTCACGGCTCCATAGATCCCTTTATGCATTATTTTGTGACTTCTATAGCTTTCGAGACATTTATGGTAGCTCTCTGTTGTCATATTTGATGATTCCTACTACAAGTCTTTTATAGCTTCCATTATCAATGTTTGTTTTGTAATAATATGTGATTTGAGGGGTTGTTAAATAACAAATCATAATAAATTTTTTTATTGCTGTTGTTGCATGCTGAAACATTCACGATTGTAGAGAGATGGAGAGTTTGATGTCTTAGCTTTATACGAAGATCCCACACACATACATATAAGAGAGAACAATGCAAGAGTTATAAGAGATATCATAATTTTTAAGGGGAAAATTCTAAAAAGGGGAAAATCAATAGGTCTCGTCAAATTAAAATAATTTCACATAAGTTTTTTTGTTGATTAAAATGAAGCCCTTCCTCAAGGAAAGGCATTAACATAACATGTAAATATATAGCATGCAGAACAAAATACATGATTAGAATTGGAAGAATCCAACAGCATGAGAGCTATTCTTAAGAGATCATTGGCCTATTTGTTTGGTCGGCATGATCATAATTGGGTGAGAGACAATAGTCGAGTGATGGTGGTCGCAGAAATTGTAGTCGTGCGATGGAGCTTAGAGGGACTGTAGTCAAGTAAAACTGGTCAAAGGGACAATTGTACGACGCTTAAGGTCTAAGGGATTGTAGCTGGGAAATCGAGCGTCAGACGGATAGTAGTTGAGTGACTGAGGTCAAAAGAACAATAGTAAGCAATAATGGTCTGAGAACTATAGTCTGACAACGATAGTCCATGGACTGTAGTCGATGAGGGACGATGGTTGGAAGCACTGTAGTATGGAAACTATGGTTGGAGGAATCGTAGTCATGTGATGGAGGTTGGAGGGACTGTAGTTGATCTTTGCTGGTTTGAGGACCTAGTCGATGGGTGAAGGAGGTCAAGAAGATCGTTGTTTGGTGGTGGTGGTGGTCTAAGGACCATAGTCGGGCGATGGTGATCTAGGGATCTTAGTCACCAGGCAATGAAGGTCAGTGGGACTATAGTCAGGTGATCGTGGTCTAAGGGACTATAGTTAGGGTCTGAGAGACCATCGTCGGGCGACTGAGAGATGGCTTTCCATAGATGGGGTCACATTATTGTATGTTGGAATATTTGCAGCAATAAAAATATAGAGTTTAATTTTTATCTTTGTATGAAGATTTAGAACACAAACAAATAAGGTGTGCACAAAGGTAGATACAACAATTGATCCCGCTTCAACTACGATGAGTGGTAAAGATTATAACCTTCCACATCATGGCATAAGGAGGGCTAAGCCTAAACTGGTGAATTCCTTCACTAGGGAAGAGTAGAGGTGAGGCTGCCTTTGAAATTCAAAATGCCACACTAGGAATCGTATTGGGGTAGTATTGATTTAGTGGGCCATGTAGCGACCTTTGAATCAATGATGTCATTATTAGACGTTGATGATGCTCTAATATGTTGGTTATTTTTCAAGACTTTCATGGAGTCTACATAATATGGTTAAGTCGCCTGCTAGTTTGAGTCATCATCTCCATTGCGTAGTACAAGAGGGTTTTGTGAACGAATTCACCAGCACTTAGAAGCCCTAGAAAAGTTTGTAAGCTCTCCTCAAAATGCGGTAGGAACCAAGCGAGTTGATGAGAAGCTTTATTGTGAGTTTCCTGAGAGAGATGCTGAAATAAGACTTGGAGCCTAATGTCACCTAGGTTTCACTAACTCAAGGACTAAGGGAATATATGTTATGATTATGTATTTGGCTTGCAACAACTGAGGACATTGTTTGAACTACTTCAGGTCGCCAACAGCCATGCCAATACAGAGAAGTATAACAAAGTGATTGAATCTTCTTCACCCATTCGTTCTTGAGAACTCATTGTGAGGAACGATTAGCGTTAAGGAAGGGACAAAGAAAGAAGATGCCCAAGAGACCGAAAAGATAGTTGGCCTAATGTACAACAAGAACATTACCGCCATCTCAACCTACAAAGCCACCACATCCCTCCCAAGTTAGATATCTATCTCTGAGATGACTCCTTTTTGGGAGTTCCCTCCTTCATGAACCACTCTGTTGACCAACAAATAAAGAAAAAAAAGGGGGGAGCAGAAATCTCATACCTCGTACCCGTCGGATCCAGAAATTCTGCAGAAATCCCGTCGATATCCCGCTTACCTCGTACAGAGCAGCGCCGCTAGTGTCGCCTCCCACGACTCCTGCGCAAAACCCGCTCTCGATCGTTGTTCTCCATCGTCTTTAAAAGCCCCAGCAGCCGCATCTTCTTTTTCCCACGCACAAGCTTCTTCCCACTTCTGATCTCCGACTTCGGCTCCCTGCTCCTGTCCGACTCCAAGTCGCAGCTTCCTCTCCCTCCCGATCTCTATCTCGAAGCAGAGCTCCTGCGACCAAATCCCTCTTCCCTCATCTCCTCCGACCCTCGCAGTGCCGCTACCTACCTGAGTCGTCGACGCTCTTCGGATCTCTAGGCCGGACCGAGTTCTAGGACCCTTGCCTGACCTCTCCGAATCCCCACTCCCGTCAAGCTCCTCCGCCAGATCCGAACCCAAACCCACTCAACTCCCACGCAAGAGCTCCGAACTCCACTCTACCGCCGACTTCCCTGTCCTGATCCTTCGATCCCGTCGGTCCAGAGAGAAAGAGAGAGAGAGAGAGAAAGAGAGTCCCCATACCTCTTCTCCACTGCCAACCCCTCCTACCTCCGACCTCCTTCTGCTCCAGGCAAAAGTCCATAGTTCTCTGTCTCTCTTCCCGAAGCCACTCCAGGCCGAACCCCAAGCTCGAACCCCTACCTTATTCGACGACATTCCCTTCATACTGGATCGGAGGTTGCGACATTTTGATTAGAACCAGCGACGGGAGTTTGCTCTTTGCGAAGGTAAATTTCTCCCTTTCGTTTGCTTCTTCGGCCATATCCCCTAAATCCATTAGTAAATCCGGGATTTATTGCAAAGAGAGGAAAATTGAGGACTTAACTAACTGTGAGATTTCTATAAGTCATGCGCGAATCCTGCTCTAATCCTGTTCCAACCCTTTACAAATCCTATTTTAGAGGATTTAACAGGTCTTGCCTGTATTAATCATAATTAATTTTTTTTAATTTTGATTAATTATTATTAATTATAAATTAGTTATAATTAGCTTAATTTAATTATAATTAATTATTTTTTAATTAGTATTAATTAATTATTATTAATAAATTAATCATAATTAATTAAATTTAATTATGATTAATTATTTTTAATAACTAATTAATTATTAATTGACTATACATTAATTATAGTTAATTAAATACAATTATAATTAATTATTTTAATTATAATAGAAAGATAAGAGAAATGCAAAATGCAAAGTCTCTTCCTCCTCGTACCTCGATCCACAAGCCTCCACCGCCGGACCGACGCTTGCAAAGGTATAATTTTCTAACTCAGATTCTCGCTCTCGAAGTTCGCGGCGGACCGGAAAACCGCCTATACACGCTTTCATAAGCGTGGTGGGATGGGACCCCGGTGTGGCGCCTACAACGAGGCGGGTAATCACCTCAAAATCCTATCCTCGGCGTTCGTGTCGAGCCGGCAAACCGCCTATACACGCTTTCTTAAGCGTGGTGGGAAGGGAACCCGGTGCGACACCTACGGCGAGGCGGGTAGGCCCTATACACGCTTTTCTTAGCGTGGTGGGGACAATTTTAAGTACCCGTATGCGGCTCTGTACCTGCGGGGAAACAAATGCTTTGCTTTTTCAGGTACGTCGAAGACCCATACACGCTTTCTTAAGCGTGGTGGGGGATTGAAGACTTTACACGGCCGCGGTGTCCTCGAAAGAGGGCATCTACCATACACGCTTTCTTAAGCGTGGTGGGAAAGGCCCAGTTTTCCGTAGTTTCCCCTAAACGGGGGAGATGCCGGAATGCTGCCGAAATTTCGGGTGAATTTGAAACCATACTTGGACCTGATTTGGACTCAAGTGAACTCGAACGAACTAAAGTACAGAAGACTTGAACATAAATGAACTTTAACTGAAATCAAACTTGAATCGACTTCAGACTACAGTGGACTTTTGAATGTTCAAACGTTTGAACAACATGACATTGAACTCGAACTCAAGTGAAGAACCAAGAACTTTGATTTGAACTAAACACAGTAAATATGAACTTGAATTGAATATACAAGTTGACTATGCGAGTTGAACATTTGAACTCAAATAAGAACTTGAGTGGGACCTCAAAAGACTTTGAACTTTGGACAAACAAGAGACTCAAACTTAAATGAATTCAAAAGGACTCAAGTTGGACTTGTGGACCTGAGCTTGATTCGAGGAAAGTGGTATTGAACAAACAAGAATGAACAACATTATATGAGATTCAAATTTGATATGAAGACCAACAAAGATTTCCAGTTTGGCTACAGAGAACTTACAAAATGTGGACCTGAATTTGATTTGGACAACAAGACTTGTACTCAAGCTTTGAACCATATTTGAACTTCAATCATTTGAACAAGCCACTAAATTCAAGCTAAGCAAGGGCTTGAGTGCAACAATAAAGATTCAAACTAGACTCGGATTTGAAATGACATGAACTTGATTGAACACAATGAACTCAAGTGAATATAAAGGGGGTTGTTCTTGCAAACTATTGGGCTCCAATGAGCTAAAACTAGGATGTTGGAATGCACAAACTAAATATACAAGAAGGTGTGGAGACTTATGATGAGCTAAAGAATTACAAATGCCATACACTCTGTCATGCATCAATTAACAAATAAAGGATACCGCCCCCTCCTAAAGACGTTGAAATTTAATGTGCATTGAACATAAGAGGCATGCTACGAATATGATAGTACTTTGCAGTCAATGTCAAAACACAAGCAGATGCATTCGTCCTTGTAAATAATAGGAGGGAATGTATAACTTGTTTGCAAACCAGATGTACATAATTCCTAATTGGAGGCTGCCTATGAGTAAGTGTAGAGGAGTGGCAGCAAATGTAATAAAGAGATACAAGCATAGGGGTTCCTACGAACTACCATGAAAGACCCCCATGCATCTAGTGTGTTCTCCATAAGCAAACCCAAAGGAGTTCTAATAACAACCTATTCACTAGTGATAGTTGAGAAAGTGCAGCGATACGCTTGTAAGCAAAGCATTAAGATACAATGGTGGTGACAATGCCCCTACAACCAACTACCATTCAGTGATCAGAAATTATGTTGATCCACTGCAAGAAGAAAAGATGATATGTAGCAAGTATAGTTCCCATTGGCCGCTACAGAAAATCCATTGTACACCGAATGTGTTAACCACAAGCAAACGCAAAAGAGCTTTAACAAACCAAGCAAAGGCAGATGCGGAAGAAGATGTAGCAAATGTAAACACACATACAGGCTGTCGTAGCAATTGTAGGAAGCTCGCCAATCGCCATATATTCAACATATCGTCTGTGAGAAAGTGTGAAAGAACTACAATGAATACAAACATTGACAGTCAACCTGTACAAAATAACAGGCAACCTATAGTGCCACGCCACCGGATCTGCAACATCTATGCAAGCAGACAGAAGGCGTACAAATCCTCAAATGAGACCTGTACGACGCCACGCCACCGGATCCGCAACTTTCATGCAAGCGGACAGAAGGCGTGTACAGATATTTCAAGAATACCCCTGCACGTGTGCACTTTAATTTGTATACACATAGGTACACTAAAAGGGGAAAATATAATCATAACCCGCATGGGCCCCGTCGAGCGTGCTATTGCTATACACGTGACGTCTAGGGATGCTGCGCGGGTCAATAGATTTGAACCCGATCCTCCTATGCGAGCAGATAGGAGTAGATAAGGTTCAATAAATATTTATAAAATGCCCCCAAACACCCGCATGGGCCCCGGTGAGCGTGTTATTGGTACACACGTGACGTCAAGGGATGCTGCGCGGGTTAATAAGTGAATTCAAGTTCAAGCCCGGTCCTCCTAAGCAGGTAGATAGGAGTCGACACGGCTCGAACTATTAAATAAATATACGGTCGCAAGGTCGACCGGGATATTTATTTTATATATTCATATTAGGCCTTCAAGGCCTTCAATCAAGTGAATTCACTTACAAAATGCTCAAAGCCTACGAAACCCGATCCTCTATCGACCAGTAGATAGAGTCGACAGGGTCCAATCAATAAAATATAAATGACCCCATACACCCCAATTATGGCCGCGTTGAGTGCAGATCTCAACCGGAGGGGTTAATTTCAAATATTTCAAAATGCCCTCAAACCCTCACAAAATTCAAAATATTTTCAAAGGACCCTAAAGCGACACCCCGATGATGGCCGCGTTGACAGAAGATCTCAACCGGAGGGGTTCACAAATACTTTTAAATACCTCCCAAAAATCCCAAATTTCACAAAACTCCAAACTCCACAAAAATTCTCAGACAATCCCAAAATCCAAAAATATTTAAAATTGAAATCCAACCATGAAAATACTTAAAGCAAATCCATCCACCCTTCGCAACAGTTTGCCGAGGTGGACAAATATAAAATTTACTTCAGCTCACATAGAGCTAATGCCTAGTCGAAAATATCACTAGGATCCATTCTCAAATAATCTCCTGCCAGCAAGGACGTGGTACGAGTCCTCTAACCGGCAGTTTCGCCGCCAAATGGCACTGCAGGATAAACGGTTATGACTCGGGGCCCTCTGAACCAGGTGGTCGCCGCCAAATGGCACTATTATATTATGGTTATGGCCAGAGCCCGTATGCTCCCCAATGGCATCAAATCCTTGAGATATGAATCAATAGGATATAATCGATAGGGCATAAAGCCCTCTGTTAGCTAAGGTGGATTCAAATTTGTCCCCTTAGACAAATACCCACCCCAGGTCTACAAGGTACCCTTGGACGAAGCAACCCATGGCTGCCGACAAGGATCCTTCTATCAGGTTGGGTCGACTACCTCCTCTGACTAAGTAGACCAGGGACCACGATGGCCCGGGACGACGGAACCATGGGATCTTGATCGGGTCTATCATCCATTCCCCCACCATCCGCTTTAAGTGCAAGATGGTGAAACTTTCTATTTTAAATATCAAATCTCTCAAGTTTCCAATACCCTAAACCCATGCTGCTACTATATGCCAGGTTCACGTATCTCTACGTATCTGATCGACGACTAGCCTTAATCGAAAGTTCTCTCTCGTTACTGGGAGGGGTAATTAACTATAGGGGCTTGCGCCTATAGGAAACCAGAACTCAGATCATAAAGTCCTCGCAAAATGAGGGCGAAATCTCTGGGTAGTGTCTTATCTACAAACCCATCTGCCTTCCAAAATTTACCCCGGAACTTAGTTCGTTAAAACTCCCCCCCGAAGAAAGCACAAAAGAGCGGGCGGAGGTCGGGGCCTAATTTTCGGAGCCCACAGATTTCTGGCGACTCCGCTGGGGATTGGTTTCTCTTTCCATCTTTGGCTAGTCGTCTCAGTGCTATAGTAGCAACTACAATCATCCCAGATTCAAAATTCTGAATTTTCTAAAGTGATCGTTTAAAGAATTTAAATTATGAATTTTTCAAAATGATCGTTAAAACAAATTTATCAGGATAACGTATTTAGCAATGTTTTAAATTTGTATTATTTGAATGTGATTGCTAACGTTATCTATTTTTGTTTTATGTTCTGTGTAAGTCTCTGCACTTTGAAAGTGTGGGGTGATGTATCAGATTCTGATTACTAACCCTTACCTTTCATCTGTGTAGATGGATCTACAAAACGCACCAATGACTGTCCAGTTGGGGCAAGGAGCCAGAATCCAACTGGCGAACGCTATCATTGAGACAGGGAATGCTGGAGCTACCATCCAGTTTGGTAGCATTGACTTCTCTGCTGTCATTGAAAGGGCCACCGCCATTCCTACGAATGGCAGAAATACTGAAGGGCCTGCTAGGAGGCCACACTCTGCTGGAACTACCACTCGTCGTGTGCACCTGCCGGCACAACGACTTGCTGCTGCTGAAAATCCTCGTGGAAGGATATCTGTGTTTGAACGGCTGTCGCAGCCAGAAATCCCGACCACCAAAAGGGTTGTAGCCGGAGGAAGGATCTCCGTGGTGACGACAAACACCACACATCTGCCAACCGGGTTACCTGCACCCGTGAAGAACACTTCTGAGGCTTCCTCATCTGGAGGAAAACTGACCAGGAGACAGAGGAGGAAACTGAATGCTGAGCTCCGGGCTCAGCAACAATTCTCAACTCATCCCTCAAATCTGTCGGCCCAAGAGCTCGAAGCGAACATTCCTACCCGGAATGGGTTCGCAAATTTGAAGTGGGTTAAGAGGAACAGCTCAACTGGGGAGCTGAAGAAGTCATTCTGGGACCGACAGCCTGAAGTCCCACCTCCTCAAAAGAAGAAGGAGCCTGAAACTCTCTCAGCTCGAGTCTACAGAGTCCTGAAGACCGTGAAGGAGAGAGGACTGAAAAAGAGGAGGTACCAGCGGCCACTGACGGTCGAAACAAGAAGAACTCCACCAAGAGAGCGTCTGTCTCTTGCTGTGGAGGGAAATGAAAGAAAATACACCCCGCACAGTGAACATCGGGGCGTGACACCTGAACCTCGAGTTCAGGGATCCGCCGCCGAAAGGTCCCGGTGGAAAGGAAAACAAATCTGGAGGCCAAGGCCTCGCAGAGAAGAAAAGAACGAAAGAAAGACTGATCTGGGCGTGACATCCGGTACTGCTTCTCGGAGATCCGCCCCCAGTTACAAACAACATCAAAAGTGGGTCCAAAAGAAGGCCCACGATGATGCTCCTCCTGACGGTAGACACCTTGGAGAATCCTCCAGGGGATCCCGTCGCTCACCAACTCCTCCCAAGGAAGAGTCTAACTTCGACCGCAGCCCACGGGTTGAAGAGATCTTCCTGCCTAACCAAGAACCGGAGATCCAGTGGCGCCGCCGCTCGGAGATCCGAGTACTAGAAGAAGAAGGAGAAGAAGATATAGGAGAAGAAAATATTGAAGAATACATGGAAGAAAATCTAGAAGAAAATATGGAATACATAGAAGAAGACTTGGAAGAGGTAAATAACACCTTGGACATGGAAGTGGTCTACATGGTGAGACACATCAATGTCGAAGAGGAGGCCTACTACGACGATGATGAAGATGACGATCGTTGGCAACCACCGCCTAGACAAGTATATCGGCGCCGCCATGAAGCCGGGTCCACCACTGGCAGAGGTGTCCATTCCCAAGAAGAGCGAGAAGAGGCTGAGGATAATCCCTTTGCTGACGAGAACGTCACGCTTGCAGAAATGCAGAGACAAATGAAACGTCAAATGAGGGCCAAGGATAGGAAAATCTCTCAGTTGCATGAGAAAATGACAGAGATGATGACCCAAATGACGGCAATGATGCAGATCATGCAGAGAAATGCTGCAGTTGGTTCTATGCCCAATCCTCCCCCTGATCCTCCAAACTTCCAAGTGCCACAAGTCTCAGGAGTACGGGACACTCCTGAAGGTGGCCACGAGGCTCAGAATACCACTCGTCAGCCTACTCCGCAGAATATCGCAAGTACCTCCGAGCCTGTGACTGCTGCACAGCTTGAAGGGATCATTACAGAAAGGATCAGGGCTATTATAGCTATTGATCAGGCAGAGAAGCTAGTGGGTAAAGGTCGCCCGTACCCGGCAGAGTATGATCAGGTGCCATACCCGAAGGGATATTCTGTGCCAAAATTCAATACTTTTGATGGCAACAAAAATCCCTGACAGCACCTGGCGCAGTTCAAAGCCACCTGCGGGAATACTGGAGGGAATGATGCTCTACTCTTCCGACAATTCGTTAGCAGTTTGACAGCAGCTGCTTTCGAATGGTACGCCGAACTACCAAATGACTCTGTAAAGACATTTGCAGAGTTAGAGAATATGTTCGTGAAGAGATTTGCCAGTGCGACCGAGAAGATAACGATCGCTGACCTTGCTCTGAATAAGAGAAAGAAGGAAGAATCAGTGACTAAATACATCACTCGCTGGCGCAATCTAAGCGTGAAATGTGAGCAACAACTTGAAGAAGAACATGCCGTACAGTTGTTAATGGGAAACATTGATGACAAAATGCAACCATTCCTGTGCATGGCTACTATCACCACATTTCAGGACCTGCTGGACAGAGTGGCCAAGTTTGAGAAATTGAACTTGTCAAAATCAGAAAATTATTCTGATAAGCCTAAGAAGACTAAAGCCTCAGGTGCTAGAAGAGGTGAGGCTGACTCCATATTTTTCTCCAGAGCTGATAAGGAGAAGCAGATGACGTATAACGTAGACAAAGGCAAGCAGCCGATGCTATATCAAGAAAAGCCTAAGCAAGTCTACAACCCTAACCCCCAGCCGAAGCTGATACTCGGGGGTAATGATAAACCACGAAATTATCAGGGCGGTGGAGAACGCCCGAGGCAAACAACGGGAACTGGTGATCGAACGTTCCCCTCCCTCAAAGATAAAATGAACAAGGAATATTCATTCAAGAGGGAAAGTGTCGCCAAATTATTTCGACAAGCATTGAAAGCGGGTTTAGAACTGCCAGAGTGCAAGAGACCCGAGGAGTCAAAACATAGTGGCGACCCAAACTACTGCCCATATCATCGGGTGATGAGTCATCCAATCGAAGATTGCTATGTCTTTAAGGATTGGCTTGAAAGAAAATATCGAAGGGGAGAGCTCACATTGTCTGACAATGTGCTGACTCATCCCAGAAAAAAATCAACTCGGGTAATTACAACTTCTTCCGTACCTCCGGTTGAAGAAAGAAAAAATGAAAAGAAGCCAGCTCAGGAAGAACAGTGGGAGACTGCGGTCTCTAAGAAAACTGTAAAAATGCTGAAACAGCTTGAAGGAGTTCCGGGTGTAAAATGGAAATCTCCTACGGAGCCAGTGTTAAATTTGAAGGCATTACCTATGGCACAAGCGTCTGCTTCTAAACAGTTTCCTAACCAAGCGGGCCCTTCAAAGTCTGGAAAGAAAAAGTCCTCCAAGAAGAAGACAAAACTAAAGAAGCCCAAGGAAAAGAAAACAGCAACCCAAAGGGTTATAGATAGTCTGGATGAATACTACCAGACCGCGAGGCGTCCTATTAAGCTTGCTGACTTTATGTCAGAGCTCAAGATTGACGAAGCAGAAGAGGCTGATGAGGATCCTCTTCCCACAGAAGTCTGTCGGGTCATTTCAGCAATGCCAATAACTCTGACAAAAGAAAAATATGTCAGAGAGATGATCGTTGAAACCTGTCTGGCAACATCGTCAATGGACTACAGCTCAGAGGAGGATCTGTATTTTCCAAAGACAGATGAATCTGATCCCGATATAGCGTCGCAGATAGGACATGTAAATCTGGGAGGTGATTCTGAGTCAACGAATGAATCCCTAGACGTGATGATGGCTGACTCTGAAGAAGAAATCCCATTAAATGAGTCTGATCCAGAAGAGATCGCTCAAGTGCAGTTGAGAAGTGGCAAGATACTACCACCTCCGCCAAAGAAAGGAATATCCAATAATGATAAGGGAAAAGAGATAGTTGTCAACGAAGACATTATCTCCGAGGATCCCAAGAAGAAACATACTCCAGTCAAGGGAATAGATTATAATATCTTATCACATCTGAGGAAGATCCATGCCCAGCTCAGCATATACGACGCTCTGGTGATGTCCAAGGATCTTCGGGAGACTTTGATTCAGGCTCTCAAAGACCCTGAAAGATACGAGGTGTATTTTGCTGAACGCAATCTGACTGAAGTCCTACAAGCTCGTAACGAGCCGTTCATCACTTTCACCGAGGATGACATGATGCTCGGGACTGCAGACCACAACCGACCTCTGTATGTTACTGCAGAGAGTGATGATTTGATAATCAGTCGAATTCTGATTGACCCTGGGTCCTCCATCAACCTTATGAGCTTAAAAGCACTAAGGTCTTTGTGCCTCAACGTGGAACACCTTGGGCCAGATAAGCTTATGGTACATGGTTTTAATGAGAAGGGGCAGAAAACCCTTGGATCGTTTATGCTCCCTCTTGTCTTTGGAGAATTCCATACAGAAGCTAAATTTCATGTAATTGATGCGGACACTTCATTCAAGGCGCTCCTGGGCCGCCCCTGGCTGCATGAATATGGCGTTGTCCCGTCAACATTACACCAGTGCATGAAGTATCTCAGGGATGGAGAGGAGTTCAGGATTTCTGGTGATATCCAACCTTTTACAGTCCATGAAGCAACAGTCTATGAAGATGCGCAGTATTTCATGCCAAAGAAGCAAAGACTGTCAAACTCTCTGAAGGCTCAAGCATCAAACCTAGAGAGTGCAAAGCGACCTGAACAAAAGAGTGAGAAAAAGCAGGTGGGGAGAAAGAAGGCAACGCCGACTCTTCCCAAAGAAGCTACCACTTCCACTTCTAAAGAAAGGAAACGTGTACCTCACCTTGGGAGCGACACAGATGAAGATAATGTCACCCCTGCAAAATCCCAGAGGGTATGTCGTTCGATGGACGAATGGAGTAGGGAGGTCGCATATTCAAATGATGACTATGACTACGACTCTATCTATATGAACACGGTACAAGAGGTATTCTCTAGAAGAATAGATAGCCTATCAATCTCAGATAGCGTGCTCGTAGTCACTCGTATTCCCCTACAGTATTTTAAAGAAATAATTCAACGAGATGTGCATAAAGTTGAAGAACTTGTAACTCTTTATCTGCCTCCAATCAGAAAGGGGATCGAGTCAGGGAATATATTCTACTCCGTAGGAAAGGACGAAGAAGTGAATCGTGATTGGGACCATGTCTTCATCGATTCTGAAGAATTACTACCTACGAGGATACCTAGGTTTAATACCAAAGGTATTCAAAGAATGTTGCGAAAGTGGATCAATGTTCCCACCCCCAAACGACAACTTCGTATGTGCCTAAGTCTCTGGTATGGAAGGAATCCGCGTCCAATGCGGCGGAAGGAGATGAATGCATATAAAGGTATTGGATTCGTCAGGCGAAAATGCATCCGGAAGGAGACTTGCCGAGCCATCACTTGCAGGGAAGTTGAACCCAATGACGAGTCTGATGAAGAGGTCTATGAAGTTGATGATTACGATGATCAGCCTCTAGAGGCCAAGCCTGCACCAGAAGAGCTTGAAGATGGTGGACAGGCAACCACTATGGACGAACTAAAAGAAGTCAACTTGGGAACCGAGGATGACCCTCGCCCAACATTCATTAGTTCCCTTCTGCCAGAAGATCAAGTGGAAGAGATAAAAGAACTCCTCTGTGAATTCAGGGATTGCTTTGCCTGGACATATGCTGAAATGCCTGGCTTATCCCCTGAGGTAGCAGTTCATAGGTTGGCAATCAAACCGGATGTTGCACCCGTCAAACAAGCTCCAAGAAGAATGAGATTGGAGATTGAAGAATAGGTGATTGCTGAAACCAAAAAGCTCATAGAAGCGGGCTTCATCCGTGAAGAGAAATACGCTGACTGGATCGCCAATATCGTCCCGGTGAAGAAGAAGAATGGACAGATTCGTATCTGTATTGACTTTCGGGACCTCAACAAGGCGTGTCCAAAAGATGATTTTCCGCTGCCTGTATCCGAACTCCTAGTAGACAACACGTCAAATTATGACATGTTCTCGTTTATGGATGGATCGTCAGGATACAACCAGATCAAGATGGCTCCTGAGGATGAAAGGCATACGTCATTCAGAACGCCCATCGGCATTTTCTGCTATACGGTCATGCCCTTCGGATTGAAGAACGCTGGTGCCACCTACCAACGGGCGATGACCCGTATCTTTGATGAATTAATACATCAGAAGGTCGAGTGCTATATGGATGACCTTGTCGTTAAGAGCATAGACCGAAAAGAGCATCTAAATGACTTAAGGATTGTATTTGAGAGAATCAGAAAGTTTGATCTGAAAATGAATCCTCTCAAATGTGCTTTCGGGGTCTCCTCCGGCAAATTTTTGGGGTATGTCGTTCGTCACCGAGGTATTGAAATCGACCCCAACAAGATCAAGGCAATCACAGAGATGCCACCGCCAAGAAGCCTCCGTCAACTCCGCTCCTTGCAAGGGCAGTTGGCTTTCATTCGGCGATTCATATCAAATCTATCGGGTAGGTGCCAGCCATTTTCAAAATTGATGAAGAAAGACATTCGATTCAAGTGGGATGAAGAATGTCAAGAAGCTTTTGATAGTATCAAAAGATACCTGTTAAATCCGCCCATTCTCGCAGCGCCAATTCCGGGGAAGCCTCTTATACTATATACAGCGGCACTAGAAGAGTCCCTCGGAGCGTTACTGGCTCAGCACAATGAGGAAGGAAAAGAGAATGCACTCTACTACATCAGTCGGAGATTAATCGGAGCAGAGATACGATATTCTCCAATTGAGAAACATTGTCTGGCATTGATCTTTGCAGTCCAGAAACTTCGCCACTACATGTTATCTCATAAAATCACCTTGATATCAAGGATCGATTCGCTGAAGTTCTTGATGACAAGACCAGCGTTGACAGGTCGTTTAGCAAGGTGGGCAGTGCTATTACTGCAATTTGATATAGTGTACATGCCACAGAAAGCAGTAAAGGGACAAGCTTTGGCAGATTTCCTCGCTGCACATCCAATCCCAGCTGACTCTCCGCTCAATGATGATTTGCCAGATGAACAAATCATGCAAGTTGATGAAGAAGAAAAGGTACCGTTTTGGGAGATGTACTTTGATGGGGCATCGTCTATAAAGTCTCCCAAACCTCCAAATCTTGCAAAGGCCCAAGCTGGCATCGGTCTAGTCTTTATAGAACCCGAGGGAGGCATAATGAGATTCTCGTTCAGTCTAACTGAACCTCGGACCAATAATGAAGCCGAATACGAAGCTCTAATAGCAGGACTGGAGATTGCAATTGATATCCAAATCACAGATCTTCAGATTTTTGGTGATTCTCAACTTGTGATAAATCAAGTCCTGGGCATTTACAAGATTTACAAGCTTGAATTGGCCCACTATCACCGACGAGCTCTCGAGCTTCTAAAACAAATACCGAATGTCAAGATGACTCAGGTTCCTCGAGGACAGAATGCAAAAGCAGATTGTCTAGCTAAACTGGCCAAGGAGCTTGCAAATGAGGATAAGAGGCCACCTATATTCATTGCGGTTGAAAACCGCCGAGTCTTAGAGCCAGCAACCCTACAATTCCCGCAGGCAGAAGGAATACCAGGTTCAAGCCAGCAGGATGCAACCCCGGTCGATCCTCAACATCCACAACAAATCACTATTAAAAATCAACCAGGGGAACGTCCAGCAGTAAAAAGACGAAGAACTGGTAGATTCTCAGAGTCGTGGTTGGATTGCCTAGATGTTGAAGTCGAAGACGATTGGAGGCAACCATTTGTCGACTATTTCAAAGAAAGCAAACTTCCAACAGATAAATCTCTGGCTGCACAAATTAGAAAAAGAGCATTGCGATACGCGTTTGTCAATAATACGCTATATCGGCGAGCTTTTGATCAAATGTGGCTAAGGTGCCTAGCGACCAAAGAAGCTGATAAAGTAGTAACAGAAGTACATGAAGGACTCTGCGGAGCACATCAGTCAGGTCCCAAGATGGCTACTAAAATTAAAAGAATGGGTTATTACTGGCCTACGATGGTGAGAGATTGTATCAACCACGCTAAGAAGTGCCACGAGTGTCAGATTCACGGTGATGTCATTCATCAACCGCCAAATCCACTGCATCCAACAATTGCATCCTGGCCATTTGAATGTTGGGGCACAGACATAATTGGGCCAATAGATCCGCCGTCTTCGGCGGGACACCGCTTTATACTGGCAGCAACAGACTATTTTTCTAAGTGGGCAGAAGCGGCACCATTTAGGGAAGTTACGTCCGAGCACGTGATCAACTTCTTTACCCACAACGTCGTCTACAGATTCGGTGTACCACGCCGTGTGATCTCAGACAATGGCACAGCATTCAAGAGTACAAAAATCTACAAGTTCGTAGATCGTCATAAGATTGACTGGCGTTACTCGTCTATATACAACCCAAGAGCCAATGGTTTGGCTGAGGCCTTCAACAAGACGCTGGTGAAGTTGTTGAAGAAGATCCTCACCAAGAATAAAAGAGAATGGCATACGAAGATGGCAGAAGCATTGTGGGCGTATCGTACGACCTACAAAACACCAACCAAAGCCACTCCCTACTCACTAGTGTTCGGAGCTGAAGCCGTTTTGCCACTAGAAGTTGAATTACCGTCTCTTCGGGTCGCTATCCAGAATGAGCTTACTCAAGAGCAGAATGCTCGCCTAAGAATTGAGGAGCTCGATGCACTCGACGAAGTCAGGCTGCAAGCCCAACAGAACTTAGAAATCTACCGAGGAAGGATGGCAAAATCATTTGATCGGATGGTGCGCCCTCGATCCTTTCAAGAAGGGGAATTGGTCCTGGTGCTGAGAAGACCAATCATCCCACACCGAAGAATTGGTGGCAAGTTTGTGTCCAACTGGGAAGGCCCATTCGTCATTGAGAAGGCGTACCAAGGAGGAGCCTACCAGCTTATCGATCTGCACGGTCAGAGGCCTATGCCGCCGATCAACGGTCGACATCTGAAGAAGTACCATACATAAGATTGCCCGAAGAAGTGTTATATTATTATGTATTTCATGCATATCTATATACACTTTACATTTTTACATTTTGAAATTCTCTTGTGTTCCAAGAATGCATTTCAAAATCTCCCTACAGGACAGGGGGCATTTTAAATATTTATTTGGGTCGACATCGTGCTACGCGCCGAGATCCCCAAATAAATATTTAAAATCACAAAATTTCAAATTTACTCCATTATGAAATGTCCCTGCGAGACAGGGGGCATTTTAAATATTTATTCGGGTCGACATCGCGCTGCATGCCGAGATCCCCAAATAAATATTTAAAATCACCAACACAAATATTCTTTTATACTGAAGAATACAACAAATTCTTTTCAAAGTATGTGCAGGTGGTCTTTCAAAAGATCGAGACATCACCTTCTCCAACGTACAAAAATTTGAAAGTCAAAAAAGGAGACTTTCGCGACTACACACTCTAACAAATTGAGTCAGAACGACCTGAAGTCTTTCAGCAGCCTGAAGCTTAAGGTTCGAGTGGGTGTAAGAGGTCGGATCCAACACGCCCAAATATGGCCGGATCGCTGGCAGCTCCGTCTACTCAACACGCCATAAGAAAGGCCGTAGTAGCGGAACCCCCACTTCGTCAACTCGTTAGTAGGGACTGTAGGAAGTACGAAGGCAAATTTGACTCGATAAGTTCAAGTGATCGTAGTCTACAAAATTCTCCTAATTGACCGGAGAATCAAAGTTCCAGTGGGAAGGAGAAATCTCGAGCAACTACCAAATTCGCGTAGGCTCTAAATCTTCAACCACAAAGGAAGACTCAAAATCTATCAACTTCAGCAAAATCAGCATTGGGAAGCACATTTCCCCTAGCTCAAGTCTGAAGCCTGAATGGGTGTAAGAGGTCGGATCCAACAAGCCCAAATATGGCCGGATCGCTGGCAGCTCCATCTACTCAACACGCCATAAGAAAGGCCGCAGTAGAGGAACCCCCATCTCAGCAACCACAGGATGAAGAGCTGTCAAATCCCAGCTCGCCCAATCTGATGAACTCAAGTGACTCAGATTAAAGTCTCCTCAAATGGTTATGGATTAAGGTACTACCTACATTTGGTACTATCAATCAAATCCGAAACCTGCAAATCCTTCAACAAATCCGTAAAGCACAAAGCTAGGATCGAAGGATTTCTTTTCTTCAACAAGTCCACCAAAGCACAAAACAAAGGACCGAAGAAATTATCCCAAAGTTCATGAAAGGCCTGAGGCTGAACTAAGAGGATTCTGTCATCAACAAGTCTGTTATGCACAAAGCTCTGGACTGATGATCCCTTGCCACCGACCTGATGTAAACCCGAAAGGTTTAGGTCACCGACATCTACTCCTTCATCAAGCCCGCCAAAGCCAGAAGCATAGGGCAGAAGGTACAAAAATCACCTGACAAGTCAATGAAGACAAATCAGGAAATTCTCCATCAATGTCCGCCGCACAAAGCACAGGACAGAAGGAACCAAAATCCCAGGGAAACTAAAGCTACAAGAAAGAGGTATCCCAAATGACATCTACAAATGTCCCTAGAGACTGGGGGCATTTTAAATATTTATTTGGGTCAACATCGCGCTACGTGACGAGATCCCCAAATAAATATTTAAAATCATCTACAACATGGAGTACAATCACAGAAATCACAAGAACCAACATGTCGATCCCACTAAAGATTACAAGTGCATCTAAAGATCCATGAAGGCGCAGAGATGGACTCTTGGAGAGCTACAGAATGAGAATCTTAGTGTGACATCCAAGCAAGCTTTTGGAGATCCACTAAATGAAGACCTCTGTGTGACATCAAGAATAACTATCTAGAGATCCATAGGGTCAATCAGCATACAACAAACGTGATTCGCTCCAAACGCGAACCACATTTGTTGGGGGGCATTTGTTGACCAACAAATAAAGAAAAAAAAGGGGGGAGCAGAAATCTCATACCTCGTACCCGTCGGATCCAGAAATTCTGCAGAAATCCCGTCGATATCCCGCTTACCTCGTACAGAGCAGCGCCGCTAGTGTCGCCTCCCACGACTCCTGCGCAAAACCCGCTCTCGATCGTTGTTCTCCATCGTCTTTAAAAGCCCCAGCAGCCGCATCTTCTTTTTCCCACGCACAAGCTTCTTCCCACTTCTGATCTCCGACTTCGGCTCCCTGCTCCTGTCCGACTCCAAGTCGCAGCTTCCTCTCCCTCCCGATCTCTATCTCGAAGCAGAGCTCCTGCGACCAAATCCCTCTTCCCTCATCTCTTCCGACCCTCGCAGTGCCGCTACCTACCTGAGTCGTCGACGCTCTTCGGATCTCTAGGCCGGACCGAGTTCTAGGACCCTTGCCTGACCTCTCCGAATCCCCACTCCCGTCAAGCTCCTCCGCCAGATCCGAACCCAAACCCACTCAACTCCCACGCAAGAGCTCCGAACTCCACTCTACCGCCGACTTCCCTGTCCTGATCCTTCGATCCCGTCGGTCCAGAGAGAAAGAGAGAGAGAGAGAGAAAGAGAGTCCCCATACCTCTTCTCCACTGCCAACCCCTCCTACCTCTGACCTCCTTCTGCTCCAGGCAAAAGTCCATAGTTCTCTGTCTCTCTTCCCGAAGCCACTCCAGGCCGAACCCCAAGCTCGAACCCCTACCTTATTCGGCGACATTCCCTTCATACTGGATCGGAGGTTGCGACATTTTGATTAGAACCAGCGACGGGAGTTTGCTCTTTGCGAAGGTAAATTTCTCCCTTTCGTTTGCTTCTTCGGCCATATCCCCTAAATCCATTAGTAAATCCGGGATTTATTGCAAAGAGAGGAAAATTGAGGACTTAACTAACTGTGAGATTTCTATAAGTCATGCGCGAATCCTGCTCTAATCCTGTTCCAACCCTTTACAAATCCTATTTTAGAGGATTTAACAGGTCTTGCCTGTATTAATCATAATTAATTTTTTTTAATTTTGATTAATTATTATTAATTATAAATTAGTTATAATTAGCTTAATTTAATTATAATTAATTATTTTTTAATTAGTATTAATTAATTATTATTAATAAATTAATCATAATTAATTAAATTTAATTATGATTAATTATTTTTAATAACTAATTAATTATTAATTGACTATACATTAATTATAGTTAATTAAATACAATTATAATTATTTATTTTAATTATAATAGAAAGATAAGAGAAATGCAAAATGCAAAGTCTCTTCCTCCTCGTACCTCGATCCACAAGCCTCCACCGCCGGACCGACGCTTGCAAAGGTATAATTTTCTAACTCAGATTCTCGCTCTCGAAGTTCGCGGCGGACCGGAAAACCGCCTATACACGCTTTCATAAGCGTGGTGGGATGGGACCCCGGTGCGGCGCCTACAACGAGGCGGGTAATCACCTCAAAATCCTATCCTCGGTGTTCGTGTCGAGCCGGCAAACCGCCTATACACGCTTTCTTAAGCGTGGTGGGAAGGGAACCCGGTGCGACACCTACGGCGAGGCGGGTAGGCCCTATACACGCTTTTCTTAGCGTGGTGGGGACAATTTTAAGTACCCGTATGCGGCTCTGTACCTGCGGGGAAACAAATGCTTTGCTTTTTCAGGTACGTCGAAGACCCATACACGCTTTCTTAAGCGTGGTGGGGGATTGAAGACTTTACACGGCCGCGGTGTCCTCGAAAGAGGGCATCTACCATACACGCTTTCTTAAGCGTGGTGGGAAAGGCCCAGTTTTCCGTAGTTTCCCCTAAACGGGGGAGATGCCGGAATGCTGCCGAAATTTCGGGTGAATTTGAAACCATACTTGGACCTGATTTGGACTCAAGTGAACTCGAACGAACTAAAGTACAGAAGACTTGAACATAAATGAACTTTAACTGAAATCAAACTTGAATCGACTTCAGACTACAGTGGACTTTTGAATGTTCAAACGTTTGAACAACATGACATTGAACTCGAACTCAAGTGAAGAACCAAGAACTTTGATTTGAACTAAACACAGTAAATATGAACTTGAATTGAATATACAAGTTGACTATGCGAGTTGAACATTTGAACTCAAATAAGAACTTGAGTGGGACCTCAAAAGACTTTGAACTTTGGACAAACAAGAGACTCAAACTTAAATGAATTCAAAAGGACTCAAGTTGGACTTGTGGACCTGAGCTTGATTCGAGGAAAGTGGTATTGAACAAACAAGAATGAACAACATTATATGAGATTCAAATTTGATATGAAGACCAACAAAGATTTCCAGTTTGGCTACAGAGAACTTACAAAATGTGGACCTGAATTTGATTTGGACAATAAGACTTGTACTCAAGCTTTGAACCATATTTGAACTTCAATCATTTGAACAAGCCACTAAATTCAAGCTAAGCAAGGGCTTGAGTGCAACAATAAAGACTCAAACTAGACTCGGATTTGAAATGACATGAACTTGATTGAACACAATGAACTCAAGTGAATATAAAGGGGGTTGTTCTTGCAAACTATTGGGCTCCAATGAGCTAAAACTAGGATGTTGGAATGCACAAACTAAATATACAAGAAGGTGTGGAGACTTATGATGAGCTAAAGAATTACAAATGCCATACACTCTGTCATGCATCAATTAACAAATAAAGGATACCGCCCCCTCCTAAAGACGTTGAAATTTAATGTGCATTGAACATAAGAGGCATGCTACGAATATGATAGTACTTTGCAGTCAATGTCAAAACACAAGCAGATGCATTCGTCCTTGTAAATAATAGGAGGGAATGTATAACTTGTTTGCAAACCAGATGTACATAATTCCTAATTGGAGGCTGCCTATGAGTAAGTGTAGAGGAGTGGCAGCAAATGTAATAAAGAGATACAAGCATAGGGGTTCCTACGAACTACCATGAAAGACCCCAATGCATCTAGTGTGTTCTCCATAAGCAAACCCAAAGGAGTTCTAATAACAACCTATTCACTAGTGATAGTTGAGAAAGTGCAGCGATACGCTTGTAAGCAAAGCATTAAGATACAATGGTGGTGACAATGCCCCTACAACCAACTACCATTCAGTGATCAGAAATTATGTTGATCCACTGCAAGAAGAAAAGATGATATGTAGCAAGTATAGTTCCCATTGGCCGCTACAGAAAATCCATTGTACACCAAATGTGTTAACCACAAGCAAACGCAAAAGAGCTTTAACAAACCAAGCAAAGGCAGATGCGGAAGAAGATGTAGCAAATGTAAACACACATACAGGCTGTCGTAGCAATTGTAGGAAGCTCGCCAATCGCCATATATTCAACATATCGTCTGTGAGAAAGTGTGAAAGAACTACAATGAATACAAACATTGACAGTCAACCTGTACAAAATAACAGGCAACCTATAGTGCCACGCCACCGGATCTGCAACATCTATGCAAGCAGACAGAAGGCGTACAAATCCTCAAATGAGACCTGTACGACGCCACGCCACCGGATCCGCAACTTTCATGCAAGCGGACAGAAGGCGTGTACAGATATTTCAAGAATACCCCTGCACGTGTGCACTTTAATTTGTATACACATAGGTACACTAAAAGGGGAAAATATAATCATAACCCGCATGGGCCCCGTCGAGCGTGCTATTGCTATACACGTGACGTCTAGGGATGCTGCGCGGGTCAATAGATTTGAACCCGATCCTCCTATGCGAGCAGATAGGAGTAGACAAGGTTCAATAAATATTTATAAAATGCCCCCAAACACCCGCATGGGCCCCGGTGAGCGTGTTATTGGTACACACGTGACGTCAAGGGATGCTGCGCGGGTTAATAAGTGAATTCAAGTTCAAGCCCGGTCCTCCTAAGCAGGTAGATAGGAGTCGACACGGCTCGAACTATTAAATAAATATACGGTCGCAAGGTCGACCGGGATATTTATTTTATATATTCATATTAGGCCTTCAAGGCCTTCAATCAAGTGAATTCACTTACAAAATGCTCAAAGCCTACGAAACTCGATCCTCTATCGACCAGTAGATAGAGTCGACAGGGTCCAATCAATAAAATATAAATGACCCCATACACCCCAATTATGGCCGCGTTGAGTGCAGATCTCAACCGGAGGGGTTAATTTCAAATATTTCAAAATGCCCTCAAACCCTCACAAAATTCAAAATATTTTCAAAGGACCCTAAAGCGACACCCCGATGATGGCCGCGTTGACAGAAGATCTCAACCGGAGGGGTTCACAAATACTTTTAAATACCTCCCAAAAATCCCAAATTTCACAAAACTCCAAACTCCACAAAAATTCTCAGACAATCCCAAAATCCAAAAATATTTAAAATTGAAATCCAACCATGAAAATACTTAAAGCAAATCCATCCACCCTTCGCAACAGTTTGCCGAGGTGGACAAATATAAAATTTACTTCAGCTCACATAGAGCTAATGCCTAGTCGAAAATATCACTAGGATCCATTCTCAAATAATCTCCTGCCAGCAAGGACGTGGTACGAGTCCTCTAACCGGCAGTTTCGCCGCCAAATGGCACTGCAGGATAAACGGTTATGACTCGGGGCCCTCTGAACCAGGTGGTCGCCGCCAAATGGCACTATTATATTATGGTTATGGCCAGAGCCCGTATGCTCCCCAATGGCATCAAATCCTTGAGATATGAATCAATAGGATATAATCGATAGGGCATAAAGCCCTCTGTTAGCTAAGGTGGATTCAAATTTGTCCCCTTAGACAAATACCCACCCCAGGTCTACAAGGTACCCTTGGACGAAGCAACCCATGGCTGCCGACAAGGATCCTTCTATCAGGTTGGGTCGACTACCTCCTCTGACTAAGTAGACCAGGGACCACGATGGCCCGGGACGACGGAACTATGGGATCTTGATCGGGTTTATCATTCATTCCCCCACCATCCGCTTTAAGTGCAAGATGGTGAAACTTTCTATTTTAAATATTAAATCTCTCAAGTTTCCAATACCCTAAACCCATGCTGCTACTATATGCCAGGTTCACGTATCTCTACGTATCTGATCGACGACTAGCCTTAATCGAAAGTTCTCTCTCGTTACTGGGAGGGGTAATTAACTATAGGGGCTTGCGCCTATAGGAAACCAGAACTCAGATCATAAAGTCCTCGCAAAATGAGGGCGAAATCTCTGGGTAGTGTCTTATCTACAAACCCATCTGCCTTCAAAAATTTACCCCGGAACTTAGTTCGTTAAAACTCCCCCCCGAAGAAAGCACAAAAGAGCGGGCGGAGGTCGGGGCCTAATTTTCGGAGCCCACACACTCCCTACATATTGAGAACTCTTTCCACAACGTTGACTAACTTGCAAATTCTTCAAAGTCGGTAAAACCTTGAGCTAAGATGAGATCACCAGACGAACCTATGAGAGAAAGAATAATTGCTTTTATTAGGACCACCATTCCTTGGGGACACTTCTCCACAACAAATGTCTCTGCATGCTCAGTTGTGGCCTCCTCAACCAACTCATGCCATATTTCTTTTTGTAACATAGCTATAAGCTTAGCTATATTCATGCTACTCATTGGAGGCACTCTTGTGATTAATAGCATCATACCAACAATAGATAAGTTCCTATCCAAATAAATAAATAAATAAACTTAAAGGTACCGCTTACAGTCTATTATGAAGGACAGTGTATCAATGTACAAGCTTGATGCCCACTACATCAATGGCAATGCCTCAAACTCAAATCAAAACAAAGTAAATCCTAAAATACTAGATTTAGAAATTTTTGAGAGGATTAAAACATGAAAATCATTTACCTAAATCTTGCGAATACGCATGCAATGGACGGCGACATAGGTTGCATCCCCTTTTCTGATTTACTTGTGTTGCGTGTTGAGAATTCTAACAAGGGTGCCTTGCTTGTGAGCGGATAACTCCTTACGAAGCCAAGCAATCTGAGACCTCTTCCACTGATCAGGAAGATCTTCAAGTTTCATAACCTCTACCTCCGGTGAGGAAGATGCCCGGCATTCACTACAGGAAAGTCATGTATTTTCGGCGGATTTTGAAAATTTTCGGCGGATTTCCGGCGGCGAAAAAGTTTTTGACGGTAAATCAAGCGTCGGAAGAAAAATTTTTCGGCAGAAGTATTTCCCGGAAAAATTTTCCGGCGATAGTCCGGCGGAAAAACTCCGCCGGAATAACAAAAAAAGATTTTAAAAAATTACTCTCCGGAGGGCCATCAAACCATCCCGCGCACCGACCAGCGCCCAGCAGGCCTCCCCGCATGCGTATCAGCCCATCCAGTGCCCGCCCGCGTAGCAGGCCGCGCCGAGCACGCCCGCCCTGCGTAGGGGCCGCGCGCAGCTCCTACCCCCCCCCGCGCAGGGAATCGCACCTAGGATCTGTTTGTTTTTAGAGTGTCAATCTGTTGGGGTGAATTATATATTAATTTGCGAACTATTTTTTTATTTAAATAAACTCACATAAAAATTATAAAAAAATAAAAATAATAAATAATTTAAATAAGTTATGAATATTAATATTAAATTTATTAATAAAATAATAAGTTTAAATTATTAATAACAAGTTAAGGTTATTAATAATAATATTAAAATTAAAGTTATTAATTTAATAATAATAAGTTAAAGTTTTAATAAATAATTAAACTAATTATTACTTTAACAACTAAATTTTAATTATTTAAACTTATATTAAAGTTATTAAATTAGTAATAAATTAAAATAGGCTATAAAATTATTAATTAATGAAATTATGAATATATAATCTTTTTGAGAAATTACTAAAATCCGTCGGAAAATCAGCTGGAAAATTCGTTTAAAATGTCGGAAATTCGCCTGAAAGCCGCTGGAAAAGCTACCTAAAAATCTGTTGGAAATATTTCATCTTTATCCGTCAGAAAGCTGCCAGAAAATCCGCCCAAAACTAATCCGTCAGAAATTCACCGGTTATGAGCGAGTTTTCTGTAATGCTTCTCGACTTAGATATCTAGTAATGATTCCACCTTGAAATGATTCATCTCTGTTTCTTCGTCGTCTCTCCATCGAGACCCATATCTATCTCCCCATTCTGTAGTTTTTCTGGATGCTACAATGCTCGACAGCGGCGAAGGAAGCAATGCGAGGCAAGAGCGTCAGAGTGTGTAGGTGGAGGGAAGGGAGGGCCCATCGAAGTGATGTCTTCGTACTAGAGAATGGAGTGATGGGGCGGTGAGTGGAGAATTTAGGGCGTGGGGGGGAGAGAAGGTGAGAGCATCGGCAAGGGTTCGAGGCCGAAAGGAAGTAGCATTTTTTTTAGAGAGGAAAAATATAGCAAGTGAGCGTTTTGGCTTAGATGCTGCGGAGAGCCGAGTAGATGTTATTTCTCATTGTATATGTAATATACAAGGTGAGCCCTCGCCCGGCCTATTAAATCTTGGCTTCTACTTATACCTCCACAAAATCACTTAAATAAGCACACGATTAGTGCAATCAGTTGACCTCTGCCTCTTTGATTTGTTTATTCTGCCCGTAAATCATATGAATGCATAATACATAGATATTATATTTGATTCAATGTAAATTTTGTTCAATCATATGGATGCATAATACAATGGTCATAACTCTTACTTCTAATAAATTGTCTTGTTATGTTTTGAGTTTTAAGATTTCTAAGAGGAGAAATCTTTAAATTTGCTAAAAGAATGTGGATGGTGGGATATAGCAAATCTTGAATTTAATTAATAATGGGCTAAAACAGGATCTATCAGAGCAACATAATTTAAAATCTCCAAAATTCTACTTGTTTTAATTAAATCCTGCCTAAAATAGAATACCAAATAGGCCCTACATTAAAAATTAACAATAAGTACCAACGAAGTAGAAGAAAAACACAGGGAAAAGGAGAACCCATAAATTCAATTTTTGCCAAAAAAAATATAAATAAAGATGGCTACAAATTGCAAACATGAGCAACTAAGACCTAATAGGTTTCAACTAAAATGCAGTCACTGGACAGTTGCTAAAGCCTTATTTGAGGTTGAGAAATATCTTTGAAGTTCATAGTGAGGTATGTATACCATAGGAGGATCAAATCTTCTGCTCACAATTGTAATTGTTAATAAATAAGGTTCTATTCTTCACTTCTTCCTAACGCAAATCATCCTTATTGGGCTGAGTCTTTTATTGGGTGCGGACTCCGGAAGTAGCTATATGTCCGGAGTCCAATAAATTCGCGCCACCTAGATTACCCCGACCCCACCATTTTTTAACCACATTTTTCCTCGTTACAGCGCGACCCGACGACCCGACCCGCCCCATTCGCCAAAAAAAAAATGCGGCATAATGAACCGAAGCATTTCAGTTCTGCTTTTTGAAATCACCCAAAGCGTTTTAGTTCTGCACAATCGAACGAGCCTATCCGTTTACTCCACATTTATAAGAAAGAAAGAAGAGTTGCAGGCGGTAATCTTCATCTTCAACAAGAGCCAACTTCGTTTACTCCATTTTTTTCGTTGCAGAAATAGGAGGAATGACTAAGGTATATTTTTTCATAATAGGATAACTTATATTCATTTGTATATTATGTAGTAGTTTTTTGTTTGTATGATACTGCTGGGTACCCCCACCGGGTACCGCTGAGTGTCTCCATACTGTTGGATACTCAGGGGTACTGCTGAGTATCCCGTCTGGGTACCCAGTGGCATCCCCTTCGTTACAGAAATAGTAAGGTTAGGGTTAGGGTTTTTGTTATATGACACGTTTAGGGTTAGGGTTTTTTGTATTTTCTATGTGCACCGCTCGGTACCCCGTCTGGATATCGTCGGTACTGCTGGGTATCACGGGTACCGCTCGGTATACAGTCTGGCTAATGCTGGGTGTACCGTCTGGGTATTGTTGGGTACCATGTCTTGGTACTGGTGGCTACCCAGTTCTGAGTACTGCTGGGTACACCGACTTGGTATAGTCGGTACTCCTGGGTATCACTGGGTACCTAGTATGTGTACCCAATTTAGGTACTATTGGGTACCCCGACTGGGTACCGGTGGCTACCCTGTTCTGAGTACTGCTGGGTACACCGACTGGATATAGTCGATACTGCTAGGTATCATTGGGTACCTAGAGGTACCCAGGATGTGTACCCAGTTTAAGTACTACTGGGTACCCCGACTAGGGGTGTAAGTGAGCCGAGTCGGCTCGCGAGCCGGCTCGAGCTCGACTCGTTTATGGGCTCGTGAGCCGAGCTTATCGAGCTCACGAGTCGAGCTCGAGCTCGAGTTCGAGCTCGTTTAGTAAACGAGCTCGAGTTCGAGCTTGAGCCGGCTCGGCTCGTGAACTCGCGAGCCGGCTCGAATAAATATTAATATTTTAAAAATAATTTTATTTTATTTATTTAATTTAAATATTAAAAAAATTAATAAAAACCTACTAAGTTTTATTTAAATGTTAAACATTTCATATATTTTTTTAAAATTTTAATTAAGTTTTAAAAATCTCTCTTAAGTTTTAAAAATCCCGCCTAATTTTTAAAAATCCCGCCTAAATTTAAAAATTTCCGCTCATGGCTCACGAGCCGGCTCGCGAGCCGGCTCGAGCTCGTTTACAGTGAGACGAGCTCGAGCTTGAGCTCGAGTTCGAGCTCACTTTCTAACTAACGAGCCGAGCTCGATAAGGGCCTAAACTCGACTCGACTCGACTCGTTTGCACCCCTAACCCCGACTGGGTACTGGTGGCTACCCAGTTCTGAGTACTGGTGGGGATTTGCCTAGATGCAGTTTAGCATCCAGCCAAAGATTAGTTTCCTTTGTAGCTGTGTAATTTTTGTTGATCAACTATATCTAATATTTTAGGGATATGTGCCAAAGATTAGTTTCTGTTGCTGAGCATCGACATTTAGAGAAGTATGCGATTAGTTTGTGGGAACATTTGGATAAGACTTTATGGATAGACTGACAGAAATGAATCTACATCAATTTCTTTTGATGCCTTGGTACGTTCAAAATGTTTTATTGGTTTACAAGTTGCTTTCATTTTGGGATATGTAGAAGTAATGCTTTATCATCAAGGACCGAAAGTTAGCATTCACTGTCGATGAAGTTTCTATGATCATAGGATTGTCGAACAGAGGAAATTATTTTGACTTGGGAAGTGCCCGAATAACCAAAAAATCTGTAAATGATATTAAGAAGGAGGTTCTTAGTCTAGATGATTCAACTCCACTTCCCAATGTCATGAAAAAATCATCATTTACTTGTCAAACTTTTTCTTTCCTCTGCGTAACTACCGAACATCAGCTTCTATCCTTAGTGTAGCTCATAATGCAGAAAATGTTTTATCTTACAACTGGACAAAATCAATTAGAGATTTCCTTGTGGGTGAGTTTGATGCAATTGCAAAGAAGTTTGCAAAAGGATAATCACTCGAATACATGAATGGATTTGTATATGTTTTAATTGTGAGTTCATAAAACATTTTATATTTGTATGAGATTCTTCGATTTATATTTTTTGTCTGACATCATTTTGTTTTGGTTGTAGTTATGATTTCTAGAGCATACAACAGTTCATGCACCAGTACATCCTAAATCAAGACCACATTTTCTTCGGTAGGGTTCTGATATAATGTATAGCGAAGCAGATGCTTCTAGTTTATTTAAAAGTCTTGAAGATGTACATATATTAAATTCTTTTGACAGCATAAGTTTTAAGGAGAGGATATTATTAGATCCTTCTCCCTCTCAGAATAAGGATCAAACACCCACTTTACAACTCACCTTGCGCAAACCTCGCTATGTTGTTTCTTCACCTTCCAGCTCACCTACTCCCTCAAAACCCCCAAGCCCATTCAGACCTCCTAGCCCACAAAGTACCCACGGCCCCCCCAATTCACCTGGACAGCAACAACCTACTCCCCCTCACCCAATAGATCAACATCACCATGGGAACGTTGAGGAAACCATCAGCAAGTTCATAGCTCAGAATAAAATTTTACAGAAACGCTTAGTTCATCTTGAGGCAACAACTGCTTTGCTTGAGAGACATGTTGTTGTAGTAGAACATCATGTTTTTGAGCAGTGGGATAAGAATAGGAGATTTGAAGCCATGGAGAAGTTTTTGTTTGAGAACTTCCCTGACTTTAAACCTCTTATTCCAGCCAGCAACCAGAAGCATCTTCAAGGACTGTGACAGAAGAGAAGAAGACTCCTCCTCATACTCCTACTCCAAATGTTATTCTCATTGATATCATAGTCAAACAAGATGAGCCGAATTAACCTAATCTGCCCAAGTTTGAGGGGCAACATAACGATGATGGCCTTGCATCTACTATTCCTACTTCAACAGGCAGCACTGACATAGCCAAAAGGGTGCGACAAAGGGCTGACTGGAAGGCCAAAGAGGTGAAGACCCCATTTACAACCGGTCAAAAAAAGAAGTGAAAGATCATGCTAATTAGGAAAGTAATTGCAAGGCCTTCTCCTCCCCCTTAAAGTTCTTACTACTGCTATCATTCAAGTTGATACCATAAAATTACCAGAACCCAGACCTCCACCTCCTAAATTAGAATAACCTGGCAGGGCATTCATAAGTGAAGAGATGAGGAAGTTCATCGACAACTATCTTCAGAAGAATACTGATAGGTAAGTTTGAATTTTATTGCACCAGTTACCGATCAGTACTGCTGGGTACCACTGGATACCGCTAGGTACCGTTGGGTACCCATCGGTACCGCTCGGTACTTCTCGCTACATGTGAGTACCGCTGGGTATCAAAATATTTGCTGATGATCTTTTTTGCTTCCCTTCTACAGGGGTGACCTTATTTATTCCGCAGGGAACGTCCAGATTTTTAGAAGTCAAATAGACAAACCTTTAATGGATCAATACCTCGATAACAACCATATTGAGGCCTTCGCCATTTTACTAGTTGAGAAGAATATACTTCGTCCAGGCCATTACCATCCATTCATTTTTGCACCGTCCATACTCCATCTAGATCCACTGAAAATCTAATCATTACGGGACACCCGGTCCTGGTATTAGATTTTTTATATTTTGAATTGTAGTTTAAATCAAGACTCTTCTTAAATCCAGCTTTCGAGCAGACAAAGTCTTTGAATTTTATTCTTCTCGAATTAGGCCAGTAACTGTGATATTCTTTGCAAACGCTAAAACTAACATTATGAGCGTAATGACAATACATCTCATATACTTCCTTCTCATAGTTACAAATAACCTGTGAAGAAGAAATTTTTTAAAAAAACAACACTTATAATTTAACATCGGAAATAACTCTCACCGATGCTACTAGGTACCGATCGGTACTGAGCAGTACCGAGCGGTACCGAGCAGTACCGAGCGGTATCGAGCGGTATCGAGAGGTACCGAGGTTAAAGCTGTTTAGCGGTACCTACAACCCTTGAACACCGGTACATACCATCTGAACCAATAGGTACCTACTGGTACTTAGTCGTACCTAGTAGTAATGCTGCGGTACATGAGCTTCGCACACTTAAAATAACTTTTTAAAAATCACTCTAGCTTCTTGATTTCTTGAAGAAAAAATAATAATATTATATTTACTGATAGTATCTCCGACTTCTCTTCAGTAGTTTGCTTAGGTACTTCTTCCTTAGATCTTTGCGTCTCTTGCGTAACGCCTCCCATGTCCTCGCAATATTCTCCATCCTCCAAACTGGATTCCATCTTCATAGCCTCCTCTCTTCTCTTTCTTCTCTTTCTCAGCTCTTCAACTATCATAATCTATCTCAAGTGAGGAAATAAGTCTGCGCCATTATAAAATAAAAATCCTAGATATTACCGCATTGTTTTTTGGCGAATGGGGCAGGTCAGGTCGTCGGGCCATGCTGTAATGGGAGAAAACATGGTTAATAAATGGTGGGGTTGGGGTAATCTAGGTGGCTTGAATTTACTTGACTCCGAATGTAGAGCTACGTACGGAGTCCGCACCCAATAAGAGTTCCATGAGCTGACACTTTCGAATCAACTTGGATTTCTTTTACAGCCGAATTTTCCTCGGTGCCCTCAGTCACATGTTTACTCGCATCTTGCACCCCAGTTTTTCTTGGTTGTCTCTTACAACTGAATATTCCTCCTCGGTCACCTCTGGCACAGATAAAATAGGCTCATCTTTACTCGCCTCTTCCACTCCTAGTTTTTCTTGGTTTTCTCTTACAATTGAATTTTCATCCTTTGTTGCCTCAGGAAGGGATAACATAGGAAGATCTTTGCAAGCCTCTTCCACCACCAATTTTTTAGGTTCATTTTCTTCCACCCCTTACTAGATTTCAGCTGAATCTTGATTTGCATCTTCTGCTTTAACTTCCTCATTTTCTATAGCCTTACTTTTGCAACTAGCTCAGTATAATTATTCTCATTGATAGTTTTAGCAGCAGCCTCTACCTTTTCTTTTACTGAACCATCTTCAACGTCTTTCATCACTGCATCCACCGTGCTCTCTAGTGCTTGTGTCAAGTTTCTTAGCATCAGCCTCTACCTTTTCTTTTGCTGAAACATCTTCACTGTCTTTCATCACTGCATCTACTATGCTCTCTACTGCCTGTGTGTCTAGATTCTCACTTTCAGGTGCCTCATCAACTTCTTCCTTCGTATCTTCGCTATTCATTTTCATTTTTCCCTTACTTGAGTTTAATTTTCTTTTCCTCGTCTTTGGATGATCGTCCTCAAGCGATTCTGATGCCTTTACCTTTTCCCTAATTCTAATAGAATGTCGAGGGGTATCCCCATATCCCCAATCAAATTCTGCTGGAGAAGGGCTTCTAGGATGAGACCTAAGAAAACGTACGGTTCAAATGCTTCCTGTTTTTAATCTCCTCTTTGGTGGGAGAAACTTGTAAGCAAGAACTGTTGTTGTACTTTCTTTGTAAACGTGGCATTCATTAGACACGTCATTCACTTATATCACTTTGTATTTAGTCTATAAATAGGCTTGTAATATGCTTTCTAGAGAATAAGAAATTCTTCCTTTTCTTTCCTGATTTGGTTCTGTGTAATCGGCTGCTTCAGTTAGTCTTCAAAACTTACCGCGTTTCTTTTGGGAGCCCCATCTAGGGCTGCAAACGAATCGAGCCGAGCCAAGTATGTGAGTGTTCATGTTTGAGTTCATTTAATATCAGCTTGTTCAAGTTTGGTTCGTGTTTGTTCGAGCTTTATTATTTGTGTTCATGTTTGGTTCATTTAAATTAATGAGTGTTCATGTTCGGTTCATGTTCAGTTCATGTTCGATTTGTTTAGTGCTTATCGAGCTTTAAACAAACGAGCTCTACTTTTAGATGTTCATTAACTTAACAAACGAGCTTTATCGAGCTTCCTAACAAACGATTACATCGAGCATGTTCGTGAAGATATTTAACGAATTTTTTTAAACAACCAAATAAACACGTTCATGAATATATCTATAAACAAACACATTTATAATAAAAGCAATTGTCTATGTAAAATGAAAAAAATATTAATCAATATGAATATTAGGGCAAGTCGGCCTTCCACCTTCGTTAGCCCTCATTTGGGAAGAAAAATTAGGGCAAGTCGGGAAGATAACGAGGGAAAATAGATACCGAGGGAAATTATGAGTTTGCCGCCTCTCTTTTTGTCTTTGATATTCAATTATTCATTCACTAAGATTTAATAAGAATATTTAATTAACATATAATTTAATATTTATTTACTTTATAAATTTATTATTTAACAATAATTATATCATTATATTAAAATAAATTTGTATTGTTGTTAATTATAAATTTAATAATTGTTATTTGTAAATAAATGATAAGTAATAATATTAATGAGAATTAATCTATTAACATCAATTAATATATAATAATATCTTATTTATTAAATATGTATAATAATAATAATGAGAATTAATCGATCTTGATGTCAAATATCAAACATTAATCGAGTTCTTTGTTCATGAGCTTCTTATCGAGCTTCATATTGAGTATGTTCATGAGCTTTAAACAATCACGTTCACGAACCTAATCGAGCTAAACGCATTGTTATTCAAGCTTGTTTATTAACACATCGAGTATTTACGAAAGTGTTCAAGCTTGTTCAACTAACTAATTGAACGATCATGAATGAGCTCTTATTGAGACGAGCCTCGACTAGTTTGTCGAACGTTCAGTTTGCTTGCAGCCCTAGCCCCATCCATTGGAATGAACTTCTTCCAGTCAACTGGGGCTGGCAGCTCCACGGAGTCGATCTCCTTCTCCACCATTCTTATTCCTCCCTCCACTATCTATTCTCACAGGACACGCGCTCGCGATTACCGGTAGATTTCCCGATTGTCGGCTGACAACAAAATTCCCCCAAATAGGTTATATATATTCGTTAAAACTAGGAACAAATCAAGATTTCAGTCGTCGATCTCGCTCTCGATCGCATCAGCGGAATCATTGAGAGCCATAATGATAATGAATCCGAAAACTCAAGTACATGGTGATGCAACGTGTGCCTGTTCGATCCATACGGATCAGTATGAGAAATGCCAATTCTAATAATTTTAGACCAATGCAGGAGAAGAACGACGCCACCGTGAGAAACTGGGTTTAGAGAACAAACAATTTTCATTAATTTTAGTTTGAGAATACGAAGAGTTCTTAGTTATATCATCTTAGGAGTAGCTTATTTAGTTTGTTACATGTTTCTTAGAAAATTCTAGAACGTTCTATGCCTAGCTTATAAATATACCTATTATAGTAGGGAGAAGGGATAATGAATATATGATATTCCTTTGAAGGTTTGAGTTTGCGTTTTGTTCCTTGTTTTTGAATATTCCTTCTAGCAGATCTAGTATTCCACCAATCTACTACATAGTTAATATCAAAATCTGGAGCTTATGAACAATGACGGATTGCAGAAGAAGTTGGGCTGTCGATGACGATTGAAGTCGAAAAAGATTGTTTGTCGACGATGATCGATGCCGAAGAAGGTGGGTTGTCAATGACGATGAAGCAATCAATCCTTCACAAATGGTGAAAGGCTCGGCGAGAGCTTCCGCAAAGGCTGGCCGACGGTCATGTAGTGAGCAACGGTCTTGCGATGTTGTGTTCAGCAAGAGGAAGATGATAGTAAATGAACGTTTTGTTCGACAAGTGGGAGAAGAGTGGAACAGCAATAATGACTTAGTGAATGGTTTTATTTTTTTTATTTCAAGAATCGTTCATCTACTTGACCAAAACACTTGGCTTGAGAACCATTTCACACTCGAGTGAAGAAACCGAAGGGTGCAATATTTTTAATAAATGAAAGATTAGGATTTCTTATAGGAAGAATCACAAGTCACATTTATATAATAATATAAATATGAAGCATTCAAAATAAACAATGGAGATTAACTTTTAATTTATAAATATAAGATTAGGATTTCTTATAGGAAGAATCGCAAGTCATAATTTTGTTTTAATTTTATTATTAGTATTTTTTTGTATATTGTTTTTTTAGAATCACAAGTCACACTTATATAGTAGTATAGATATAAAAACTACTATAGTTTTTAACAAATTTAACTGTTTTAATTATTTTAGCAAATTTAGTTTTAAATTTGTCCGTTTTAATTAAACAAAAACAATTAAATTTTTTTTTGTAATTTCTGTTTTTGCGAAAAAAAACAATTAATTGTTTTTCTTTTGTAATTTCAGTTTTTGCTAAAAAAACAATTAATTGTTTTTTTTTTTTGCTAAAAATAAACTATTATACGAAATTTAATTGCTGATTGCTGAAAATAAAAAATTTAACAATTAAAATTTTTTTTTTGTTTTTCTAAAAATGAACAATTAAAAAATATTTAATTGTTTTTTTGTAATTCCTGTTTTTGCTAAAATAAAAATTAATTGTTTTTTTTTGTAATTCCTGTTTTTGCATAAAAAATTACTGTTTTTTAGCTAAAAATAGATAAATAAAAAAATAATTGTTAAATTGTTTATTTTCAGCAACCAGCAATTAAATTTTGTTTAATTGTTTATTTTTAGCAAAAAATAACAATTAATTTTTTTTGTTTTTGCAAAAACAGACATTACAAAAACAGTCAAATTTAAAACTAAATTTGTTAAAACAATTTAAACGGTCAAATTTGCTAAAAACAAAATTTAATTGAAACTTAATTTTTCAAGAATTTAGTTTAATTTTGACAGCAAATTTAAAACGGTCAAATCTGTAGTCAAAAATTTATTAAATTTTTCTAACATATAAAAGCTTTAATTAAGTTTTTACTAAAACATAAAAACAGAAATTACAAGAATTTAGTGTTCAATTATGTGTTTTTTTTTGTAATTTCTTTTTTGGCTGAGAACATTTAAATGTTGCCTCTATTAATGTCTAGGATCTTGTTGTTTAGGGATTTTTCATGGGAGGTCAAGTCATCCCCTGCGACTTCTTTTAGGGTTTCTGCCCGTTCTCGCTTTTAGCAGCTATTTTGCATGGATATTTTTCTTGGAGCTACTCTGGGAAGTCTTATAAACATTTTTCTCTTAGTGTTTTACAGTTATGATTTGGTTTTTGGTTGCATTTTTTGCATGGTTTTGGGGAGTTTTTCGTTAGTTATGGCGAATAGCTCTCTGTTTCGTTCCGGTCCTAATTTTTTTAGGGGGAAAACCCCAATTGAAATCTTTCAAAGATGTCTTGGTTAGTTCATCAAATGATTATATTTTTTCCAAATTTGAAAACTTCTACTCATCGTGGTTTGTTGTCTTTGTGGATTTCTGAAGAGGAGATCTAGGCTCTAGCTGTTCCATTTGAGTTTTCTCTTGTTGATAAATTTTTGGTCCGTCGACCATCTTTGGATGGGATTCGTAAATTTTTCTTTAACTTGAAATTAACGAGTGATTTTTCTGTTACTCTTCTAAACCCTAGGATGTTCTGATTAAGCTATCCAATGATTTGGATTATAGTAGGACTTTTGCTCGTGAATCATATTATTTGAACAATTACTTTATGCAACTCATCAAATGGTCGCCTTACTTTGATATTGGAGAAGAATCTCCAGTGGTTACCATATGGATTTCCTTCTCTGAACGTAAACCTCACTTATTTTCTCATTGCATTTTATTTAGGTTGGGTTCCCTTTTTGATTGTCCCCTTCAAATAGATAATGCTACTGCTTCTGGATCGATTCCTTCTGTCACTTGTATATTAATGGAAATTTACATAACTAAGATGAACCCTAACATGGTCTGCCTTCACTACAGGAAATCGCCAATTACTAGTTGCTTTTTCCGGCGGTTATTATATATTTTCCGACAGTTATGAAAATTATTAGTGGTTTCGTAGGAAACAATTTGCGGAGGTCAATTTCCGGCGGCTAAATTTACCGGCGAATTTCCCAGCCGGTAATTTTCAGCGGTCATAGCGCCCGCGACCACTAGTTAATTACCGGTAGCGTATTGGCCAATAAACCGCCGATATTTACCGACAGCTATTGTGAAATTTCGGCACTTAAAATAAGCATCTGATATCAATGTTTTTTGCAGCCAAACCGCCGGTTAGCCGTCGAAAACCTGTATCATTTTCAAAAAAAATTGACAGCCCCCTCTATTTACTCTAATTTACACTATACTTGCACATACTTTAAAATATATATAACACATAAGGGCAACACGCCACTATAATCAACCCACTTAAATGGAGTCAAAAAATAATATATATAACATTCAATAGCAAAACACAATCAACAAATCAAAATCCATAATAAGCAGAAATAAATGTTTAAACAAAGAGAAATGCATATGTTCTACAATAAACATAACATATGAAATCCATAGTAAGATGTTCAAAATACACCAAAAAGTTCATCAAACAAATAACAACACTAATCATCCTTTGTGTCCTCACTGCCTTGTGATTAATGTATCTGCTCTTGCTCTTTCTTCTTCTTCTTCTGATTTTCATCTCTATAGGATCGCAGCTCCGCCTACATCTCATTTTGAATCTTCTTCATCTCCTGTATCTCTCTTGTCAGGGCAGTAACCCTCTGGCTAACAGCTTCTTTAGCTCCACTAGCATCATAAAATGCTGATGTAGATGAACTGCCCTCATAAGCATAGCCTTGTGAACCCAATCCATAAACCCTCCCCTTCTGCCTTCCTCCAACAACATCTGACCACGTCTGATACACAGAATATTGGGTCGATCCTGAAGATGATCCCTCGCCAGTAGACTGATGACTTTCTCGAACTCGTATAAAATTATCCTTCAAGAATAAATCCATAAAATAAATTTATATTAGAAAATTAATTATATTCTATTTTATTACTCTAAGAATTATACTCACATGAGTTTTTTTTGCCTTTTCATCAACCCACTGATGGTCAGCTTTATGTTGGTGAGTCCTCATATGCAACTCTAGTGGTGTTGGCTCCTAGGCAAGAAACTCTTTCTGGAAATAGAAGATATAGTTAAAATAATATACATATATTTATTAAACTTATTGAAAGCTTTTACGTCATCTATGTTCAGTATGAGGCACGGATCCACCAATATGAAGAGAGCTTCCTAAACCCCTACAATCAGATGCTCTGTTATGCTTATTTTGCTCTCTCAATTTGATGAACTCAGGGCTCACCCAAGCTCTACTCAAATCTGCCCATACTCCCTCTCCATCCATAGTGGATGCTGCTCGGACTTTCTAATATGCCCATATTTGTATGTTCTCATCGCTCCTCCGTAAAGCATCTTTGCTTAATTTAGATGAATATAGGTCTTTAAAGAAAATGCTAAGCTCTGTCAATGAATTTGATATGTAATATGGTAACATACATACTATGATCAGAAGGAGAATCTCCATAATTATGTGACAATCATGACTTTTTAGTCTAAATAACCTCGGAGATTTAAGGTCTACACATCAGCCTAAATTTGATCCATGTCATCAAAAATTTTTAAACCTTTAAACCACTAACATATTAATCTTTTTTGCTCTAACATGAAAGAGTAAGGTGCTTTGGGCTTCATTATTTTGCCGTCGTTGGTTGTTACTAACTCTAGATTTCTTCGCTGGCAGTACTCTTTAATGTCCATTCTAGCTTAGACATTATCCTTGCTCTTACCTTTGACATCCATAATTGAATTAAAAATATTATCCAGGAAGTTCTTCTTAATGTGCACAAAATCCAAATTATGCATTATCAAATTTGTTCTCCAATATAATAATGTCCAAAAAAATACTTTTTTTAATCCAATTATGTTGAACACCATATCCCAAAAATTTATACTCTAATAATGTTGAAAAATTAATAATTAATGAAAAGTTAAAAAGTCTTTGTAGTACATCATCACCACTTAATCTGGATGGAGGAGGTCACCTCTCAACTATATTTTTAATGAATGCTTCCTTATTCCTCCTAAACAGATGACCAGTAGGTAGGAACATATGATGACAATCAAACCAAGTATTTTTTCCCTCCATATTTTAGTATGAAATCTTTAGTATTCTCCATGTAGTAAGGGCAGGTTAATTTTCCACGCTTTAGTATCTGATGGATGAGAAAGAATACCACTATTTACTAATTTCTCCTTATGCCATCTCATATGACCTACTAAACTCATTGATGTATAGAGTCGCTGAAGTCTTGGAATGATTGGTAAATAAAATAAACAGGAATATGGAACATCTTTCTTTTTGCGATATTATTTTCCCGAGTTTGGTTTAAACCGAGGCACATTGCAGGTGCGACAATAAACTTCTGTCGCATCAATCTTGTAGTATAACATACATCCATTGATACAATAATCAATTTTTGTAGCAGTGAGACCCAAGTTGGATACTAATTTTTTTGTTCGGTATAAATCTGTGGGGATTAAATTGTCCATTGTATTTGTTTCCTTGAGAAGACTAATGAAGTCATTGAAATAATCCTGAGGAATATTATATTTAGTTTAGATACTTAGCATCCTCACAGCAATTGATAATTTTGAATGAGTTTTTCAACCATCCTAAATTAGTTTTTGAGCTACATGTAGTAACTTTAAAAATTTTTTGATTTCACATTTGGTGGCTCTTCCACAAAAGCTCTTAAATTAGGACATGCTATATCAAAAATAAGTTATTCATAAGGTCTAGTCATTTGACCTTCATCAAATATTTTAGAAGCTGTGGATGGACCGGCATGAGTATCTCTGTGTGGCTCGTACTCGCCATGTGAGGTCCAAATTCAGTAGTCTAGAACAAATCCCCTATGATATAAATCAACATTTACATCATCGAGCTTGAGGAATACTTGATTTTTGTGCATCGAACATGGGCATCTAAATATTCCATCGAACTTAAAGGAAGGTAGTAGAGATGCAACTTGAATAAAAGTCTCAACTCCCTACATAAATTCATCTATCAATCCTATTCGACCTTGTAATAATCTGTTATACATCTAATATCTCTCTTCTTGGATAGTCATTTGGATGTTAAAGCGAACGTTCCCTACATAGTTATTATATTAATTATTAGAAGATATGCAGCCTTAAATCTCATTTAAATCTAAGAAAGAAATATCATTTACTTTCCTAATCTGGTTATCAGATTTTATTTTATTTTTGCATGATGTGTGTTGTGTATGCCTGCTACATCTATAACTTATATAGTGTATGCACATAATATGTTTGCATGTGACATAATCTATGCATATGGCATATCTGAGTGTAAGACGATATATATGCCTAATATATTTGGAGGTTGTATGCATGTATAATGCATTTACATGTTACATGACTAATATGTATAATACATTTACATGTTACACATTATCACACAACAAGTCTAAAACATTCCTCCACTTTAAGCATCCAACTTGAATTTTACTAATAATAACCCTATCTATTTCACCATCACTCTTAATAATAGACCCAATATATTCAATAAGAAGAATATCTTCAACAAAAAGCATACACCAGGGTACAACCTCTTGCAAATTTCTAGTGAGAACATCCATGACTAAAGCAAAAGGATATGGACTTAAGTTCGATCCTTGATGTAATCCAGTAGGTATCTCATACAATCCTATATGTTTATCATACACATTTTATTTATAACTAGCTTACACTTCACTATTTAAAAATAAAGATGCAATCAATTCAATAATAGACTTAAAAAGATCCTCCTAAGATCCTAAAGACAATATAAAATGACTGCAGAAATGCTAATTAAAAAAACTAAAAGCAGTAACAAAAAACTTCGAGTTAAAAAATGCATAGCTTCCATAGTAGACCTACCTTGCATGAATCCAAACTGATTTCACAAGCAACAACCTCAATCCAAGCAACACAGAAATCTGAAAACTATAAATATCATATACTACTAAAAATTTATTTGGGATGACTATAGCTTTTTATAAATGTAGTTATAAAGCTTTTGAGTTTGAAATTTGTTTATGTAATGTGCTTGAATTTATAATTTAATTCACTCAAAATAATTTAAAAAAAATGTCATCAAAAGTGATTTTTAAAGCAAAACATGAATTTTAAAGGAACCAATAAACAGAAGATTGATTATAAACTTAAGTAGGCTAGGATTATGAAGGCTATAATTAATTTTTTTTGGAACATATCAATACTTCCTTCATACAAGAAAATAAATATACATGACAATGATACAATACCACCGCTACACCTACACATAAAATAAATTATTTAAAACATTAAACCTTTTCCATCTTCACACAACAATATAAAGCAGAGTTTATCTAATTGGCTTCAAACACAAAAAACAAAAAAGCTCACACCTTTACTTGTCCAGCAATGCTTGTAATGACTTATGCGATCAACAAACTAATCCCTTCACCTCCCACCTCACCCACTACCACCGCTGCCGCCTCCTCCACCACCAAATCCATCGACGCCTCCGCCGCAGCCTCTGCGGTCGTCACCTCCCCCACTAAAACAATCAGATTTAAGCCCCTTTAAGCTTTCAGTTTTAGCTTTAGCCAAATCCTTTAGAGATCTCTAGTCCACAATAGAAAGTCATTCCTCTCTCTATTTTTCAATATTTTACCCCAATAGCCTTTCTCTCTCTATACCTGAAGCTTTGCATGGTTATAAAATTTTTTTAGGGGGCCTTGCCCCCCCTCCCTCTTCCAATGCTACCTTGCATGAATCAAAATTGATTTTGCAAAACATTAGCATCACGTCACAACCTATGCTCCATAACTCTCTCCCACAGTTTTAAAGTATGACACATTAACATTAAAAAGTTTAGTAAGAGAAAAAAGTTCAAACCTTCGGAGCGTTGCCGTAGTGCTTGATGGGTTTTGGTGGCAGAGTGCTGGGGTGATTGGTGGCCAGAGTGAGGGCATGATCATCGGCTAGAGTTAAGGTGTCAGTGGCCAAATTCCTGCGGAGGCAGTTGAGGGCAAGCGCGAGCGTCTGGAGAAAAATGATACACGAGCAAATTAGGAGGACGGCTCGGTTTTGCCAATATTAGGTCGATTTTCGATGGTTCTCCGGCGGTCTAAACCACAGGAAAGAAAATCCTTAACATCGACGGCCTGGCCCTCGGTAATGGCGCCGCAAAAATAAAAAAATTGGCGGCCTACCCAGGGGTTATTATACCACCGGTATTTTCGATGGTGTATTATTAAACACCGTCGGGTAAACCGTAGGTTAATACCGGCGGTCAGACAGCCGGTTAAACCGTCGGTAATTCTGACAGTTTTTTGACCGCCGAAAGTACGGCCGGTAATTATTGATTTTCCTGTAGTGCTTGGTCCATAGAAGTTTGGGTATGTTCAAAAAATGATCATGAAAAAGCGGAATGTTTCTATCTAAAGCAGTTTTAGAAAAATGTAGGGTTGAAAATGTTGCTAAGGGGAAGGAAGGTGTTAGAGAGGTGACTGATGAGCATGTGGTTACTGTCCTTGCCTCATCTAAGGCTCGGGTTCCTAATAATATATCTATTAACCTAGAAAAATCTAAGGGATTAAATCTTGTGGTGGACATTCATGTCCCTTTTGAAGGCAACAATCTAGCTCTTTCTGGTGATATTGAATGTGTTAAACTTCAGGGTAATGATCCTATTTTGCTTAAAGAAGATAACGTCTCTCATAAAGATCCTTCTTCCTTTGTGGAGGAAATAGACAATGAACTCAAGGAAAAAGCTATTAGACCTTCTTCTTCCTCCATTGATTACGGCATATTACCCACTAATGTCTAATTGGATCACTCTGATTTGGAGTATCATAATGATCAATTTGATGCTTTTTAGGAGGAAGGAGAGATTCATTCAGATATGGATATTAATTATCCTTCAACTTCTAAATATAAAACTAATGGTTTGCATGAAAAGTTGGATGATTTTTAAGCTGTTGTCTACAAAAATAAACATAGAAAGAAAAAGTTGGGTGGTCCTACCCGTCATTCTAGGATCACTAGAGCTAGAACTACTACCAAATCAATTATTTTATGGTTAATTATATTATTTGGAATATTAGGGGTGTTGGAAACCTTAACTCTCGATCTCGTATCTACAATATGTGTAGATTATATAAAATATGTTTACTTGCTTCCAATGATTGATGTGGCTAAACTTCCTAATTGTCAAAGGCAACCTGGATTTGATAACTCCTTTGCTAATGCTAATAATTAATTAAATTTGGATTTTTTGGAATAATAATAATAATCTTACTATAATTGGTGATTTTTTTCAAGTGGTGTATTGTTTTCTATCTATCTTAAATTTTTTTATAATGAGTCTATCATTTATGTTAATACGACTAAAACTTGCAGGATTCCTTTATCATAGTATTTAGTGGATTTGGCTCACTCTTATGATGGTCCATAATTTGTTGGAGGGGATTTTAATATTATTTCGAATGTGAATGAAAGATTAGGTGGTTTTGCTCCTAATTTAAATTCTATGGATGATTTTAATAATATGATCTTAAATTGTAGTTTGTTACACATTGGCTTCTATGGTCCCAAGTTCACTTGGGCTAATTATAAGTTATGAGAGAGGCTTGATAGGATTTTGTTTACTAATGAATGGGTGTCTTTATCTCCTAATACTAAAGTGGAGCCTCTTAGTAGAACCTATTTCGATTATGATCCTCTACTTTGAATATTTATCAAAGAGAGAACACTAGCTTCGGTCCCTTCAGATTTCAAAATATGTGGCTATTATCTCCTAATTTATTTGATGTTGTTCAAGCTAATTGGGTGGCCCCTATAACTTACTATCATGGTTCTAATGATTTAATTTCTTTTTCTCATTAACTTCGGAGACTTAAACAAAACTTGAGATGGCGAAATAAGAATAGTTTTGGAAACCTTTTTTTATAACATAATTAAGGCAAAGAAAAAGTTGATGAACTTGGAAGATATTCTTATCAATAACCCTTGTGATGATAATAAGAATAATCTCATCTGAGCCAAAAACATTCTTATTGATCTCCAGGTCAAAGAGGAGGAATTTTGGAGGCAAAGGACTAATTCTAAACATCTTTTTTAAAGTCTAAGAATGCTAAATCTTTTATTTAAAAAGTCAAATTGGATTTTGGGTCTTAGATTGAGGATTAGCATACGATATGTAACTCGATTGTTTATTATTTTAATTCCTTACTTGGGTCTTCTAAGATGGTGAATGATATTTCCATCCCACATTTTATTCCTTCTAAGATCTCTGATGCTAATAATGCTACCTTTTCATCTATTCCTTGTGAATAAAATTTTTTTTAAGACTGTTATGGATTTGAACAGAGATTTAGTTGCTCGGCCCGATGATTTTACTACATATTACTATCGAAAGTTTTGGCATATTATTAAGGATGACTAATGTAAAGCTATAATTACCTTTTTCTATGGTTCAATTTTGCCAAAAGCTTTTTCTTGTACATCCATTATCCTTATCCCTAAGTGTGACAACCCTAAGAGTTTGTCTAATTTTAGACCCATCAGCCTTTGCACCTCTTTCAATAAAATTATTTCCAAAATTCTTGCCTATAGAATGGCTTCTTTTACTGCCTAAAATTATTTTTATTAATCAGAGCTAATTTATTAAAGGGAGGTGCATATCTGATAATGTTTTACGTGCCCAGGAGCTGCTTCATGATATTAATTATAAAGTGAAGCCATAACTTAATTTTGAAGCTTGACATTTTGAAGACTTATGACAATATCAATTGGGATTTCTTTTTTAAGATTTTGAATTTGTTTGTTTTTAATAATAATAGTACATCCTTGACTAATGATATCATTAATAATGATTGATTTTTTGTTATTATTAATGGCATATATGATTTTTTTTAAAGTAGTACAAGAGGTCAAGCAAGGGGACTCTCTCTCGCCTGCTCTTTTCATCATAACAGTAATAGCCTATATTTTGACCCAAATAAATAAAATTTTTTACGAGTCATTTTAAGTCAAAATTAAAAAATATCTTCACCATAGCATTTATATTGTAGTATTTTAATTACATGTTTTTTTGTAATTTTTGGGCACTGGTATAAATCCTTAGGAAATTGACACATGTTGGTACAAGTGAGAATTTTGGGATCGTTAGGTGTCCGTTTTACAAACTGATTTCACCATTATTTTTTAAATAAAATAAGCTTTTTTTAAATTTTTTTTAATTTTTAAAGCCCAAAAGAATTTATATAAACTTGAAATTAAAAATGTGATTAAATTATATAATTAAATAATATTATATTATTATTTTAATCAAAATATCTTAAGTCACTATCATTAAAATCTTTTGAAATCATTTTCTCTTCTTTAATCATCTAACATATATCTGTTAGAGGAAATTGAGAGGAAAATTGAGGAGAGAGAAAAGAGAACCTTAGTTTCAAAGGTCTTGGTGCGATTTTCGTAAGTCGAGCCGATAGAGAAATTTACTAGTCTCTCGAGCCTATAGAGAAGTTTACTAGTATCTCTATAAGAAATCGTTACCCTACTTTAGTTTTCAATCATTTATATTTTTGATATTTTTTGATCAAATTTGTGTTTTCGTTACCAAAAAAATAAGGATAAGTTTGTATTGGTAAAACTTTCATTGCGTAACTTTTCGTATGTGACAGATCTTGTCTACATGAATAATTTAACTGTAATATATTAAATTTTTACATGTTAAATTAAAAGATATAATTTTTAGAAAAAAATACATAGTATGCAAATTTGATATATTTTTAAATTTTGTATTTCATGCATGATATTGACTTACATTAAATAGGCAAACGAGAGTATTTATATGTACGTAAGGAAGGCTGACATTTAACACTATAATAAATTCAGGTTGACTCTTAAAATATAATACCCTGCATAGGAGGGTGGGCCGTTGGGCTTTGTTTTAAATAAAAGATTATTGGTGTAATCCTAGTTGTAGCTTATAATTGATTTATTGAATTAGGCTGACGGGCAGAGGGTGATGACTCTTAAATGATTATTAAAAGCCGCATATAAAAATTGACAGATTTAGAGCTATGATAGATAATAGATGTATAGAAGAAAACACCATATTAAAAATTGAATATTATGCCTTACTTTTTATAATTATACTCTTGATAATACTTACTTGATAGTACATTAAAATGATTAATAGAATATTAAACTGATTGATCGATTTATAGCTCATACTGACACTAATATTGATACAATATATTATAGCATACTGACATGATTCATTGGGTAATACTACCTTTTTATCATGTCTTATAGTCTGATAGATCTCTTTTGATTTCACTGATCATATTAATTTTTGAGATTTTTATTGCTCATATTAAGTGATGATTGATATTAATTTGAACTGAATATACATATTGATTCTTTTATCATGTATTGAAGCAATGATAGGGTTTTGATTTTTTGCTAGGCTTTTTAGCTCATTATGTTATTTAAATGATTTCAGGTCAGAGAAGGGTCAGGACCAGTTGGAGTGCTGTTGATAAAGATCTTTAGTTTTTCTTTAGATTTGGTTCTGTATTTTTTTTAAAAAATTTTTGTAGTCAGGAGTTTGTGATAGATTAGTGATTGTACCAATCTCTTAGCTATTATATATTAATTTTGGGAGAATGAAAGTAGTGCAATATTTTGAAGTATGTAATTATTAGTTATTTCACTAGATATATAGATTTATTATGTAGAAGCTCTAGTTGATTAATTAAAAGGTAAAATAGATAATTTTTTCAAATTTAATTATGGGCGTTACAATAAATATTGAATATCTGTCTAGAGGACTTCATCATCCATGTTTTTCAATATAAAAGCTTTCATATGTTACTTCTAATGGTTTGAAGGTTTCTCATATTTCTTTTACTGATGATATTATCATATTTTGTAATGGGGCTATAAACAATGTTAAGATCATTCATCATTTTCTTAGGTAATTTGAAGGTGAAAGTGTCTTTATTGTGATATTAAGAAATGTACTTTTGTTTGGGGGGGGGGGGGGGGGGGGGGGGATGATGAATAAGTAACTATTAATTTCATTAAGAATATAGTGGATTTCTGTAGCAGTCGCTTCCTTTTTATTACCTTGGATCCCCCCTTCACAATGGGGACAAAAAATCCTTTTTATTTGATAAAATGGTTTCCACTATCACTACAGGAAAATCACGTATTACCGAAGAATTTTCTAGCAGAAATATATTTATTTTCTGTCAAATTTAAAAGTTTTCAGGCAAATTTCTGGCAAAACTATTTTTCGCCTGTAAAACGTCGAAAATTTTTTTGCCCTTAACACGCTCCCAAACGCCCGCCCACGAAAGTGCCCGTGCCTGCCAGCACGAGGGAATTATTATAATTAAGAAGAAATTGAAGAGTAATTAAGGTGTTGTTAGAGATATTTCATGTAGTTAAAGCTAGTGCATTGTGGGAGTTGGATGGAGCGAAAACTATTTTATGTTTTCAACATATAATTATTTATATATTTCTTATCTATCATTTTATAATTGAAAACTTGAATCTTGAATTAATTTAGCCGAATACTAGAGAAAATCGACACCTGTTGGCGATGGTTTTCTAGGGCATCCTTCTTTCACCTTCCCACCGTTGTGCCCGACCGAGCTCTTTCCATCAGGGAGGGTTTTCTCCCTCTTCTGATGGCCCTAAATCCAAATGAGTTCCTACCTCTTCTTAACTCTTCTCTTCTTGGTCCACCCCCCCCTCTCTTCCCCGCTACCTCTTATGACAATAACATATCGGCTCCTGCTATGATTCCCGAAGACTTCCTTGTGTCTTTTGTTTCTTCGAGCCAGAAGCTCTCTTTCTCGGTTGAAGATTTAACGGAAGGTACTTCTCTGTGGACTCTATCCCTTATGGGATACTCGATTGGCTAGCATTCTTTACTATGAATACCTTCTAGCTGCCATGAATAGGGTTTGGACCCTAAAATGTTCGCTTTCTCTCCTTTCCCTTACGGATGGTTTTTTCTACTGAAATTCACATCTCGCTAAGATTATGAGATGCTTTGGTTGGGTGGATTGTGGTTCTTGCTGGGGGAACCATTCATCCTACAAAGTGGTCTCCCAAATTCAAGCCAAAATGTGATGAATCAGCTTCCATTCCCCTTTGGATAAAAATTTTAGACATTCCACTGGCCTTATGGATGCCGACTGGAATCTCAAAAGTTTTGAGTTTTATCAGCATCCCTTTGACGGTTGATTCCCTAACAACAAGAAGGTCTCGGCTCACTTTTGCAAGGGTCTGTGTCCAATTTTCTAAGAACTCATCTATGCCAGATGAAATACCAATGGTTATTGATGGTGAAGAGCTGGTTCTTAAGGTCCTATATAACTGGAAGCCAACAAGATGTGAGGGATGTGGTTCCCTCATTCATCCTTACTCCTTATACTCTGCCAATCCTAATCCCAAACCAATCTTGCCTCCATCAAACAAGCCTAGAGGGAGAAGCAGAAGTAGGAATCCATAGTCTAGTGTTCCTTGTTCTTCCCCAAAACCTCATTCACCAACTTCCCAAAACCCCACTGTCTCTATTTCTTCTGAAACTGATGTGCAAACAACAACCCCCCCTCGTTGGGACTTCTGCTCCTTCTAATCCCCATACCTCCTCAATTGGAAAATAACCCATACTTCCTAACCTTAATTCTCCTACTGAGGAAACCTCATCCTCGGATCAATAGTCCCCTATAAAACTTTTGCTACATCCTAAAGTTCCTCTAGATAACAAGTTTGCTTCTTTACAAAGTGAGGAACCCTCTTCTTTTTCCCTTGAAGAGAACTCAAATTGTCAAGATACCTCCAACCTCAACCAAGTTGATGAGATTATCTCAGATTCTCACAAATTGGTTGAAAGCCTATCCACCATCATACAGCCGCCTTCAAGACCAAAATCATCTCCCCCAGCTAAACAATCAAAAGCCAAATCTAACAGGAAGGCTAAATCCACTTGGATTTAATGTCCATGCCTCCTTTAGCATGTTGGAATGTGAGGGGATTTAATAGCCTCGAGAAAGTGAAAGTTTGTAAAGATCTCATCAACTCTTATAAGTTGAAGCTTCTTTGCATTTTAGAAGTTTAAATTCAGATATCTATGGTTTTGGGCCCTTGGTTCATAAGCTCTCATTTGCTCTTTGATAATGATAGTCGTTGTAACAATTTCAGTTTTTCTAACCCTGGTAGAATCTGGTGAAATGGGACTCTTCCCAGATCTCCTTCTCTTCTATCTTTCTCTCTTCTCAAATCATTCATGGTATGTTGTCCGTGGGTTCCTCTCCCCCTATTTTCCTTTCTATTATCTATGCTACCAAAAATGCAGAGGATAGAAGGACTCTTTGGAATACGTTAAGAGATTTAATTACGGGTTATGCTCTTCCCTGGATTATCATGGGAGACTTCAGTTGTTGCAGGTTTGACTCAGAGAAAGTAGGAGGCATTCCATTTCATGCTCGTAGATTAGGGGAACTTAACACTATCATCTTTGATTGTGGTGTGCAAGACCTAGCTTTGGTGGGGCTCTATTATACCTAGTTTAATCAAAGGGTAGATCAACCCATTCATATTAAACTGGATAGAATTTTGGTTAATATTTCTCTTCTGGATATTTTCCCTTTGGTTTATTACAAAGTTACTGCACATTCTGGCTCTGATCACTCTCCTTTGATCATGAACGCCACTCCTATCAAAAGTTTTTCCACTAGGTTCATGTTAAAAAATTATTGGATCTATAAGAAGGATTTCTGGGAGGAGGTTCTTAATACCTTTGATAGGCCACCAATTGGAAACCCTATTGCTTCCTTATATCATTACCTACAACACCTAAAGAAGTCACTTAAAAGTAAGGTCTGGGCTTCTTCAAACTATTTATCTAGATCTATCATGGAGTTAAAAAATTTATAGCGTCAATGTCTTTTTGATCTACAATTGCATTATTTAGACCAAGCCTTAAATGCTTCTGTTAAAAATATCAATGACCAATTGGCTAAGATGCAAGCCTCTTGGTGTTCTTGGATCACTCAGAGAGCAAAGGCCCTTTGGTTCTCAAATTGTGAAGATGATCTTAGATTCCTTTTTGCTAAGCTTATATCTAGGAAGAATAATAACATCATTAAGGAGATTTCTACTTATGCGGGGCACTTCACATCTCCTCCTAACATTGCAGATGCTATTGTGAGGCATTTTCAGCATCTTTTCAATGGCCCTAAGCCTATCAATGAGTTCAATTATGGCATTTTGGCTGGTAAGCTTATTTCTTCTCAACTGCTTTCTCCCCTTCTTGCTCCAGTTACTAAGGAAATCAAGTCAGTGGTGTTTGTTGGTCAGTCCTCCTCTGTGCTTTGTCTAGATGGCTTCTCCTTTTCTTTCTATAAACAAGCTTGACACATCATTATCTTGTAAGTGTGCAATATAGTTAAAAATTATTTCACCACTGGCTCCCTGCCTAAAGGAGCTAATGCTACGGCTATCACTCTCATTCCAAAACATTCTCATGCCTCTAATATCTTTGATTTTAGGCCAATCTCACTCTGTAATATTTTCTATAAAATTGTGACCAAATTGATTGTTAATAGGCTGAAATTAACCTTACCTTACATCATTCATGATAGTCAAGCAGGGTTCACTGCAAAAAGATATTCTTCTGATAATATTATTCTTGCCTTGGAGGTGTTTAGAGAGTTCAAATCTTCAAATAACTTGTTCTGTGTGAAACTAGACATTATGAAATCATTTGATTTGGTCTCTCGTAATATTCTTCTTAATATATTGAAATAGAAAGGTTTCCCTTAACTGTTCATTAAATGGATCAAGGGTTGTATTATGGATGTTTTTTTTTTATTTGCCTTATTAGCGGGAGGTGTATTTTCACTCTTCCTCTGGCCTTTGTTAAGGTTTCCCTCTTTCACCACTTCTTTTCTGTATCATTATGGATGGTCTATCTTGCTGCTTATAGGCTCCTTCCCATTCCCATCCTTTTTTGGGCTTAAATTACAATGGCATCTCTCTTAATCATCTCATGTAAGCAGATGACCTGCTTGTTTTTGGAGTTGCTTCTACACATAATGTTTCTTGTTTAAAGAACTCTCTTTAACAGTTTGCAGTTGCTTTTGTCCTTCACATAAACACCACAAAGAGTTCAATTTTATTCTCAAAAAATGTGATGGTTGCATTTGAAATCTGTGTTACTCTTGGCATTACCCAACTGGACTCCTATCTTATTTACTTGGGTCTCCCCATATAATCAAAAAAGCTAAATATTTCTCACTTCCAACCTCTCCTGAGCTGAATTTTTGCTCCTCTTGAGGGTTGGAAAGTTAAATTCCTCTCTTTTGCAAGTAGGGTTCAATATCTAAAGTTCTCTATTGCTAACACTATAGCTTACTGGATTAGAGGTTCTATAATACCTACAGCTTGTTGTAATATCATCACAAAATTATGCTCAAGGTTTTTATTTCATGGAAATATTAATGAGATAAAGCTGCACTTAATTGCTTGGGATTCTGTTGCTAGGCTGAAATATAAGGGAGGTCTGGATTTACTGTTTATTGATTCTTTTTATCATAGCGTTACTTGCTCCTTTATTTGGCGCATGTATAATCTGGACTCTGCTTTATGTTATTGGTTTAGAGCCAAATTTGAATCTCCTTGAAAGCATCACCCTCCCAATGCTTCCAAATTCTGAAATTTGGTATGCCTTACGGCTAATAATATTAAAAATAAGGTTGCGTTAACTATAGCTCCTCATTGCAACTTCTCATTGTTTTGGGATCTATTGTGCCATGGAGAATTATTTTATGATCTCTTCACTCCCCTTAGGCTTTCTCATTTTTCTGTGAAGGAGTTCATTCAGAATAGGTAGTGGGTTTTATTGAAATTTTTACCAGACTTTGTGCGAGCAGCTATTCTGAGAATTAATATTATGGAGCAACTGGCGATGACTTGGGATGGCTCCAATACCTCTTCCTTTAAAATTTTTACTGCAAATTATCTTTCACATTTAGATGAGGTGCATTGGTATAAGTTTATTTGGCACAAACATCACTCCCTTAGATTTTCCTGCTATGCTTGGATGGCTATAATTGGAAAGTTGAAATGTGCAGATCTTCTCATAAATAGGAGAATTTCGATTCAGTCTTCTAACTCTTTCTGTAACAGTGCGCTTGAAACTCACCCTCAATTATTTTTCGAATGTGATTTCGCATATTTGGTTCTCATTGCCCTACAGTTGGAGCTAAACACCTTCTTTCTCAGACCGAACCTTTTACAATCTTTTGATTTCCTGGATAATTTGCATCACTTCAATCGTTTGGAGAAAAATTTTAGCTTCCTTACTGTTAGTTGCACCATTTATTTTCTTTGGAGGGAAAGAAGCATAGGAGGTTTTCTAATTCTTGGGAAAGCCCTGATGCTATTAAACATTCCATTATTTTTGCCATTCATGCTAAATTGCGAAGATGGAAGTTTCTGGATCAGATCAAGGATCGTTTTAAGGAAATCTTATGAGGAGTTTATGGATGGCCGGTTGGTTTTACGTTGTTTTGGTTTGGATGATGATGAGAAAAACCTCCACCACACCATTCTTTTCATGGTCAGCTTCTGGCAACCGTAAAGTTTTGTTGAATGGTTATCTGCTTGACTATGGGAGCTTTGTGATGGTCCTTTGCCTTCTACCTGTTTGGTAAGGCCTGTGGCAGCCAGGGATTCATTTTTTGGTCCCTTTTTTGTGCTGCTTCTTCCTACTATTTGTCTGAGTTGGAATATTTTATAATGACCGGGTGAAGGTTTTTTGGCTTTTGAGTCCTTTTGCTCTTTTGCTCTTCTTTTCTCTTTTGCCTGTTGGTTTTTTAGCTGGTGGAATGAGTTTTTAAATGGCTTCTTCTCTTCTTATTGTATTTCCTTTGTTTCCCTTACAGGTTTTTTTCTTGTATAGGTTTTACGTTTTAACTGTTTTTTATTTTTAATATATGATCTTCTGCCCCAAAATTTTCCAAAAAAAAGGTGTTTTCAGAGAGACTATACCCTACTAAAAGCTTTTCTTTTTAGAAGGTCTTGTCTTACTGATAAAAGACTGAGAGCTGTCGGGTGATTGATGATTGATGACTATCAATACTATCAAGTACTAAGCCTGTGTTTTATTTATTTATTTATTTTTTCTATTTTAGGAAGAAGAATTATACTAACAATGCAAATGGAACTTAGCTGCAGCTTCTCTTATGATAATTTTTTTAAAATTGTTTTCTGAGTTTTGAAAAAAAATAATATTTGCTCAGCAACTTAAAAAAATCAGGATAATTGTGATAAAATTAGGGTTATTTTATTGTAATATAAAAAAAAGTTATAATGCACAATAAAAGATTTATTAGTTTAATAAAGTAAAATTTATAATTATTATTGAATTATTTTCGTTCTTGTAAGAAAATTTTCAGTCTTGAATTAGTTGAAGCAAAAATAAAGATGGAAGCTACCTTGCTTTCGTTAGTATTTCTTCACAGCATTCCACTTTTAGACTTTGATTTTCTCTTCTCATAACCTCTTTGATTGGTTGATTACAAATTCAAATAATAAAATATAATGAATAAGTTGCTTTCATTGCTTATAATAATATTTCATTAATTTTATAATATTGGGTACAAGATTCATGTCGTTATAATTTTGCTCATTTTGTATTTTATATTAAGAAAAAACCAAATTGATTAAAAAATTCATATAATTCAAACAACCACCTCACAATTTTGCATTTTCGGAATGCTGCAAAATAACAATAGTTAATACCGCTCCAATACTACAGAATAGAAGCGATGTTTTATCAATACAGTTCTGTAATAAGACCGAGCTGAAAACTGCTTCAAAAGTCCATAAACACAGCCATTAAAATCGCCACGAATTTCTTTTCTAGAGAGTTACTAAATTTCTGCAATGAATTTTGTGGCATTTTTAAATACTGCAATTGTTTGAAAAAAGTACAGCTAAAACCTTATTAATTACAACTACTGAGTACTCACCTCATACTTAAATGACTTACTTTACCTCCTTAATCCTTAAACTCTACTTTTCTTAGTTGAATACTTATAATCAAATACATAAAAAAATTCATATATATATATATATATATTAGTATATAAAAGTGGCTTGGGATTCCACTCATATGCAATCATAGCCTTCCATTTAATTTATCAAAGATGAATCTCAACCTTTCATTTTATTTTTACAGTTGATTAACTAATTTATTAACTTCATTTATTCATTTAAATGCATGATATTTTTCATTTTGTTTACATTAATTATATTTAAGTAAGAGCCAATTAGTGTATTTAATTATATTTATTTTTATATTCAGTTAGGATTAAATAATATATTTATTTTTATTATTTCATAATTAATACATACTCTAGCAATTAATGATATAATTCATTAATTAATATTCATCATATATATATATATATATATATATATATATATATATATACTACTATTATAAAAAGCTCTTGAATTTTCTTCCACATCAAATGTTGGTTATTAGTTTTATTTTTTCTAAAATTATTTTGTCCTTTTATTGTATTGTAAATAATTAATAAATTTAAAATATATAATATTTATGTAAATTAATGCTGGTTACGTACACTTACATTAATTTTAATGCATTATGAATTTACAAAAACGTCTCTAATTAAGAGAGTTTGCAGCATTAAATAACATTAATAATCAATAAATTTAAATGCTTTCTTATTATAATTATTATTGTATTCTTTTAATTTCATTTAATTAAGAAAATTACAATCGCTATTACAAAATTCACAAAAATTTCTCTTACGAGAATCTGCAACATTAAATAATATTAATAATTAATAAATTTAAACGATTTTTTTTTGGTTAAAACCCCGAATGGGCCTCGACTTAATATTTTAAAAAAGGTACAAGGTCCTTAGGGGGACCTTCAGCTCTCAACAACTCCGAAGAGATACAATCAAAAAAAGAAATAAAACCTTACCAGCCGAAGTTCCCCAACTACACCAAAATACAATAAAACCTAAGAACATTCTAGAGCGGCAAGGAGACCGTGCCCAAAAAAGAAGGCAATAAATAAGATAATTAAAGCTCAGTCCTTCACCAAAAAAGATCGAGCCAAGAAGCAAAACCTCGATACAGCTACCTGCAAAAAAGAAAACGTTCCAACACGACAAATAATTAAAATCAAAGGATACAGTGGAAGCAAAAAGGATAGAGTGATAACTGCCAAAATGGACCCTGAAAAAAACCTCCTCCTCTGGAGTCGCAATGGAAAAGGCACTGTGGTAAACCCCATGAAACATCACCTTAACAAGGATAGAAGGCTCCCACAGAAAGTTACCCGAATAGCTCAGATAATAATGCCGTAGCCGCATAGTAGTGCAGCAGCCAAAATGAACCCAATTACATAAATTCTCGAACCTCCAACCAGCAGAAGCAAATAAAAAACAACTGTAAAAAGTCAAGCACAGCCCAGAGAACAAACTGCAACACATGTAGAAAATAAAATGATGGATACCACTTCTAAAATCCACCTCATTCTTACCCTCCTGAACCAACCAAAAACCCACACACCAATCTGGAAAGGACCCGCCCAACAACAATATTCATAAAAGAAGTAAACGCCTCCACCAACTCAATCACCACCAGAACAAGCAGAACACCCAGAAAACAGAAAGAGACCCCAACGTCAACCAAAACGAATGTATAGCAAGCCAGTTTTATCTAAAAGAGTAATATCATTAAGCAGATGGGGCAAGTTAGTAACATTAAACTCCTTAAAACTGTCAAGCTTACAACCGTATTTTGCAAGCCAAACAGCACTAGCGTTAGCTTCCCGATATATGTGAGAAATGTTATAGTTGAAATGGGCAAGGGATTGTTTAATTTTCCTAATAATATAAAAATTGTGAGGGTTGCCAACCACCACATTATTAATGATCTGAATTAAAAGCATAGCATCCACCTCAATCCAAACAAACTGGAAACCCATTTTAATATAGATATCAAGACCAAAATCCAACGCTTTAAGCTCAGCAGTAATAGCATTACAAAAATTAAGAGGAGCAGCGAAGGCAGCGAGGACACACCCCATGTGGTCACGAATTTTGCCACCAGCCCCAGCATTGTTGGGACCAACAGATCCATTCGAGTTAAGCTTGATAAAAGGGGGGGAAGGCTTAATCCATTTAACAATTCTCTCAGTTTTCTCACAGAAGTCACAATCTAAGGGAAACCCAAATTTTGAGGCCAAATTGTTGCACTTGTAAAAATTTTTACCAGAAATAGCATTAACAACAAACAATTGCATAACTTTGTTTCTAACGTTAGAAATAATATGATTAGCATTCATCTTAACACCGTTGTGTTTAGAATCATTTCTAGCTTTTCAAAGATATCGCATAATAAGGATAGGCGATAAATTAAAAATATGACCTTTAACAGCAGTTATCCAGCAATTTAGAATAGATTCAACATCATTATTGGGATTAAAAGGACCTTTACCAGCCAGCCCAAAGAAATAATCCCAAACTTTCCTAGTAACATCACCATTAACAAAAACATGTTGAATATTTTCGAGATTAGAGCAACATTGACATTTAGTGGGAAAAATAAAACCTTTTTTCTGAAGAAGATCATCAACAGGAAGAAATCCCTTAAAGCAACGCCAAACCAAAATAGAATAAGATAACGGAAAACTATTATGCCAAATAGAAGTGAAAAGCTGAGAGGTATGAAATTTATCTCTGATGGTGTTCCAAGCTTCACTCAACAGGAATTTACCACTAGGAGACGAATTATGCAAAATGATATCTTTGCAATTCATTTGTAAAGGAATATACAAAATAAGATTAACTAACTCATAAGGAAGAAATTCCAAAAGCTTGTTAACATTTCAAGAATTATTGAGAAAAAAACTATTAACTTTAATGTTTTGAAGAGTATGGGTATTTAAAAAATTATCAATAGAGCAAGGATCCAACCAATTATCATTCCAAAAGGAAATCTCACCTTAGCCAAGACCCCATTGAATGGAAGATTCCGCTTCCCATTTGATGTAGCAAAGTCTTTTCCAAACTAAGGAATCAGCTCTTTTATAGCTACAAAATAAAGGGTGTAAATCTTTGCAATATTTAACATGCATAAAATTGGCCCACAAACTGTTATTGGATCTAAATGAGAACCATAACTTATGAGAAAAGGCCTGAACGGTGTCAAAAATATTCTTACAACCCAAACCGCCTTCGTTAAAAACACCACAAACCTTCTTCCACGAAGCCCAACAAATGGTAGTAAACGAATTAATAAAAGTAAACTTACAGAATTAGTAACCTATTAATAACTATTAAATTTAAGCTAATTAATAAAAATAAATGTTTAGAATTCATATTAAATGACTCTTAAGCTTATCCGCAACATTAAATATTATTAATTAATAAATTTAAAGTAATTAATAAATCTATAATATAAAAGTCGCTTGTGATTCTTCCTTACATAAATCCAACCGCACAAATGCTTTGGAGAAGGCTTGATCACTCTCAATCAGATGTCCAAGGGATTCTCTAGGGTCAAGGATGGTCTTGATGATCTAGCTCTTGATATCCCGAATGCCAGGGAGAAGTACATATCATGCCTAGAGTATGCAAAAAAGAATGGTTGGATGTCATCATTCTTCGAACTGTTTCCATCCGATGCTTCTACATCAGAGTAGAAGCCAGAATGCCAAACAAATAGCAATGCCCTCAAGCAGATTATTGCTTTTTTTGTTTCTATCAATGGCCACATTGTTATTCCTTTAATGTGGGAGGCTGCAGTTGGCATCCACAGGAGTACAAAATACAGCTGGTTTTGAGCTTTGGCTTTGGAAAAAAGCTTGGAATTTGTTTTCAGGGGAAGTGAATCTTTGTTCGATCTTCCACTTTGAGTTTGTTATGTTTACTTGCATGAAACATAGTTCATACATTTTAGTTTTTCTTTTTTCTCAAAGCCCAGATGTTTTCTGCTAAAAAAGAAAAAGATGATTACATACAACCATATAGTTTGCTAACCCCTTGTATTCCCACTATTTTGCTCATATCGCACACGTGGGATACCTATTTCATAATCCCGCATTCGTTATCGAGATGGAGTGCCGCTACTCGTCTGGGAAGCCGCCTGGTGAAGACGATTGCCTGGTTGTTTTGGAAATTGAGGCAACGAGAGAGTTTGAATCTTCTTCTTAGTTCATGGTATGATCTCTCTCTCTCTCTTTCTCTCTCTCTCTCTCTCTCTCTCTCTCTCTCTCTCTCTCTCTCTCTCTCTCTCTTCATTTTTATTTGTTGCGAGTTGGTGCGGCTTTCGGCTGGGATTTGTTGGTATGGTTCTTTTATAAAAAAAAATTTGGTGATTGATGAGAATGGTTTGAGGACACAGCTATATGAAATTGAATTCATCGCCGCTAATAACTATGATTTACCAGTTTTTTTCTACTAGGCACCTTTGATGAGGTTTCTGCTGCCATATTCAAGTACATCAATCATCTGTTTCAGATTGTTAGGCCTAGAAAACTTCTCTACCTGGCTGTAGGTATGTTATCCAGCATTTATTCTCTTTTCTTTTTTTTATAAATGTGAAACTTTAAGGTTTTTTTCAATCTGACGTAGATTAGATTTAGGTTAATTATTAATTTGATACAACCATGTGATTGCTGGATTTGAGCCAAATCTATAACATATTTCGTGTTTAATTTGATCCACATTTCTTTTATGTGCAAGTTTGATTTTAATCCAAGTAAGATTTAAGTTAAAACCAATCCAATTTTAAACAAATTACTCTTATTCTATCTATGATTACGCTGCTTGGTCCTTTATTTCAAATGAACTTTAAAATTAATTTATGAATCTCATGCAATCCTTCTCTATTGCCGTCAGCATTTTATTCACTGTCAATTTGTATTAATTATTTGACCTTACTTGATTATAGAACTTAAGTGTTTATTGTTTTCTTTTGAATTTTCTTTTAATTAGCAAAATGAGGAGGATAAATTAAGGAGGCAGTTTGAGAGTGAGTGAAAAGAACTTCTTCCTAAATCAGAGTATTCTGAAGTTGAGAGAGATTGGGTGTCCTAATCACTCAACTTCACAGAGTATCTTGCTTGCAAGATTGATGTGAATGTTATACATCAAATGTCATTACTTGTAGGTGATATATTTGCTAAACATCTTTGCTCCTTTAACTGCGATTAAGTTATATATTTCCTTTAATGTTCATTGCTTGCGAAATTTGAATACATGTGAGTTGTATTTATCGTCATCTTCCTTATGCATGCTGATTGGTGAATCGCCACATTTGCTTTTGTGACTTTCAATGATTGATTTGTAGGAGTTCATAGGCTTTGTAGATATGTTCCTTGCTCATAGGCAGTTGGCATTCATATATATACGACAAATGTATATATATATATATATATATATATATATATATATATATATATATATATATATATATATGCATTTTTTGCCATCCCCAAACTGCAAGCAACTTGAATTCAGGTGGAAGGATCAACATTTTGAGTAAGGGGATGATGTGAATGCACTACTTTTTTTTTAATACTCATCTTTTAGTTTAATTCTTCGTGAGTTTTCTCAAAATATCATAACTTAATTTTATTAGCTCTTAATTATAAAGGGCACATATCTAAAACATTCATCTATTGTCTCTTATGTGGTTAACTTCATCTATCATTTCATTTTATGAACCAATTTTCATAGATTGCTTCTTAGTCAAAAAGAGAATATACAACAAGATCTATTAATGGTTAATGGTATAAAACCATATGTTTTTTTTTTTCAATTCAATTCTCTTATCATGCCGATTTCTATCTTATTTCAATTCTTTTGAACTAGATAGTGCATAAGAAAATTTTATATGCAAAACCTCAATGAACAGTAGAATAAAAATATTTTCATCATATTATCATTTAGTTAATTTTTTGTAAATCTTTGTACAAAGGCATTTGTTGTCACTCCTTCACATCTATTTATGCTGCCTACATTTATTTCTACCTATGGCATATATTTCTTGTATCCATGGATTATGCAAATCCTATTTTCTCCATTCTAAATATTTATCCTTTATGAATGTTTTAATGCAAAATAATGTAGATGTATTATATCAATTTGTTTCTAGCAATGTGCACTTTATGCACGTGCATTCTTACTAGTATATATAATATGCATTAAAGAGAGATTTTTTTCGCCAAAAAATCCATCGAAAAAATTCCGCCTAAATTTCCATCGGTTATTAAGTATTCCGATAGAACTTTCGACAGTCTTGTCTGACGGCAATTGTATATAAATCTGATGGAAAAATCAATCAAAAATGCCGCCAAAAAATGCTTGATTTTATATCAAGACTGCCTCCCTCTCCCATATCACGATATTATTTTTCTTCCAAATACCTCTCTCGGCCTCTTCGTCGCTCGGTATAATACAATGTTATTTCTAAACCGTTTAGCTCTATTTATTCGATATTCAAAAGGCAACACCATCATCTCTTTAATCATTTTTATTTTTTTTAGATTTTGTTAAAAATGAGTTAAAGTTATTTTTAGGGATAAACATGTTTGACTCCTTGCAGTTCGAGGGGTTTCCTATTCGATCTAATGCCCATTAGTGGTTTTGATTCCGGAGCTTCATTCGAGTTTGAATATGAGGGGTTTGAAGTGAAGGGTTCGTTTTTGAAATTAGCTATTTGGCCTGATCTTCTGTCTGTGAGTATATTTTAGATATAGCTGAAGTAGATTAGGAATGAAAGTCTGAAGCATATTTGAAATTGACTTTTTGTCCTGATCTTCTGTCGAGGGGTTTCCTATTCAGTCTGAAGTATATTTGAAATCAATTCAATCCACTGATTTGTGGTTTATAGTTCATTTACTGCTTTTATGCAAATGGCCTAGAAATCTAAATTTCCTGGATGTCCTTCCATGACACTAGCTGAATGAATTAGTATCTTTACAATATTTCAGAGTTTTTTTTTTTAATTTTTTATAGTTTTCAACAGAATTTTCCATCAAAATTTTTGATAGATTTTTTTACCCAAAGAATCTGCCAGAAATTCTGACCGAAAATCTCATCAAAACTTTTCATTATTTTCAGAATTTTCGATATTTTTTTGTTTGCCAGTTAAAGATTGATTTTCCATTGGTCATCTGCCAAAATTTTTTTGACAGAAATTTATTCCATCGAAAACCACTTTCCAACATGCAATTAACCGGCAATAATTATTCTATTGGAAATCTGCTAGAAATAGTATATTTCAATGGAAATGCTTGGATTTTCGAAGTATTTTGCTGCTAGAAATCACATATTTTCTTGTTGAGACGATATTACACAACTAGCTATCATTGGTTTCCAAATGAAATAACCCCCAAACTTCACACAAATTTATAGTTGAAATAAAAAAAAGGATATAAATGAAAAAGCTCTTGTTTTCTTTCACTCAAATTCATAATAACTAAATAATTAGGGTTGAATATGCCGCAACATTATGAAAGAAAAATGCTATGCTGCCCCAAAATAGTAAATGGAATGGATCCAAATCCATGATTTGATAGAAATCAATCGACAAAAGAAAAGAAATTGAGGAGCCTGAAGGTTTACCCTTCATATGCAAGGTGAAGGATTTAGATTCGATATGCTATATTAATAAGAAGATATATTTTTCGCAACCAATGCTTCCCCGCTCATCGTTCTGTTCTCTATGTCTTCCTCTCTTCCATATTCAATCTACCCTCTCTCTATTTCATAATTTAAGTAAAAAACCTCTCAGTCTCTCTCTCTCTCTCTCTCTCTCTCTCTCTCTCTCTCTCTCTCTCTCTCTCTCTCTCTCTCTCTCTTTATTATGATGGTATAAGATGGAGCTTTCTCACCTGCCTTCTCTCTCCAGCTTAATGCCACACTTGCAATGCCTCCCTCAACATTTGGCTACCTCTCCATTTCCCATATCTTCATGATTCGAAGGAGATGAATCAAATACACTCGGATCAATTGAACTAATAGTACTTGGTTTATTTTCTATATATATTTATTTTGGACTTCACATTTAAGTTGTTGACAATCCTTTTTTGTCTATCCGAGTATTTTTCATTTTTCTCTTTATCTTCCTCTCCTTCTCCCTCACTTTTTCTCCCTTATATTAGATTTTTTTCTTATTTCCTCCTTTCCCTCTCTCCTTATTCTTTTTTCTTTCATGCCATAAATGTTCTGTAAGGCCTTAGAATCTAATGGAATGATTCAAAATCTTATTCCGTAATTTAACTCAATCACAAACATAAATAACTAGAGCTACTATAAATTTCAAATGATAAATATAGCTCATTAACATTTTATTTCATCAAAATACATATACAATAATCTAGTTTCATTGGAAATATATACATCAAAATAATTAAATCTGATACCAAAACAATACCTAGACTACCCAGATCTTGAAGAGCTTACTTCTACACTTTATTATTCTATTTGCTCTTTTCCTTTTCCTGAAATGTCAGATGATATCACCGAGTGAGCACAAACAACTCAATATATTTCTTTCCTTTTCCCATCATATATATTAATTTCTATTTAACATAATAAAAATCAATCAAAATAAATACTCAATTCTTTATAAAGCATAACTAAATTGCTTTGAAAACAAAGTTTTCAAGATTTATCAGTGTATACTTGATTTTAGGGTTACTACACACACATTGACAGTTACTTTTACAGAGTTGCCAAAAATGTCATAAAGCATTTTCTATTGAATTTTTCATCTCATCAGAGTTCATGTATAGGATCGACAATTATCATATCTAGCTTAGAGTAGTATTATACTTAATTCATTAAATTATCATAATATGTAATACATAATTATAATGCACTTGTTCCAATGATGGCTTATAACTTTACTTCCACTTATAACTTTCTTTAACCTCTTACACCCACAGATAACAAGTGGGGTTATAATTAGAATAGAACATAATCACATAACCTCCCACACTCCCGTTCAGCAAGTGAGACTAAAATTTCTCCCACATCCACACGAGGCAAGGAGTCAAAAAACAACATATAAGACCCTTGTAACATTTCATAGTACACTTTTCATATTTTAAAATTTAAAACTTCTCCAATGCCATGCCATGGGAAATACAAATGAAAATGCAACAATACTTAATTATGAGTTTAATGCACTACTTTGATGATACATGAATTGCCAGTAAGAATCCACAATGCCTTTATAACAAAAACTCACTAAACATTTCCTTTTCAAATTCTAGTTCAGAGGGATATTCAAATGAACATTTTATGACATTTATATAACTATTATAAATGTCCAAAATCTTCAATTAATTCATATATTTACAAATTCATGTATAAAAAACTAACCGATGCAAATCAAACTTTATACAGTCAAGATGTTCATAATAAAGCAAAAACCAATATACTAAAAGTTATATGATGAAAATGTTAAAAAAACTCTAGAAAAAAAATAGTTTTATGAATATCCTTTTATAAAATTACTAAATAGAAATCAATGATAAGAGTTCATAAGTCTTTCTTGTGCTCTACGAAATTCCTAACAAGCCCGATGGACAAAACATGAGCTTTGGCTTTCGAAATCTCTTTCTTTCTCTCCCCTCTCTTCCCTTCCCCTTCTCCTCTCTTCTTCTCTGGAAAGATTGCTGAGGGTGGTGAAGTTGAAAATGGTTTGGATATTTTATTATATAAAAACCATCATTTTGACCTAGCACCACGATGCCAACCTTCTCAGCACCATTGTGCTTCAAGAGAATCTTCTAGATTCTCCTAGATTCCTTAAATCTTAGAGCATGGCACCATGAGGGTGCCACTTCCAACACCATGGTGCCCCTAGAGGAAAATTGGAACTTGAGTTTCTCTTTAATTTCATAACTTATTTAATGTTAATTAAACACCATAAAGCTTATAGCTACTAACTATATCAGGATTAAAGAAGAATTCATTTTAAATAATAATGATTACTTGAATCCTAAAATAGTGGGTGTTACATGCTCCCTAGTTTTTGAAAATTCCTAATTTTAGCATCTCTATGTTTTAACAATTTTATCATCATTTCTTGGGACTAGATTTTATAAACTCTTCATTGCAAAAAAATAATTGCACCATCCTTGACATATCTTATTCTTTTTTTAGCGAGCATAAGTCCACGACACAAAATCTCTTATTATTTGCTCGAGTTGGCTCCTATTTCGGTCCAAGTTCCTTTAAATCTATTCATTAAATTGCTTTATCTACTGCTTTTAGCCCTCTTACCACTCTGATAGTGACCTTAAATCTCATATTCATTCTATATTATTCTCCCACCAACAATCCTCCCCATCCCACTTTTTGTAATGATTTGCATGTTACATTGCTACCATGTACTCCAACTATTTAAGGTTCTACCATTCCCATACCTTAATAATCATATGAATTTTACCTAGAAATGGTTTGTCATTGAAGTCCCATAAACATAATGATAGAAGGAATGTAATAGCCTCAAGTCTAATTTCACTAAATTCCTGAAAATTTTCTGAGGGAGCACTACATCGTTAAGCCTACTTGGCAATAAGACACCAAGCTCACATGTTTTTTGAAATTAAGTGAGCGCAGCGACACCGAGGCCTTGAGTGTTGTGATATTGGGTCTAAAATTTTAATTTCTTAAATTAATATCTAATCCTATTATATCAAAACCCTCACCCACCATACCTCTCCCTTATTTCAAGTGCATGGTTGGTGAGAGAAGAGGGAGAAAAAGAGAGAAAGGAAGAGAGGGAAGAAATGAGGAGAGAGCAAGAAAGAATCAAGTTGATACTTTCCATCGCTCTAGTTATAAAAAAATACTCTAATCATGGTAGTTAACCTTAATCTTACTTTGCTTTTAGTTATTTTTAGTTTTATCTATGTTTCCCCTCCTAAAATTAATAAAATTGAAATATCTCATATTCTAGTAAACTTTCACTATATAATTTTTAATACATGACAAATATCGCCACTCTATATATTTTAACTAGTTTTTATTAAAATTAAACTATCAAATAACGCTTATATTCAAATCATTAAAGATATGTATGCAGGAGCTATTACTTGTGTTCAAACACAAGATGGTTTGACCAAGTATTTCCTATTTCAGTTGGATTACAACAAGGATTAGCCTTAAGCCCATATCTTTTTTCTCTAGTAATAGATGTTCTCACTAGACATTTACAAGAGGATGTACCTTGGTGTATGCTTTTTGCTGATGATATTCTTCTTATTGATAAGATTAGGGAGGGAGTTGAAGGTAAACTTGAATTATGGAGGTCAACCTTAGAGTCTAAAGGTTTTCGCTTGAGTAGGTCTAAAATAGAATATATGGAGTGTAATTTTAGTAGTAATAGACCTAGTGAGGGGATTGGGACTTTGGGCGATCAAATCATTAATAAGAGTACATGTTTTAGATATCTTGGATCTATTATTCAGAGTGATGGGGAAATAGATGGGGATATTATCAGCAGAATTCAAGTTGGATGGTTGAAGTGGAGGAATGCATCGAGCTTGTTGTGTGATAGAAAAGTCCCCCTCAAACTTAAGGGAAAATTCTATAAGATGGTGGTGAGACCTACAATGATTTATGGTGCCAAATGTTGGCCATTAAAAGAGAAGCATAATACTAAGTTAAGTGTTGTAGAGATGAGGATGCTCAGGTGGATGAGTGGCTTTACCCTTAGAGATAGGATACAAAATGAGCATATTCATGAAAAGGTTGGAGTAGCTCCAGTGGAAGATAAGATTAGAGAGAGTCGCCTTAAATGGTTTGGTCACATAAAACGGTGGCCTTCTGATGACACAGTTAGGAAAGTAGAGGTATTAGATTTGACTCATGTTAAGAAAGGTAGAGATAGACCTGAAAAGACTTGGTTATAAAATATTAGAAATGTTCTTTCTTTATTAGATTTAAATGAGAATTTGACTTTTAACAGGACACAATGGAGAAAAAGCATTCATGTAGCCAACCCCACGTAGTGGGACAAAGGCTTGATGATGATGTTGTTGTTATTGTATATTAAAATTAAACTATCAAGTTTTATATTTATATCACTTAAATTGAAATGAGTAAAGTAGTATAAAGTTTCACATAATCAGGAGTATGTGTACTACATCTGAACATAAACTATATGATATGCATAATTTTATTATTTATATGTTTGCACACTTTGTTGAAAAGTGCAAATCAATATGTAATTATTTTTTTTTTGAAAAATTTGAACATTGGCTTTTGGATTTCGTTTAGTTTGGTAATCAAACTCACCATCATGAATGATATGTCACATTGGGTGGTGAAAATATCATTATCTGATAAGCTTAGATTACTAAACCATAGGCTTCATCTTGACTATCATAACTAAATTTAGGAGGAAATTATATATAATTCCAAAGAACCAAAATGATATTCGATCCTATGTTTGGCAATGATAGTTAGAATACTCTATCATCAATTATTGTAGCCGGAGCGTCGTAGCGAACTACATATAACCCTTAGGGGTCAAACTGCCATTCGAATACACATCTAACTATAATAATCTTGATATATTTATCATTAATTTCATGTTTGAACATTTCAATATGAAAGTGTATATATTGTTTTCTAAGTTGAAAGGCACCATTTATTATTGAACATTTTAAACGTGATGATCATCTTTGATTTTGATTTTCCCAAAGAAAATGATTTTTTTCTCTCCCATTCTGTTTAGGTGCTATGTTAAATGATTATGTTTTGTTGTTGTTAAACATATACTTTGAACTGTTTTCTTATATTTTGAGCATCAATATTGTATGTTGATAAATTCTGTTGTGTATTCATTCATTAATTTATGCAGGATTTGATTTTGGAATATGCTAGTCGTCTAATTAGAACTGTCATTTTTTTTGCTCATCCTACAAGTTTCTGACAGCTAAAATTGTCAGAAAACTTCGTTACAAGAGAATGAATCAAGAACCAATGGCAAAAACCCCTGGAAAAATTCCAGCCGTCGGTTGCCGGTAAGCCACCGAAAATTTTCAGTGGCAATTCATCTGCGCCCGTTGCTTCCCTCGCCGGTCACACCTTGACACAAATCTGCCAGTAAGCTATTGGAAAATTTTTTTGGCGATAAAATTACTGTTGAATTTATTTTCCAAGCGGCTATTACTGGCAAAAAATGTTCCGTTGGAAATTGCCCAATTTCTGCCGAAAATTTTCGCCAGTAATAAGTGATTTTCATTTAATGCTTCTACTGCTTGAAATGCGTTTGTATTTTAATTTTTATTTGATCATTCTATCTTTTATTTTTTGTTTCAAGCATTTGAATACTCAATGTTTCACTTTTATTTAACACTTGCAATCTTTATTTTTTTTTATTTTTATTTTTTTTTTGGGAAACCCTCAGTGGGGCCTTTGTGTTAATATAAAATAAAAGGTTACAAGGTCCTTAAAAGGAACCTCTAGCTCACTAATGCTCGAAAGAGATACAAAACAAATCAAAATAAAACCTACGAGCCGGTGGTTCTAAATACTAAGAGTACAAGAAAAACCTAATAACATTCTAGGGCTGCATGACGATAGCACCCAAAAAAAGGAGATCCAAATGAAAATAATCAGCACAAACTCCCTGCAAAATAAGTTAACCTAAATCCAGTTACCGCTAAAAGTAAACTCTGTTGACCTCATTATTGGAAGTTAATTCTCCTCGAAACTTATTCTTAGCGACTAGGTCCTCATAGCCTAGTGTAGACATTGCTTTTAGGACTTCTCTTAGGGGGATGCCTAATGACTTAGCATTGACTCGACATTGTAATTCAACCCAAATAAAATCAAGCCATTTAGAGTTAATAAAAGTTAAATTCATTAAAATTAACATTAATCGAACTTAATTCAAATACAAATCGGCATACTATTTAGTTCGACTAACTCGATCCGATTCCAATTCATCGAATAGATCCAAGTGGCCTAATTTGACTCATCGCGAGCCATTTGAAATTGGATTGATATTAATCAGATTAATTCAAACTAATCTAAATTAAAATTCTTAATTAATTTCACTTAACTTATATATAAATTTCATTAAAATAAAGAATTCTCTATCGTTTAAAATTAAATTATTAGAGTAATTAATTAAGGCAGTTTAAGGGAGGGAGTTACCGGTTTAACCAAAAACCCTCCCCACGATCTCCCTCTCTGGCAGTTTGCGAAATCCTCCCCAGGCTCTGATCCCTCTCATTCAAAAAAAACTCCCCTCCCTCTCTGTTCGAAAGCTCCAGGCAAAATCCTCCTCAAGCCCCGTCTCCTCCCAGTTCGCAAGAAGCCAGACAAAAAGTCCCCAACCGGTCTCTCTCTTCTTCCCTCGCCTCCCTCTCTACTTCATGCGACATCAAGGCCGAATCCCCAACCATCCCTCTCTCGGTTAGCATATCCAAGGCTGCTGTCGATCGAAGCCCAAGGAAGCCTGCCGGCCAGCCCTAGGCCGCCACCGACCAAGCCAATCTCTAGCCCTACCTCCTTGCTCCAGCCGAGACATTTGAGTTTCTTGCCCTAGCCGGCAAACCCTAACAGCTTGTGAGGTTCAAGAGGGCTTTTCGATTTGGTAACTTCCTCTTTCTCCCTAAAATTTTCCATCTCCTTTCCAGTTCCTTGTTTAGTTTTATCTTATGAATCAAGAGGAACCTCCATTTAAGGAAGATTTTGTTTTCTTGATGTAAAAATCTGTAGGAATGATGAATGTATGTGCATTTCTTTTCCTTCAAAAGAGATTTAAAAGAGGTTTGATGAAAAATTTTGTTCAATATTCTTGAAAATAGATGAATGATCAAATAACTTTTTTTTCTCTAAAAAAAAATGGCAGAGTCTTATCCATTTAATTCTTTCTTGTGGAACTTAAATGAAGTTTGAGTGTGATTTTCTTTTAGGGAGTATACATGATAAATGCAAAGTTATCCTTAGCACTTCCTTTTGCGAAAATTTCAAATCAATGAAGGAAGATTTTAGTTCATGATTGAAGGGAGATTTAGGTGTGGAGACTTGTTGGAATGCGCATATCCTATGAGTACTCTAAGCAAATAAAAAAAAATATATGTGTATAGTGATTGGTTTTGATTTTCATTAGTCCTTGATGCAAAATATTATGATTGATGTTTCTTTTACAACTTGATAGCCATTCTTTGCATCATAAATAAATTATACAAGGGTTTATGGCTATGTCGGATACCGATGCGTATATTGTCGTTTCATGTGTTATTCGGAGAAAGTCATACATGATTACACAAACAAATCATTTCATGAGTAGTTTTGTAAGGCTCTCATGCATACACCTCCTGCCTCAATGTCATCTTTGCATAATTTAGTTAGAAAGTTGGGTAGCTATGTGGGAAGCCTTCTTGAATAATTGTTGAATGGGTATGAAGTTACTATAATTCTCCTTTCCCCTCTCAAACTTCATTCGGCATGTGTCGATTTGGAATAAATGAGTAAGTTGAAAGGATTGCATTCATATGTAAGGTTTAGCACTACATGATGTATTGAAAATTGATTGATTCTTGTTTTGGTGGATAGACTTATGAGGGACTTGTATGCAACAATAACCCATCTTGAGCATGAAAGTACCATCTTTCTAGAAGCGAGCAAAGTAATTTGCATATTTCTCATATGGTGGCTTGAAAAAGAAGTTGTTGGTGCTTTTAGAATAAAATATATTTATATGCATTTAGGGATTGGGTGCATTCTACTATGTTTTATATTCATTCAAGAGAAAGTTTTAGTGACTTGGTCTATACATCTGTAACATGACTTGTCATATGTTGTGTTTGGAAAAGAGAGGAGTATATTTTGAAAGGTAAATTGTGATTTTGAAAGGTGAAAAGGTGTGTATTTTTGAAAGGTAAAGTGGGTGATCTTTGAAAAGTGACAAGTGTATGTTTTCAAAGGGTATTACGTGAGAAAGATGAAGTGTGAGATTGTGGGGTTTTGAAAGTTAAATTGTTTTTGATAAGTGTGTATGTTTGAAATATAATTTATGTGCCTTTTTAGAGGGTGACATGTGTAGGTATGTTAAAAAATGGAATTATAGGGTTTGTATATATTTTGAGAATTGAGAAATGTAAATGTGGGAAAGTAAAGTGTGTGTTTTGAAAAATAGAAAAAGGTATGATTTGGAAAGTGGAAAAATGTATGATTTAAAAAGTAAAAAAAAAATGTATGTTTTAAAAAGTATATAAGAGTGATGTTGGAAGGCGAGATGTAGGAATTTTGGGAAAATGAAAGGTGTTGGGAAGTAAAGTATGTGGTTTTGAAAAGTAAAGTGCTTTGATGAGTTTGTGTTTTGAAAAGTGTTGAATGCTTTGAAAAGAGAATTGTGTAATTTTGGAAAGGTGAAATGTGTATGTTTGGAAAATGGATTGTGTGTTTCTTTGGAAAGTAACATGCATAAATGTTGAGAGTAAAGCATGTGTGTGTGTAAGTTGAAGTGTAAAGTGTATGATTGGTTGGAAGTTGAACTGTTTTGAGAAGTGGGGTGTGTTGATATTTGAGAGTGAGATAGTTGGGTATTCATTAGAAAATAAAAGTATTTTTAAAGAAAGCAATGCCCCTCTTTCTCTCTCTCTACCCCTCTCTTTCTCTTTCTTCTACTTCTCCCTTCTTGTGCCTCAAAGTGAAGGTTGGAAAAATAGAAAGTGTGCTTTCAAAAGTGAACAGTTTAAAAGGTAGACAGCTTGTGCCGGTCTTCGAGCCCAAAGAAAGGTACATTTTTATTTTTAGTAATTTCAATTATTTCATTATTAATTATTAAATGTGCTTCTAATCCTTCCCTATTTTATTATCTTTATTTGCATGAACTACGAGGAACGGTACCAATCAAGTGAACAAGAAGAAGCAGATTAAAGGCGTCAGTCGCCTCTATCCAACCGGTAGAGGTGCTACGGGCGTAATCCACCGGGTCGTAGCCCCTGGTGTTGTAAGTTTTCTTAAAACTTAGAAAGCCCCTAGGAGGCCGTGGTGTGTTTTGTGCGAACTCCTCCCCTCTAGGTCCCTATAGCAACTTCAATTTTATTAGGATTATTTATTCTATTTTAGATCCTTAAACCTCTTTACACGTGCGCAAAGTCCTAAGGGTTAGTGACAACAAAATTCTTTTCATTCCACATAACATTAGTGAAATCTAAGGACAAAAATTAAGGACTGAGTCCTAGAGAACTTAGACTTAGGATGCATACACACTTTAGGGTAGAAATACATAACATAGAAAACTTAGTGACATTCCCCTTAGGATTTTTGTATGTTATTAATACAACCTTAATCAAGTCTAATTCAACTTAAATAATCAATTAATGAGAAGTTCAAATATACTAATGATAAATTCAAATAAAAATATACGAAAATCACATAACCTCTAATAACTAAATCATAATTAACATACATAACCACTAAGAGATTAAATTTGAACATAGAAATAAAATTGAATCTAATTAATATGTTAAGCATCTTATAATCAAATAATAACTAAATAAAAATTTTCAAACTTCAATAAATCATCAACAATTTAATAAATCATTAACAAATTAAATAAAATCATTAAAATTTTAATAAAACACTAACACTTTAATAAGTCAATTAAAATTTCAATAAATGATTTAAGATTAACAAAATATTAAAATGTTTAATAAATTATTAAAAATTTAATAAATCATTAATTAAATAATCTAAATAAAAAAAATGATTAATTCAAATGCACTAAAGAACTAATCATATTAATCAACTTTAACAATCAAAATTCAATCTAAAATAAATTCCAAAATAGTAAAGATACTAAAACTTAAATTTGAACATCAAATTCCCTTTGACCCTTCAACAAATTAATTTCAATCAATTATAACAAATAGTAAACTCAGGATGCATCCAAACCACAAAGCCTATCGCACACACTTAGATTTGTTTGCTAGGACAACCGACTCTAGCTTTAGGTTAGGCCGGTGTTTACTTTCTTGCTGTTGTGTGACGGGCTTTCTCGATTTTCATTGCATGCTTGTATGAATGACATTGAGTGTTTGTTTACTTTTATTGCTCTCTGTGATATGATGTGATGGGCGATAGATTACCCCTAGGTTAGGAACGATCTGGATGCTCACAGAATCTTCTGCAGGTGGCCATGCTCGTGCAGGGCCAAATTAAAGGGGGCAAATTAAAGATTTAAATTAACATAAAATTTCTGCAGGTGCTTCAGAAAATGCTAAGCCCCCTAAAAATTAAAAGAGCATGGCCAAGTGAGGCTGATAAATTTAATATGAATATATAATTGCTTGGGAATGGTTTTATTATAAATGTCTAGGATAACCCTGCAGGTGCGTCTAGATTTTCTTTTTCTTTCTGGAATGTAATGTAATGTAAATATATTTTATTAAAGTCAAGTGTTGTGAAAGTGATTCAAAAGTGGGATATCACACCCAACTCGGAATCCAAATAGAGGAGAATGTCCCTCAGGGGAGTATTCTCTTCTATTTGAAAAGCCAAGTTAGGGTGGTTCTAATATCCAAAGAGAAAAGAAAATACCCCTTCGGGGATGAGTTTCTTTTCATTTGGATATCCAGGCCCGGCGGACCCAAGGAGCTCGTAGCGGATCCAAGAAGTTTGTAAAAGAAACAAGACAAAGAAGTGAAGATGAAGAAAATGAAGAAATGAAGATAAGAAGAAAAGTATATCCCATTTTGAAATCACTTGCGTCAGTCTTAGGATTAGAATCCGGGTTTGTTGTCAGTGGTACCTGGCCACTTTACTTTTTCAGTAGACCCTGGGTTGTAAATAAATTGGACATTGGACATTATATTTTTGGATAATTTAATTTGAGTATTTACATTGTTTGTGCAGTAGCTTTTTTTAGGACTCTTGCATGCCCTGTTTTGTTTTAGCCTGGATACGAATCGGAGTGTTTTTTTGGTAAGGACCACGATAAACTTTTTTTACTTAAAATTAAAAATAAAAATTTTAGGCTCACATAGAAACTCTAACGAATCTAAGAAGTAAGCTCGGACCGCCGAGAGTCAGCATAAGCATATTATTACTTTCTCTTCCTTGCTAAGCACCTCCCCGCCTGCGGGTTCTGGTAGACCACCTGGCCTATTAGGGTGCAGTTCTGTCAAGGGGATGTTGTGTAATCTTTAGGGAAAAATCTATTTTCTAAGCCTGATTTTAAAACTGCTTCATAAATCATTTTTTATGCATTCGAGTCAATTAGCATGCATTGCATTAGATACAAATTAAAAGAGTCTAAAATTTTAATTGCATTATGCTCCTAGGCATCATTTACCCTACATAAGTAAAGGGGCCAATTAGGATTTGTCTTAGATGTCGTCCCCGATTCCTCAAAACTTAAATAACATCCCTACCCATCTTTCATAATAAGACTGGACACATGGATTTGAAGCGCCTAGGTGGTTAGCTGGCTCCCCAATCCAGGCCGGGGTAAGTCCAGATTTGCACTGCATTAGCTAGGTTCGGGTCACTACTTTGTAGTACCCAATTTAGTTTTAGGTTCTGAGGCAGATTGCCAATTCTTAAGTCCTCACTCTCTAGGAATATGATCCCAAATTTCTAATAAAATGTCAACTTAAACATAAAATTTCTCTCTTAAAATATAAAGCCCAACATAGGATAGATTGAGGTTGCCTCTGAGCTTCTCAGAATCCGGTACCTCCTACTTTTCTTCCTTTGACTCATTAATAACTGTTCAACGTTGAGTTTTCTCCTTGAAAATTCTTACTTCTTTTCTTGCCTTCTACTTTGTAATCAAAGGGTAAGAAATCACTGCTTTAATCGAGAGTTTTCTTAGGAGTATCCCTCTTAGGATGTAATTAACTATAGGGGCTTGCCCCTATAGGGATTTGAGAATCCCATATTAAAATAAACCTTATTTTATGTACATAAGACAAGGGAAAAATCTCTGGGAACGCAGATTATTTTCTAAAACTCATTTTTTAATTTTGAATATACTTGTATAATGTTATTTTCGTCTCCCTAGATGATATAACATTCTCCTTGTTATATTCGATCTTAAAAGTAACGGATTTTATAAAACCCATTCTTATTTTTGGATGCCTTGAAGAATATCACGTTCGTCTTTTAAGATGATGTTGTATTCTCCTCGTTATCTCTAATCAGAAGAGTGGTTGAATTTTTAAAACTTCATTTCTATTTTTAAACATATTCTATAGAATTTCATAATCATCTTTCGAGATGATATGTTATTCTCGGAATCGTGTTTGATCACAGAAATGTCATTTTTCAAAACCCTGTTTTGATATTGAATCCATTATAGAATATTGTGTCAGTCTCCCGAGACTGTACTTTATTCTTAATGCAGTATTCAATTACAAAATAGGAGAAATCAAAATCTGCGTGGCGACATAAATTTTCCCACCAAACTCCATGAACTTTCTACAAAATAGAAAAGCCCAGAAAGATCCAGGATCATCTGCACATAAAAAGTACTCCAAGGCAAGCAGGTTAAATAGGAATAAATAAGGAAACAGATAGAACCCAAGTTAAAATTCAAACCCCCTTTGGGCATAAAGTAATCAAAACCCATAACATTATAGGAATCAACCCCGCTGGGATAGTATACGACAACACCCAAGGGGGTAGAGGGAAAAATCGAGCCACCCCAAAGACTAATAATAAACACCATACAGCACAGATAAGTAAGCATATAAACCTAACCATCACCACCAACACCATTTAAACCAACAGCTATCAAAATCATACCCAGATAGTCAGTGGAAACCACCCAACTAAAAACCTGAGATAGAATTACTAGAAAAGCAAGCCACCATAACACCCAGTAATGCAGCAGAACAACCATATAGCCCACAGGATAACCAACAGCCAACCCGCCAGAAATGTAGCAGAACAACCAAACAAAATAATCCACCAGTAACAACATCCCAGAAGAGCTAAAGGAGGAAGAAAACCCAACATAAGCATAACCAGATTGACAACATAACCACCAAACATACAACCCAAAACAGAGCTCCCAGAAACAATAAACCAGCATAATCAAAAGCCAACCCACCAGTAATGAAGATAATATCAACCATTACCTCCAGCACCAGAAAAACCACCCCACAAGCTGTAGAAATAAACAACCTGAGAGGAGATACAAACAGACAGAAAATACCAACAACACCCCAGAAGAGCAGTAATCCAACAGTAAACAGAAAATGAAAGGATCCAAAAATCGATCGAAACAACAGCAGCCAAAATATCATCACCAAAGATCACACACCCAAACCAACCAACCAGACTAACAGCAAGCAGAACCAACATCCAGAACCAAAGGGAAAGAGGGAAAGGATCACGTGTTTCTGATATAAGGGAACCCATATTTATCCAACTTAACCAAACCTTTAAGAAGCATCGGCAGATTAGAGGCAAGAAATTCTTGTAAAACATTGTTATAGCAACCCAATTTGGCTAACCAATCAGCGCAAGCATTACCCTCACGTAAAATATGAGAAATAGAGTAGTTTATATTAGCAAGGGAGTGCTTAATGGACCTTATGGTATAAAAATCAGAAGGGTTTCCAGTATTCTCAATCAGCACAATATGAATTAACAATTTTGCATCAACTTCTATAGCCACATGCTGAAAACCCATTCTAATACAAATATTTAACCCATATTTTAAGCCCATCAGCTCAGCAGTAATGACAGAGCAATAATTAAGAGGAGCAGCATAAGCAAACATGACATCGCCATTAAAGTTATGGATTATACCTCCCATACCCGCAGCAGTAGAACCAACAGAACCATCAGAATTGAGCTTAATATAAGGCTGAGAAGGTCTAAACCATCTCACAATATGATCCTATTTCTCCACAGATTCCTCCACCAGAGAAATACCAAGCCCAATAGCTAATTTCCTCGCATGCTTGAAATTCTTAACAGATATAAGATTGGACGACTGAAATTGTAAAATTTTATTCCTAATATTGAAAATAATTTGATTAGCATCCATCCTAGTCTCATTATGCTTAGAATCATTCCTAGCCTTCCAAATAAACCACATAATTAGAATAGGCAGTAAATTGTAAATGTGGCCTTTTGTGGTAGTAAACCAATGCTTGAGCATGGAAGTAACATTACCATTGAAATTGACAAAACCTTTCTCAGTCAAATTAAGAAAATGGCACCAAACTTTCAAAACAATAATACTATTCATGAAAACATGATTAATATCCTCAATATTAAAGCAACATTGGTATTTAGAAGATTTAGCATTACAGATCAGAGGATGAAGATCTTTGCAATACTTAACATTCATAAACTGAGCCCATAAGCTATTATTAGCACAAAAAGAAAACCATAATTTATGAGAAAAAAGCATGAGAAGTGTCCATAATACTCTTACAACCTAAGCCCCCTTCATTATAAACCCCACACCCTTTATTCCAGGAAGCCCACTTAATAGTAGAGTGATTGTAATTAGATCCCCAAAAGAATTTATTAATCATACGCTCCAATCTTAAACAAATATTGGAAGTAGGTTGCAAAGTATGTAATATGTAAATAGGAATAGAATTAAGAACACTTTTGATGAGGCCCAACCTACCACCAAATGAAAGAAATTTGGAAGACCAATTTAAAAGTTTTGTTTGGAACATAGTAAAGATATTTTCAAACAAGTGTATTCTTTTTCTCCCCTTAAAAAGAGGAGTACCAAGATATTTTATAGGAAGTAAAGTAGAATTAAAACCACAAATTCTTTTGTTAAAATCAATTCTATTGCGATTCACCGACTTACCAGATAAGAAACTACTCTTATCCTTATTAATGGACAAACCACTAATATCCTGGAACTGATCCAGGAAATGCATTAATTTTTTAACATTTCTAATGGAAGCATTTGAGAATACTATAAAATAATCAGCAAAACTAAGATGAGTAATAAGAAAACCACCAACATGTTTTTGATTGGAGTGAATTGTTTTGTTCATGAGAATTCTAATTCCAGTTTATGTTTTTGATGATTACAAAAGTTTATTATTTGTCTAATTTATCTTCTAACATATATCTTTGAGTTTTTGTTTGTCTGTGTGTACTAAAGCATTTTTCAGGAAATTCACACTAAAGACTGTTGAAGACTTCAAGTTCACTTGTTCACTGTAAATGAAGTCTGTAATTTTCTTTTCTTCTTTTTCTTTAGTCTGAGAGAGTGTGATTGTAAGTTGGATAACTGTGTACACACACACAATGGGGGAGTAAAAAGTTTAAATGTTTTTAAACTGATCGTACAGTATGAATTGATTTCGTACAGTACGACATGAATAATATGTCCTCTAAGGAGAACCCATAAGACAAAAAAATTTTCTAAGGCATGTTCGTACAGTACGAATAACATTCGTACATGAGTTTTGCTGTACGAACAGCTCAAAATTGGGTTCGTCCAGAGGTTCGTACGGGATGAATGAATCGGACGATGCTCACTGATCGATTCGTCCAAGCATTCGTACGGGATGAAGTGTTCGGACGATGCTCACTGTTCGATTCGTCCAAGCGTTCATACGGGACGAAGCATTGGGACGATGCTCACTGTTCGATTCGTCCAAGCGTTCGTACGGGATGAACTATGTGTACGAACGGCTCTGTTGTGTTCGTCTGATGAGTCATACAGGACGGATTGTTCAATCTTTTGAACTATTTGTACAGTACGATGTACGATCGTACGGGACGATCGGCACGGACTTAACTTAAAAATTTGGTTTTTGGACGGTTTTTCCTGTCCTTAGTATAAAAATGACTCAAAACTGTTTTGAATAGAGATCTTTCTGTGAAAATTCTTTTGGGAAGTGAGAGGAGAGTGATTGGGAGAGTGTTTGAGAGTGAGTTTTGAGAGATCTTTTAAGAGAAAATTGTGAGGAGATTCACAAGGTTATCCAATTGAGAGGATTTTTTTTACTTGTTCTTCAAGCATCTTCCTAGTTCCTTGGAGACTTTTGCAAGAGTATTATTCGAAAGGATTCCGATTCTCTGCCCCACTTGGAGAGTGAAAAGGACGACGGTTCTCTGCCGCACTTGGAGGGTAAAAAGGACGACGGTTCTCTGCCGCACTTGGAGGGTGAAAAGGACGACGGTTCTCTGCCGCACTTGGAGGGTGAAAAGGACGACGGTACTCTGCCGCACCGGGGTTGGTGGAAGAGAATTTGTAAAGGCTTCTCCACCTTGCTGTGGGGGCAAAAGGAGAGACACTTGGTTTTAGTGCAATACCTAGAGAAGGGATCTCTAGGGAGTGGATGTAGGTCGAGTTTGACCGAACCACTATAAATTTTGGTGTTTTCTGTTCTCTATTTATTTTTCTGTATTTCTATTTTCTGCAGTTTATTCTCATTGTGGTTGAATTTCTGTTTCAAAAGAAAGAGAAAAAATTATCTCTGTTCGTACTGTACGAAGGTATATCGTACTGTACGATTAGCTTTTAAATTTTCTAAATTATCAAGAGTAATTTTAAAAAGGAACCAATTCACCCCCTCTTGGTTAGCCTAAGGGACATTGAGCAATAGGTCTAACAACCTGTTTGTACTATCACATGGTATCAGAGCCATATTTCAAAATATCTATTTTAAATACTGTTTGAAATTTCGATCATGGCTAATTTTGGAAATAGAAATACTATGGAAGGATACTCGATCACTAGACCACCGTTATTTGATAATATTCCTTTTGATTTTTGGAAAACTCGCATGTCTACTTTTCTACAATCACTTGACTATCGTATGTGGATGTTAGTTCAGGATGGTTATACTGAACCAACTAGGATTGTAGAAGGAATAAGAGTTAAAACACCTTTTGCAAACTGGACTGTAGAAGAACGTGAACTAGCGCAATTGAATGCTAAGTGTTTGAATAGTTTCTTTTGTGCTTTAAAATCGGAAGATTACATGCGTGTTTCTACCTGTAAATCAGGAAAGGAAATTTGGGATAGACTTTGCATCACATATGAAGGTACAAATGAAGTGAAACAAACTAGATTGAACATTCTCTTGCACGACTATGAACTTTTTCGCATGAAACAGAATGAATCAATCTCTGACATGTACACTCGCTTTACACACATAGCCACTTCATTGCATGCTTTAGGTAGGGAGTTAACTAATGCTGAGAAAGTTAACAAGATATTACGTTATTTACCTCCTGCATATGATGCAAAGATAACTGCAATAACAGAATCTAAAGATTTGAATGTTTATTCTGTTGACAATCTTCTTGGATCACTAATTGCTTATGAGCAATCGTTGACTCAAACACAGATTGATGCAGGTGAGAAGCGAAAGGAGAGGAACATTGCTTTAAAGATGGATGACTCTGAAAATGATCAATCGCTACCTGAGGACGAAGAGGATATTGCCCTGATGACGAGGCAATTTAGAAGTTTCCTGAAAAGGAAGCAGAGAAGACGTCAGAATTGGAACAAGGGTAAGTTCCAGAAGAATGTCAAACTTCAAATGAAGTCATTTGCTATGAGTGCAGAAAGCCAGGTCACATCAAGACAGATTGCCCCAATCTCAAAGGAAATCTTAACAAGGAGAAGACCGAGGAGAAACCAAAGGATAGAAGGGGTAAAAAGAGAGTACAATGAGCTTTCTGGGCGGACTCAGCCTCAGACTCATCAGAAACAGTAGCAGAAGAGGAAGTTACCAATTTATGCTTAATGGCTGATAATCTCGAGCATTCAGATGAGGATGAGGTATGTGATTTAAGCTATGAAGAATTATTTGAAGTTTCTAAACGCATACATTCTATATATAGGAAACTTAAGAAATTGCATGCTAAGTTAAATTTGGATTACATAGAGCTGCAAAAAGATTATGAGATCCTCAAAAAAGATCATGCATTAATTGATAGCAACCACACGACTTTGTTGGATGAGTATGATGATTTAAACAAGCAGCACAATCTTTTAAAATCATCACAAGCTGAACTTGAAAAAGATTTTAAGACTTTTATGGATGAGTCGGATTCTAGAGAGCATGAGTTGAAAATTGATAACTCGATTTTAGAAAGTGCCAATGCATATCTTGAAGTCCAGATTAAAGCACTTAAGGAAAATAAAATACCACCTAAGCTGGAAGAGTTTCATTAAATGTACCACAAGAACATTGACTTAAGATCTAAAAAGAAAATTTTTAAGAAGAATAAATTAGTGAATCCCTTTCCAGGGATAAAGTGTTTTACTTGTGGTAGGTTAGGACACATTTCCCATACATGTACTTTGAAGTATAGAACACATTTAGTATGGAGACCTAAGGTGCAGAAACCATAGCATATCACTCATGCATCTAGTTTAAAGTTGTCAAGAGGTGAACCCAAACTTGTTTGGGTTCCCAAGGCTAATGTTTGATCATTTTGCAGAATCGCTCTCACAGAAGACCTCGTGAGAGTATTTGGTACCTGGACAACGGATGCTCAAAGCATATGACTAGAGATACAAGTCAATTTATATCGCTAGAAGCCAGGAATGGAGGCAAGGTGACGCTTGGAGATAATACCACCAAGAGAGTGGTAGGTACAGGTATAATTGGAAATTCAAAAAATTTTGTTATTGAGCATGTACTGTTAGTTGAAGGTTTGAAACACAATCTGTTGAGTATTAGTCAATTATGTGACAAGAGCTATCATATTAAGTTTTTACCTACAAGTTATATTATTAGTCTAAATGGAACTGTTGTTTTGAATGGTGACAGGGTAAATAATATTTACATGCTAGATTTTAATTCTGTTAAAGCATCTACTGTCTTGTGTTTGAAAAAACTGTATTTGATGAATCATGATTGTATCATAGAAGGCTTTGTCATGCTAGCATGAAAAATCTTAGGAAAATCACTCAAAAGCAACTGGTTAGAGGAGTACCCAAATTAGATTTTATTAAAGATCATTTGTGTGATGCATGTCAACTAGGAAAATAAGTGAGATCCTCATTCAATTCTATCAAGGAAATTAGAACTAGCAAGCCCCTAGAAATTCTTCACATGGATTTATTTGGACCTGTTAGTACCTTAAGTTTAGGAGGAAAAAGATTTGGGTATGTTATTGTGGATGACTATACTAGATTCACCTGGATTAGATTTTTGAATCATAAGAGTGAATCATTTGAGGAGTGCAGAGATTTTGCCACTTGAATTCAGAGAAAACTTGGTTTTGAAATAGTTAGTATCCAAAGTGATCATGGGGGAGAATTTGAAAATGAAATGTTTAATGATTTTTGCAAATCTCTTGAAATTGAACACAACTTCTCAGCACCGAGAACACCTCAACAAAATGGAGTTGTAGAAAGAAAGAACAGGACATTAGTGGAAACTGCTAGGGCCATGTTGGCAGAATATTCACTTCCTAAATATTTTTGGGCTGAAGCAGTTAGTACTGCATGTTATGTATTGAATAGGGTGTACATAAGGTCTAAATTGGATAAGACACCCTATGAACTTCTTAAAGGTAGAAGTCTCAACCTCTCACATCTACATGTTTTTGGATGTAAAGTGTTCATTCATAATAATAATAAAACTCTTCTAGGAAAATTTGATCCGAAAGCAGATGAAGGAATCTTTCTAGGATACTCAAGTGTTGGAAAATCCTATAGAGTTTTTAATAAGAAAACATTGGTAGTTGAAGAGACCACACATGTTGTTTTTGATGAATCTTATGACAATAAAGGGTCTAAGATGGATGAAGATGAGGTTGAGGTGATAAATGAAAAGCTTGAAAATTAAAAAGTTGAAGATAATGTTGAAAAAGAAGAGGAAAACCAATTGCCTAGAGAATGGAAATTTGTAAGGAGTCATCCAAAATAATTGATTTTAGGTGAACCAAGTGAAGGAGTTAGGACTAGGCATGGTTTGAGAAAAGAAATGAATCATTCAGCATTTATTTCAATGATAGAACCCACAAACATAGAACAAGCACTTTTTGATGAATTTTGGATATTGCCCATGCAAGAGGAGTTAAATCAATTCAAGAGAAATGATGTTTGGGAATTAATTGAAAGGCCAAAAGATCAAAGTGTAGTTGGGACTAAGTGGGTATTCAAAAACAAGATGAATGATTCAGGAGTAATTGCTAGAAATAAGGCTAGATTAGTAGCTAAGGGGTATAACCAAGTTGAAGGAATTGATTTTGAGGAGACATTTGCCCCTGTAGTAAGACTTGAAGCAATAAGAGTTTTGTTAGTCTTTGCCTGTTTTAAAGATTTTAAATTATACCAGATGGATGTTAAAAGTGCCTTTCTAAATGGGGTGATAGAAGAGGATGTGTATGTTGAACAACCTCCAGGTTTTGAAAATTCTAAATACCCTAATCATATTTTCAAATTGAAAAAGATATTATATGGACTAAAACAGGCACCTAGAGCATGGTACGAGAGGTTAAGCACTTTCTTGTTAAATCGATCATTTATTAAAGGAAGTGTGGACACCACTTTGTTTATGAAAAGATTTAAAAATGAAATACTCATTGTACAAATATATGTGGATGATATCATTTTTGGATCAACTGATAAAGCTTTATGTGATAAATTTTCAAAAACAATGAGTAGTGAATTTGAGATGAGTTTGATGGGTGATTTGACTTATTTTCTTGGCTTTAGCATAAAGCAAAATGAGGAAGGGACTTTTCTTTGTCAATCTAAATATGTTAAGGAAATCCTCAAAAAGTATGAAATGGACAATGCTAAACCAGTCACTACACCCATGAGTTCCTTAGTCCTATTAGATAAGGATCCAAAGGGAAAATCTGTTGATCAAAAGAAGTTTAGAGGAATAATTGGATCTTTGCTTTATTTGACTGCTAGCAGACCTGACATTATGTTTAGTGTTTGCTTATGTGCTAGATTTCAAGCAGATCCAAAAGAATCACATTTGACAGCAGTAAAAAGGATCTTAAGATATCTTTTGGGAACTCAAAATTTAGGAATTTAGTATCCTAAGAACAGTTCTTCTTTTGATATAATTGGATACTCAGATTCAGATTTTGCAGGCTGTAGGGTGGATAGGAAAAGTACTTCTGGAACATGTCAGTTCATTAGAAATTCATTAGTATCTTGGTCTAGTAGAAAATAAAATTCAGTAGCACTTTCTACAGCAGAAGCAGAATACATTGCCTTAGGGAGTTATGTAGCACAGGTGCTTTGGTTGAAACAACAATTGAGTGACTTAGGATTAGTAGTAGGCACCATTCCAATATTTTGTGACAATACTAGTGCCATTTGCATTTCAAAGAATCCTATCCAACATTCTAGAACTAAGCATATTGACATAAGGCATCATTTCATAAGAGATCATGTAGCAAAAAGTGAAATTGAACTACATCATGTGGCTACTAAAGATCAGCTTGCAGATATTTTCACAAAACCCTTAGCCTTTGACACATTTAGCATGTTGAGAACAAGGCTAGGTGTGATAGATCTAAATGCTCGATTAAAATTTTTCTACAAATGTATTTGTATTTGTTTTGTATTTGTTAGTTTGTTTGTTGATTTGTTTTTATAATTATGTTTTTTTTGTTTCTTGTTTAATTTTTTTTTTGTTTTTTTTTATTTTTTTTATTTTTTTGTTTGTTTTTATTTGTTCTGTATTTGAATGGTGAAAGGCTGAAGTTTTTAGAGTGTTGGGTTTTTATTTATGTTCGTACTGTACGATATGTCATCGTACTGTACGATTATGTCATCGTACCCACATTTCGTTTGTACGACCGGATAGAAAAACACGGTTAGGGGCAGTTATTATTGGCGATCGTACGTACGAATACGTCATTCGTCTGTACGATTCATGTGTCGTTTCATGTGAGGGACGAACCTAACCGTCGCCTGAACGACCTTTAATTTTCTGATCGTCCCGGACGAACACGTAATCGTCTGTACGATTAGGAAGTCAAAAAGCCTGTACGAAAGGACGCCTCGGGACGAGCAGTTTATGAAAAACCGTTTCATTTTGACAGTTTTTGTTCGTCTCGGATGAATTTTAATTCGTCCCGGACGAATCTAAGATCGTCTTGTACGAATACTATTCGTACAGTACGATATCAAGATTTTTCTATATAAAGAAGGGTCACTTTCTTTCATTTCACCATCCTTCTAGAAACCTTTAGAACCTTCAGAGAAAATGTCTGGGAGTGGAAAAAGGGCACGAGTGGCTAGGCGTCCGGCGTCTAGAAGGGAATGTGATGAAAATTTCCTTAGTGAGGAGAATGAGGAAGCATACCTTAAGTATGCTGCGTCTAAGGTTACTCCTTCCCGCATCCTACTGCAAGAAAACATCCATTTTGCAGTTATGCCTCTCTTTGACTCGACACAATTTTCTTTCCTATTGACCTTGATTTATGCCTTCAATAAGGACTTGTTTCATGTTTTCCTGGCAAATATGACCTTTAACGAGAATCATACTGCCATCTCTTCCTATGTCCTTAAACAAAAGGTTAGAATAACAAAGGAGGATCTAGGAGAATACATTCATCTTAGAACTGAAGGGATTAGAGCTCATACTTTCTCTACAAGACCTGAAAATGGTTGGTCTGAAATTAACCAAGTTCTTAGAGGTGCAAGCATACCTACACATGTTGCTCGGGTAGAAATATTGAATCAAAATGCTAGGATAATTCAACATGTGCTAAGAACTTCAATAATACCTAAAGCAGGAGATCGAGTTAATATGACTCCTCTTCTTTCTGCAACAACATTTCTTATTATGACTGGTCAGCCAATAGATGAAGCTCAATTGATCTTAGATTACATCTATTATTTGTCTGATATTGGGTTGGCTAGTGTGAAGAGGAAGAAAAATATTGCTTTAGGACATGTTGTGTGTTATATCCTAGAGAGAAAGTACAATCTAGTTCATCCTTCTGGTCCTTCAGAGCTCCCACTATACTTCACTGATGCTTCTTTTAGAGCATTATTTGGGAAAGAGGGTACTGCTGACAGCTCAGATGATGAGCCTCATTTTGCTACTGCTCCTTCAGGTGCAGCCTCAACTGCACCTGGACCTTTGCAGGATTTCTATCAAAACATGGTCCAACGTTTTGATAGAATGGACCAACATTTTGATGACATGGAGGCTCATTTAAAGAGGCAGGATGATCAGTTTGATGCTGTTAACACAAACATTGCAACTCTTAACAGCTATTTCTCCTTGTTCGGTGGTATACCACCTCCTCCACCTCCTGATCAGGGTCCCTCTCAGTACTAGCTTGGATGATTTTGTTTCACTCTATGTTTATTTTTTAAGTTGACTATGAGTATCTTGTTGTGAGTTGTTATTTTTATGTTGTTAGCAAGTTCTTTATTTGATATGTGCTTTAAAAGTGTAACTTGCTATGATTGTATGGTGTGAAGTTATTAGTAATGGAATGTTCCAGTGTTTCGGTGTTCATACTTTTTGTGTTAGTAAATGGCCTTGTTTCACTTGAATATAGTTAATTACTAATTTAAAATGTTAATTAAGTTCATATTACAATAAAAATAGTATGCATAACTTTAGAACGTCAAATCTTTTAGATTTCGTTATGTTGTGATGTGGATTAGAAGATCTTCTTTAAATCTTATTTAGACATATTATTTAGTCAAAAATTATGTATGATTATTGTTTTAACATTATTCTCACATTCTATATCTTTGTGTTTTATTATTGTATTTGTGACTAAAGAGATAATCTTATTGGAAAGAATCTTCATAAGCAAAGCTTGAAAAGATGCACAAAATGTGCCATATAAGAAAAGATGCGCAATGTCGCCAAATGTAAAAAGACACACAAAGTGTGTCATCAAATCAAAAGATGCGCAATGTCGCCAACTGTCAACAGACACACAAAGTGTGTCCTCAAATCAAAAGATGCGCAAAGTCGCCACATATTCTTTCCTTTAGTTTTTTTTTCGTCTCTTTTTCACTAATCAATAATTGTCACTTTAGACCTAGAATTTTTTATAATGTTATCTCTCCTTCTATACAAAAATTGAGACTGCTAAACATGTCTAATACATTACTACTATAGATCGACTTTTCTTGTCCTTAACATACTTTGAAATCTAACATTTTTTGAGTCTTTAATTTTTGCATCTCATTTCATCTTGTAATTCAACTTCATTTAACATAATTCCATTTCTCAGCTATATTCTAGTGCTCTTTTTGCTGTTGGCAAAAGGGGGAGAGTTTTATTGTTTGTTTGACTTATGTTCGTATGATTGTATGTGCTTTGTATGTATGTTTTTGTATGTGCTTGTATGTGCTTGCTTTATTTTGTAGCTCTACACTCTTTTCTTCCCTTCTCTTGTCTATCCTCAAATATCTTGATTTGTCTTTAAGGGGAGCTTAAGGATAGGATAAGTCAGTTTTAGGGATTTAGGTTATTTTGGAGGAGTGTAGATCTTTTATTTAAAGGGGATACATTGAGTGAATGTTAGAAGATCTTTTTTTGTATATCATCAAACAATAGTTGTTTTGCCATCATCAAAAAGGGGGAGATTGTTTTTGATTGGAGTGAATTGTTTTGTTCATGAGAATTCTAATTCCAGTTTATCTTTTTGATGATTACAAAAGTTTATTGTTTGTCTAATTTATCTTCTAACATATATCTTTGAGTTTTTGTTTGTCTGTGTGTACTAAAGTATTTTTCAGGAAATTCACAGTCAAGACTGTTGAAGACTTCAAGTTCACTTGTTCACTGTAAATGAAGTCTATAATTTTCTTTTCTTCTTTTTCTTTAGTCTGAAAGAGTGTGATTGTAAGTTGGATAACTGTGCACACACACATAATGGGGGAGTAAAAAGTTTAAATATTTTTAAACTGATCGTACAGTACGATATGAATAATATGTCCTCCAGGGAGAACCCATAAGACAAAAAATTTTTCTAAGGCATGTTCGTACAGTACGAATAACATTCGTACATGAGTTTTGTTGTACGAACAGCTCAAAATTGGGTTCATCCAGAGGTTCGTACGGGACGAATGAATCGGACGATGCTCACTGATCGATTCGTCCAAGCATTCGTACGGGATGAAGTGTTCGGACGATGCTCACTGTTCGATTCGTCCAAGCGTTCGTACGGGATAAAGCGTTGGGACGATGCTCACTGTTCGATTCGTCCAAGCGTTCGTACGGGATGAACTATGTGTACGAACGGCTCTGTTGTGTTCGTCTGATGAGTCGTACAGGACGGATTGTTCAATCTTTTGAACTATTCGTACAGTACGATGTACGATCGTATGGGACGATCGGCACGGACTTAACTTGAAAATTCGGTTTTTGGACGGTTTTTTCTGTCCTTAGTATAAAAATAACTCAAAACTGTTTTGAATAGAGATCCTTCTGCGAAAATTCTTTTGGGAAGTGAGAGGAGAGTGATTGGGAGAGTGTTTGAGAGTGAGTTTTGAGAGATCTTTCAAGAGAAAATTGTGTGGAGATTCACAAGGTTATCCAATTGAGAGGATTTCTTTTACTTGTTCTTCAAGCATCTTCCTAGTTCCTTGGAGACTTTTGCAAGAGTATTGTTCGAAAGGATTCTGGTTCTCTACCGCACTTAGAGAGTGAAAAGGATGACGGTTCTCTGCCGCACTTGGAGGGTGAAAAGGAGGACGGTTCTCTACCGCACTTGGAGGGTGAAAAGGACGATGGTTCTCTGCCGCACTTGGAGGGTGAAAAGGACGACGGTACTCTGCCGCACTGGGGTTGGTGGAAGAGAATTTGTAAAGGCTTCTCCGCCTTGCTGTGGGGGCAAAAGGAGAGACACTTGGTTTTAGTGCAATACCTAGAGAAGGGATCTCTAGGGAGTGGATGTAGGTCGAGTTTGACCGAACCACTATAAATTCTTGTGTTTTCTGTTCTCTATTTATTTTTCTGTATTTCTATTTTCTGCAGTTTATTCTCGTTGTGGTTGAATTTTTGTTTCAAAAGAAAGAGCAAAAATTATCTCTGTTCATACTGTACGAAGGTATATCGTACTGTACGATTAGCTTTTAAATTTTTCAAATTATCAAGAGTAATTTTAAAAAGGAACCAATTCACCCCCCTCTTGGTTAGCCTAAGGGACATTGAGCAATAGGTTTAACAACCTGTTTGCACTATCATAACAGTGCGAAAAGAAAGAGAAGGGTACCTAGCATAAAGCTCTTCAAGGCCTCTAGAAAGATATTCTACCGCTATAATAAAAAGAGAAGGTGAAAGGGGATCCCCTTGTCTAAGACCATGAGAAGAGTTAAAAAAAGCCTTCTTTTTACCATTAATCATCACAGAAAAAAAGCAGTTCTTAATATTATTTTTAATGAGCAGAATAAAAGATTGACTGAAACCAAAAAGAGACATAACATTGTAAGGAAATTTCCAATTCAAATTGTCATAGGCTTTAGTGATATCCAATTTAAATATGATATTACCACCAGAAACTTTAGCATTAATATCATGCACCACCTCTTAGGCAAGCAGAATATTATAAAAAATCCTCCTACCTTTAACAATACCAGTTTGATTGATAGAAATGATTCTAGGTAAAATTTTCATCAATCTAGAGGTAATGATTTTAGAGACAAATTTATTAAGAAAAACACAAAGACTAATAGGTCTAAAATTATTCCAATTAGTGATAGAATCTTTCTTAGGAATTAACACAATATTAGTAGAAGAGAAAAACCTAGGATAAGAATTTCCCTTAAAGAAATCATGGACAACCTCCACCACATCAACCTTAATAATATCCCAGGCATTAATAAAAAATTTCGTTGTGAAACCATCCGGACTAGCAATAGAGTCACCATTCATGTTCTTTACATTCATCAAAATCTCATCCTCCCAAGGGATTTGAGTGAGAAAAATATTGTCTTCCTCACCAAGAACACGAGGGATCACATAGGGATTAATAATAGGACCAATAGAGCTATCTTTATTAAAAACCTCTCTAAAATGATCCACCCCAGAGTTAATAATCATATCTTCCGTATCATAGACACACCCATTATTGTTAACAATTTTATAGATATGACTTCTCATTTTATTCTTGTTAGCCAGAGTATGAAAGAACTTAGTATTTCTATCCCCTTCCAAAATTAATTTAGAAGAAGCCTTCTGTTTCCAATAATTTTCCTCCTGATTTTGTAATTGGAAAAGAGAATTTTTAGCATTATCAAGAATAGACAGATTATTACTATTAGGATTATCCAAAAATATCTTTCTAAACCTAACACTTTATTTTCAGCTTCCTTAATGTTAAAAAAGAGGTTCTTAACCACATTTTTATTCTACCAATTAAGGACCTGTTTTAATCTACTAAGCTTAGCCCAGAGACGACACATACCTTTGATACTATTGTCAAGAGATATGATAGCATGCCAATTATTACTAACCACATTCATAAACTCCTTGTGGGTTAACCACATGTTTTGAAATCTAAAAGAAGAAGGATAATTAGAGGTAGTATTAGACATATTAATAAGTATAGGGGCATGATCAGAAAAGGTTCTACTTAAGTGCTGAACATGAGTCATAGGGAAATCCCTGATCCATTCATTATTAAAAAGCATCCTATCAAGTCTTTTCCATATATTAGTTCTATTCCAAGTAAAAGAACCACCAGTAAAACCAATGTCATGTAAATTACAATCAGATATCATAAAATTGAAATCTTCCATAGCACCATTGTTAGGAGGGTTTCCTCCCACTCTTTCATTAGCATTAGAAACAATATTAAAATCACCACCCACACACCAAGGGCCATTAGAATTTATAGCAAAATCAGATAAAAGTTCCCAAAGAGGTAGCCTACCCAATCTAGTACAAGCAGTATAAACAAAAGATGCATTGAACTTGACATTAATGTAAGAGATTTGCATATGAACAACTTGGGAAAAATCAGAAATAATGTTGATATTAAAATGACTCTTCCATATAATCTAAATTTTGTTAGAACAATTGGCAAACATCATATCAAAACCCAAACGAGAAGTAGTAAAAGCAAGTTTATCAGAAGAAATAAAGGGTTCAAGCAAAACCAACAACTGAATATTATGCACACGACAAAGATTTCTAACTCTAGTTCTAGACTCACTCCCCCCAATATCCCTCATATTCCAAATAAGGGCTTTAATCATTGGTACTTTTAGCAACAGTTTGAGCCCTCGTAGAACGAGGTGTATCGGGTAAAGGGGCTTTACCATTTTTCTTTTTCTTCTTAACCACCTTAAAGGTTCCTTCCTCTTCAATAGTTTTAGATTCACTATCAAAGAGATTAGAAGAAGACATAGGATCCTCATTCTCTTGATTATTAACATGAATAGTAGAGATAGATCCAGAAATGTTATTAGGAAGAATTTCTCCTTCTTCACCTTCCTCCAAAACAATTTCATTCACATCCCTGTTCTCATTAATCAAAAGTTGATGGATTTCATTGTTTTGCAGCATAGAATCAATAGAAACAAATAATTTAGGAAACTTATCACCTTTCTCAAGAGGCATAACATTATCCTCAAGAGTCTTTTCAGTAAGTAAAACTTTTTCAGGGGACTAAACAGCAACATTCTCAGAGATATCCAATTTCTCCGAATCAAAAATAGAATCATTTCTAACCCCTTCCTTATTGTTACTGTCCACAGCTAGCTCCAAAAGAGATCGATGAATAATAACCTCATCTAAAGCATTAGGAGCCACAATTCCAACAACATTCTCATCTAAAGCACTAGGGGCCACAACTTTAACAGCATGATTCGCATTTTTTTTGAGATTTGGATGAAGCTTAAAACATTCAGAAATTGAATGTCCATGGGTCTTACAATGATTACAAAAATCAGGGACTTTTTCAAATTCAACTTTTTGTAAGTAACCAAAAGCTTTAGAACCCACCCAAACTTCCTTAGCATGCTTCTTCGTGATATCAACTTCGACTAAAACCCTAGCCACAGATGGACGGGTTCTAGACGCAGTAGCCTGATCTGTTTGTAAGGGGCGACCGAAGATAGATCCAAGAGCATGTAAAATTTTAGCATTAAAAAAATGTAACCTCAGATTAGGAAAAGAAATCCAGATGGGCACGATAGGGGATTCTTCCCTAACATCAAAGAACGGGGTCCATTTCAAAATACGCATTTGGTAGTTCAAAATGAAGTAAGATCTACGAGCAAAAATACGGCTATAATCTAAGTCGTTAGAGAGCTGAATAGCAACATGCTTAGAATCCAACAACCCTACAGAGTAAAAACCAGACAGTTTTAAGCCACCAAAGAACGCACGAATCAAATCTAGATTGGGTCTATGAATCCCAAATTTACCAACTAGCGTATATTGAAATGGAGTAGCAAGTTTAATCACTTCTTCATCAGAAAGTAAAACAGCCGGAACACCATTAAAAGTCGAATGAGTTAAAGAAGGTAGGGTATCACCATTCGCAGATCCAGAGAGCACATCCTTGAACGATCGTGACTGAGGTGGAGAAGGACCACCCGAATCCAAGTTGAAGAGACCTTTTTTTGATTCTTGCACATGAGAGGAGACATTCCCCCAAGGCGTAGAGGACGAGGCCCCCGCCATTCCACAGAGCCCAAATAGGGCAAGACTCACTCTTGAGAATCAGTACGAGCAATCTGAAAAACAACCGAACACCAGCAGAAGTAGGCCACCGATCGAAGGAACGAGCAAGAAAACCCTAAAATCGCCCGAGGCGGCGCTTAGGGAAAAGAGGAGGTGGAATATGACAAATTTCACACTTGCATTCTTTATAATTCTGCTTGTAGTTGAGCAATCCCTTAGTAAGTTTTAATATTTTGAATTTGTAATTCTATTACTTATTCTATTAATTCCATTAATTCAAAATTTGGGTTTGAAAAATTGTTAAAAAAAATTAGGCCCTCTTGAAAAAAATTTTGGCTCCTCCGTTGATTCCAGTGAGAATCGAACAGTTTAAACTAAAATCTTTGGAAATAGAGATAGGATTAAAATCACTTAGAGTGATCTGAGCAATTTATACAAAAGTGGCATAGCGATCCGGTTGCGAAAAATCGGCTTTCTCACTTTCTCTCTACTGAGCTGTAATTCAAATAGCAATTAAGATTTTTCTATTTTCAATTATTTTTAGAAATTTGGATTGTTACAGTAACTTCATTTTACCTGGTGAAATTTAATAAATGTTACAGTCAAAATTTTCAAAATAATCAGTACTATATAATACAAAAAGTTGTGCGATCAAGTTCAATAAATTCAATGAAAATGCAATAAAATTAGTTCTAGGGAGAATTAAAAGGTTAAAATTAATTTTTTTGAAAATAGAGATATGATTAGAATCACCTATAGTGGTTTGAGCAATTTCAATAAAAGCGGCCAAACGATCCGGCCACTAAAAATCGGCTTTCTCCCTTTCTCTTAGCGACGTTGCAATTCAAGCAAGAATTCAAAGTTTTTTATTTTCAATTATTTAAAAAAAAATCAAATTTTTACAATTTAAATGTAAGAAAATTTTACTAGCAAGAGCTTTATTTTTCATGTAAACATAATCACTAAAACTTGATTCATATGTGGAAAATATTTCAAAACCAAAATACATATGGTTAGAATAAGATGAGTCCAGAGTAACTGCTTTTAACATATATTTTTTTCTACATTCACCAAAAGTGCATCACTGATATCACCCAAAAAAAAAAAAAAATTTGTTGCATTATTTAACTCATGATTCATGCCTTTAACATTCAAATATCATAATATTTACCTATTGACTCATGATTCATACCTTTAAAACTTTCATTCAAACTCATTTTATTATTTAAGTATTTTAAATTGATCATGCAACTGGGTATTTACCTAGTGACTCATGAGTCTTTTAATTTAAAGTTCAGAAAGTGATTTTCATTTATAAGGATATCATTAATACTAAGCTATTCATCAACTCTTGCACATCCAATCGATAAATGAAGTCTTGAATCCTTTCTAAGTCAAAGAAAACTTTCTTTAGAATCAAACATACCAAATATTTTCCTTTATGCATATTCTATACTTTCTAAATACAAAAACTCTTAACCCTAAATAATAATAATAAAAAAAATTAATCTTTAAACTTTGGAAAGAACTTCATCAACCAACGAGATATGTTCACTTCTCATCAAAGCATGCTAGCTAGCTAACATTATGGTGCAATGAAACCTCTTCTTTGAAGAATATCACTACCAAAATTAAAAAACCCTAGGTTAGGGGACAAACCGATAGGGTGCAGGAAGAACTTGAGGAGCTGGAAGGCTTTGACGCTGACGACTGGACGGCTGGCTCGCTCTTTGACGCCGATGATGGAGGAGAAGGGGGCGGCGCACGGAGCTAGGGATCGGAGGAGGAGAAGGGGGCGCGGGATCGAAATGGAGAAATGAATCGCGAGCGGCGAATGTCCGCCTAGGTTAAGACATTTAAAGCAGAATTTTTGCTAGCGGTTATTACCGCTGCTATAACTAGGTATTACCAATGGTTTCCAAACCGCCAATAAGAAGTGCTGCGAAAGAGCTCATTTTTTGGTAGTGTATGTGCTCCATATTAACCTACTCATTTAGGATTCATTTGAGGCAGCTTTTAAATACTATTTATTCATTATTTTCAATAAATTTTTTACAAGAAACTTGCTTTAAAAAGCAATAAAAAACTATCCCAAATGAAATCTTTGTGACAAGATTTTTTTTGATGTTCCTTTATTCATATTCAACATGCCAAAGCATTTTTGTTAAGGTTGCTCAAATTTTCATATAAAAAAACTAATATTTCAAAATAATGGAATGAAAAAGAATAATTCTGAGAAAAAAATTAATGTTTCATTATGATCTATAAATTGAGCAAAGCTCATAACTGGATGAAACTTAAATAAGTATTGTTTCAGAATGAAGACTAATTGAGAGAGAAGAGCTCTCGCTCTAATGGTGGAAGCTTACAGAACCTGTAGGCACATTAGCAAAAATAGAACACAACTAAGTAAAAGAGTAAAAGAAACTGTAGAAACTCATAGTAATTCCATGCTATTATTTGCAAGTTTTGAATGCATGCATACAAGTACATATGAGGTATGCAAAAGGTGCACATGGCAGAGGTTGGTTAGGAATAAAGGGTGGAGATGGTTTGGTTTGTTACAAAGTAATGTAGAGGATTACTTCTAGAAAAGGTGTGCATAGAAGGTGGCTTGCTTATCATATTACTTGCTTATCACCGCTCTACAAATTAATGATCTGGTGAGAGGAGTGTTAATTTTGAGCAAAAGAGATAAAAATTCAGATGGAGAGAGCATCTTTGTGGGAAGGTCAGCAGGTTGTTCTGTAGAATATATGTGATGAACAATAATTTTGTTGGAGCGGATGCGATTCTGGATGAAGTGGTAGTCGATCTCAATATGTTTTGTTCAGGCATGAAAAATTGATATATTTTTTAGAGCTACGACAGATGTGTTGTCACTGAATAATTGTGTTGGAGAGCCGGGTAGAATGCAAAAATCCATGAGAAGATGATGTAGCCATACAATGTTCGAGGAGGCAGAAGCTTGTGCACGTTACTTAGCTTCGATGAAGAACTTTGCAAAAGTGAGTTATTTCTTGACGTTCCAAGAAAATTTAGTGTTTCCCAAAAAGGCGCAATAACCAGTAGTGGATCGGCGGTCAAGAGTGTTGGAGGCCCAATTTGATACAATATTTGAATGAAGAGTTATGTTACCTTGGGTGATTAGTAAGCCAAGATGTGCTATGCCTTTGATGTAACAGAGCAATTTTTTGAGTTGTTGCTAGTGCTTATTAAGGGGTTGATGCATCAATTAGCAAAGTTGGTTAGAGGTGAAGGCAATATTAGGACGAGTGATAATAAGGTAGTGGAGTGAGCCTTCTAGTTATTGAAATAAAGTGGGATTGGCATATGGCTGATCCTCCTGCTATTGGATATAAGATTTAATTTACGTAGGGGTAAGAGCTAGTTTGCAGTTAGCACTTAGCAAGGCAATATTTGAGGAGAATTTCTTCGGCTTATTATTATTGATGAAGAAAATAGCCTTTTGAAGTGTGTTCAACTTGTATGTTAAGAAAAAATGAGATAAGGCTAAGGGATTTGAGAGAGAATTTTGATTGAAGAGAGGAGATGGTGTTTTGAAGGAAGGCGGGGTTGCTGGCAGTAATTAGGAAGTCATCTATGTATAGGACGTAAGCATGTATGTCATTGTGAGAGTACATGAGAAGAGAAGAGTTTGCTTTGCTGAAAGTGAAGCCAAGAGTTTGGAGATAGTAAGAGAACATTTAAAACCAGAAGCTAGGAGTTTTCCTTAGGCTATAAAGGGTTTTATGAATCTTGTAAACATGGTGTGGATCGAGTTGGTCGTTGAAACCATGCATGACGTTGGCACATGTAAATATCTTTATGTAAAAAACCATGCAAAATCATGTTAGAGACGTCAAGTTAGTGTACGAGCCAATTATGATGAAGAGCAACATTGAGAAGAAGGAGAATGGTGGGCATTTTGGTTATTGGGCTAAAATTGTCGGAATAGGTCACACCAAATTGTTGTTTAAAATCTTGAACAATAAGACGGGCTTTATAGCGCTCAATGATTCCATTTGGTTTTTGCTTTGTTTTATATGTCCAACGGCAGCCAAGTAAGTTTTGATTGGGAGGAAGGGGTACTAAAAAACAAGTGCCTTGCTTTAAAGAATAAGAAATTGATCAGACATAGCTCATTGCCAGGCTTGATATTTGGAGGATTGCGAGTACTAGGTAGGTATACGATGAGTTGATGGAGCAGTGGTTAAGGGGAAGATTTGTTTTGGCATAAGGTTTTTTTTTTTTTTTTAAATGGGTTTTAATGGGGTGGCTTGGGTGGTTAGTGGTTGCAGGAGGTGAATGAGAGGAGGAAGAGATGAGCACGAAATTGGTTAGCGAGGGGCTGCAGAAGTTGTAGGTGGAGTATTGGCTATGGTACTTTGATTTGGAGTTGCACATGGAGGTGTGTTGGATGTTGTTGGGGTTGTTTTTTGAGAAATGATGTTAGTTGGAAGCAAAATAAATACGTTCTAGACTAGGGTTGGATTTGAGGGTGGTTTAGTGGGTGTAGGAATTTTTAATGGGAAAGTAGTTTCATGAAAAACAATGTGACGGGAAGTGATGATTTTATGAGTGTGGAGGTTTCATCGCTGATATCTTTCGTGAGTGGGGGAGTAGCCGAAAGAAGCATTCTGTGGAATAAGGGGCAAGTTTATGTTTTGCATTCTGTTTTAGCTAGGGAAAACATAAATAACCGAAGGTTTTTAGGTGATGTTAGGTAGGTGGAGTGTTGTGTAGAAGTTGGAAGGGACAGATATTGGTGGTGGATTTTGACGGAAGGTGATTAATGAGGTATAAGGTAGTGAATAATGCTTCAAGCCAGAAAGAGAGGAGGAGACTAACTGCATGGATTATGTTGCGGGAGGTTTCGATGAGGTAGCAATATTTAGGGGGTGTTTGGTATCGGATTTATCTGTAGTTTTAAGTAGGATTTAACGTAAATCCAGCCAAACGCATTCTTCGCGTCTGTAAATCCTGCGAATCCGTAAATCCGGGATTTACGAATTTACGGCATAAATCCCGGTAAATCCGGGTAAATCCTAATTCCATTCTTCGGCGGATTTACGGGATTTGGGCGAAGAAGCGCGCGAAAGGAAGAAAGTTACCTTCACAGCGAGCAAGCGACCGTCGTTGCTTCCGATCGAAATGTTCTAACTTCCGATCCGACAGGAAGGGAACGTCATCGAAGGATCGAAGTCGAGCAGCAACCAAGAGGCGCGACTCGTGCTATCTCTACACCTCTGGAAGCAACGAAGCCTAACAGCAACGACGAAAAACAGAAGATGAAAAGCAAACCCTATATCGTCTTAATTAATATAATTTAAAATATTAATAATTAAGCAAATTAATTAAGCATAGGGTCATCTTAAATTTATATTAATTAGTAATTTATATTAGTCTTTTTATTAATTTTAATTTTGTTAACATAATTAGAAATGATAAATTTTATTTTATGATCATAATCTAAAAAATTGATTCTTAATATTCATGTGTTAGTAAGACTCTCATTGGGCTCTTTAAGGCTGTTGTGTAGAGAGGACCTTCGGGATTTGGAAAGAACGTTTTCAAGTGCTTACACACATGAGAAAATTTACTTTTACTGTTCAAGCTGATTTGGTTATATTTGGTTAATTATTTGGCTTAGAGTTATCTGAACGTTAAAACATGTGTATTGAAGTAACTGAATATTACTCTTTGAATTTTAAATCTTCAACTATTTTAAATCCTGTAATCTGTTGCCAAACATCTTCTCTGGATTTAGCAGGATTTAGAAATTATCATACCAAACACATTTCAGGATTTATCAGCCTGGGATTTACTAAATCCTGTAAATCCGGATTTAGTAAATCCTACTAAAATTGAATCTAATCCAATACCAAACACCCCCTTAAGTTTGGCCACTCTATTTTGTTCCAGAGTATATGAGTAGCTGAATTGATGGATGATTCTTTTTGAAAAAGAATAGAGATGTATTCACCACCACCATTAGAGCATAGTATTTTAATTTTGCGTTGAAAAGGGTTTTCAACCATTTTGACAAAACTGATGAAAATATGCAGAACCTCGGATTCGCAATGCATTGGAAATAACTAAGAGAAGCAAGAGTAGTCGTTTACAGAGAGAATGTAATCTTTAATTTCATTTTGATCTGCATGGCTTTCAAATTAAGGATCTGAAAACCCATGAAGTTCTTCTACAAGGCGCTAGCTCCCATGGACTCTACCTGATCACTAGCTCCAATTTTGCTCCAGGACACATCGCTCTCATTGCCCAATTCGACATCAGCAGGCTGTGGCACTCATGCCTTGGTCATCCTCACAGTTTTGTAACTACCGCAGTCTTATAATCCCTTAGTTTGCCCTCTAGTTTACTAATTTCTATTGTATCTCTTGTAATGTGGCTAAAAGCCACAAGTTGTCTTTCAAACATCAAAATATGTAACAAAACCTTTATCTTTAATACATAGTGATGTGTGGGGACCCTCCCCCATTTTATCTCAAAATGGTTTCAATCATTAAATTATTTTCATCAATATTACACCAAATTTTGTTGGCTTTACTTAATGAATTCAAAATCTGAAACCTATCAGAAATTCATACACTTTGTCACCATGGTCGAAAATCAATATCACAATCGAATTCAATACTTTCGATTCGACAACGGTGGTGAATATACATTAACCCACTTCAAAACATTCCTTGCCAACAAAGGTATCATACATCAACCCATATGTCCCTACACACCTGAACAAAACGGCATTTCCGAACGCAAGCATCAGCATCTTCTCGAGACAACACGTGCCCTTTTACATGAAGCCAATCTACCACTCACATTTTGGGATGATGCCATTCTCACCTCCACCTTTCTTATTAATCGCTTACCCTCTAAAAATACTTCTCTTCAATCCCCCTATGAACTCTTAACCTCCAAACCACCTAACTACGCTCAATTAAAAGTCTTTGGCTGTCTCTGCTTTCCTTGGCTCAAGCCATTCACCCCTAATAAACTCTCTCCATGCTCTACACATTGTATCTTTCTTGGATACTCCAACTCCATCAATGTCTATCATTGCTACAACCCGTCCACAAATAAAATCATCATGTCCCGCCATGTTGTCTTTCATGAAGACCACTTTCCCTACTCCACCATGCAAACAAAACACACACCCTCCACCCAATCACCTACACCCCCAACTCCTCATTCCCACTTCTGTCACTCCAACCGAACCTCCAACTGAAGTCTCCACAACCTCCATACCACCTACAGAACACCCTTTATCCTCCCTAAAAAAGTCTACAGATCGCCACTCCACCTCCAACCGAGCATCATTTGCTCTCCAACGCCACATCAAGCTTCCCAATCAAATGTTCTAGCTCCCTCTCACCCAATGATTACACAACTCAAAATAAGAAGCCAGAAACCAAAAAAAATCTTCACTCTAGCTACCACTCAATCCATTCCATCCACTCCAACCAGATTCATTCAAGCTACCAAAGACTCCAATTGGCGTGCAGCTATGCCTGATGAATTCTATGCCCTCCAAAATCAAGGCACCTGGTCCCTCACCCCACCACCCCCTAATCAACCTATTATAGGCTGCAAATTAACCTATCGCCTCAAACTCAAACCTAATGGTACCATTGACCGCTACAAAGCTCGACTTGTAGCTCAAGGCTTCACCCAACAATTCAGTGTTCACTTCCATGAAACCTTCAGCCCAGTTGCCAAAATGCCAACCATTCGACTCCTCCTCATCATTACTCTCCATAACAATTGCCATATTCGTCAATGGGACGTCTCCAATGCCTTTCTCCATGGACTCTACAAGAAACCATATATACGAGACAACCTCCTAGATTTGTCGATCCCCTAAATCCAACCCAAGTCTGTAAGCTTCATAAAGCCATGTATGGTCTTCATCAAGAACCACTTCAATGGTTTCAAACATTCTCCACCTTCCTTCTTAACCGTGACTTCACATTGAGCAACTTTGACCCATCTCTCTTCATCCATAGATCACTTACTACCCAAACGTTCCTTCTTCTTTACGTCAATGACATTCTCCTCACAGGAAATAATCCTAGTCATATTTCCTCCCTCCTCGCTGATCTTAAACATCACTTCAAGCTCAAATATCTCAGACCAGACTCCTTATTTCTGGGCATACAAATGGAACAGCAAAGTAACTCCTACTTTCTCCATCAATCCACATATGCGGCTAACATCCTATAGATGCCCGGTATGACAACCTGTAAACTAGCTTCCACACCTATTTCTGTCAAAAACATCCCCTCACTTGACGGTCACCTTCCATTTTTCGATCCAACACTCTACCACAAGATTCTTGGCTCCCTCCAATACTTAACCATTACACGTCCTGATATAGCCTTTGCAACAATCCTTCTCTATCAAGCCATGCATAGAACCCTCAACCTCCACTATCAAAAACTAAATCGCCTGCTCCACTACATTAAGTGATCGCTTTACTTCATCCTTCCCATTACCTGTGGAGAGCTCACACTCTGCACCTACTCTGATGCTGACTAGGCCTCCGACCCAATTGACTGCCAATCTACTTCAGGCCATTGTTCGTACGTTGCAACACACTCATATCTTGGAGTGTAAAGAAGCAACCAATTGTCGCCAAATCCTCCATTGAAGCAGAGTACCTTGCCCTAGCCTTAGAACAGCTGACATCATTTGGCTTCGGTGTCTTCCAGCTGACTTCACTATTCCACAAGCTACAGCTACCCCACTACACTGTGAAAGCATCTCTGCAATGCCCCTGGCGAACGATCTGGTATTTCATACCTGCACCAAACATATTGAGATGGACTATCACTTCATTCGTGAATGAATTAGCTCCAATGAGATTATCGTATATCACATCTCTTCTAAGGATCAACTAGCTGACATTCTCACCAAAGCATTGTCTCCAGTGCACTTTACTCAACTTTGCTCCAAACTAACTATCGAATAGCTAGAAACTTAGTTTGCAGGGTGGTGATAAGCTATATGCACCACAGTAAAAAGCAAGCATACATCAACTGCTCCTATCCACTACCTTATGGTTCAACATATGTAACTGGAGCATACTTCCACTATCTCACATAATTACCTCACCTCTGTATACACTGCACATCACAACTTCCTTCTCCCTGTTAACATTTATATATACTGCCTCATGTAAATAGTGAAAGCATGGAAAACATTATGAAACCAAAATGTTCTTCTTATTGATTTCCATCTCTCATTACTCTCCTCTAGCTCTACTGTTCTGCTTGTTCTACAGATTTCATGGTAAGTGGTGATGTGAGGGTATGTGGTAAGATTGAAGGTGAGTTTGTGGAGTTAAGAGCTGCTGAAAGATTTTGGTCAAGAAGGTGCCAAGCATGGATTACAGAGTTAGGTTTGAGTTCTCTAGCGGCTAAGAGGAGATGATTGGGAGGACATGTGATCTAGTTGGGTATCCATCAAATTTGTTGGCGGTGAAGAGTTTACTTTATTGTAGCCTCATATAGTGTAGTTATCGGTGGTGAGTTGAGCATGAAAAATGCTTTTGATGTTGGACATCAAGAACTTGAGAGAGGGTGGGATGGGTGGATCATTAAAGTTGGTAGGATCTATGAGTGAAGACGATGGTGCATATTGTTGGTAGGTCGACGAAGACACTGGGTTATCCATGAAAGAGGTAAGGAAAATAGTAGTGTTGTTAAGCTTCTTGGTTTGATACTATGAAGACTAACTGAGATAGAAGAGCTCTCACACTAACAGTGGAAGCTTGCAGAACCTTTAGGCACATTAGCAAAAATAGAGCACCGCAACCAAGCCAAAGAAGAAATGAAACTATAGAAACTCATAATAATTCCATGCTCAACAGGTCGCACTTACTCATCTAAAATTTAAATAATTCACTTAATTATACATTTAATTGAATTTTAAGAGCAATTAATAATAATTCACTATATTGGCAGAATAATGCTTACAGTTATATAAAATTCAATAAATAATATAAGGAAAGTAAATAAATAAGTCTCCACATGTCAATGCAAAAATTAATAGATTTTTCTCATGCTCTTGTACATCCCATCAAAAATAAATATCATAATTCAGGCCTTTATAACTCTATATACTAACATATAAAAAACCCTTATACCTCCAAAATGCTTAGTAAATATAAGATTAAAAAATTAAGGCCCTTATAACTCCCTAGTCCCTATGCATTCAGGACTAGAACATTCTCCACCATCATATCTCCACATAATCATATATTTTAAGCAGATAAGCATATATACCTATGTAATGTAATAAAAGAAATGTAAAAAAGCCAATTTAAAAAATTCACATAAGTTTTTACTAGTAGGCAACATGTTCAACTATTGAGCAAAATTTCATATTTTGATTTTCACTAAATTACAAAGGATTATTTAGAACATTATTTTGAAACTTTAATTGTACTATATTATTATTTTGTAGGATTAAAATTATTTTTAATTGGATTAAGATAGCATACTTTTCAATTTATCCAACAAAATTTTTTTAAAAAAATATCTAATTGTGTAGAATTTTTGAATCTATAATTACACGGTGAAAATTTTGTAGGTATAAAGTTATCCTCATTTTGGGTTATAAAATTATAATTTTAGTAAAAAAAAATCATAAATTTCTATATTTTTAAAACACCAAGATAGGCAGAATATACCATACCTAAATCTGAAAAACTTTTAGAATTGAGCCTATAGCAGAAAATGAACCAGAATCGCCAAAACCTTGCTTTATAGGATTCTTTCTCTCTCTACCTCTCTCTCTCACTAGCTACCCAAGGGGATGGGAATGTGTTTTTGATTAAATGAAAATAAAGTGGATTATGATATTTTCAAAAATAAAAAAAAGATTTAGCACCACAACATTTGATGCTACTGGGCCGCAATATTCTCCACTGGAGAGCATGACACCGCAACACCGGCAATAACACCATTGTTAAAAATTATTTTTTCAAAAGAAGAAAGAGCTGAATTTTGCACTGTCTCCTACGTTGGGGTCGCAGCACTCTCTTGGGAAAATTTTTAGATTTTCCATTCATACACACAAACCTCTAAGACCCTCTTAAGAATTGATTCAAACTATCACATGCATACAAAAAAAACACAAACAAATGCAAGAGGTGTAAATGCAAAAGTTTAAGTAGACTGCTTTTACCATATTGGATTAGAATAGGTGAAACTACGCAATGCTTCAATGGGTGTTAAAATCCTCCCCTCCTTAGAAAAATATTATCCTTGATATTTCAAAAATCAGATCAATGAAATATATCATGATATAATTGTCTCATCTCATATTCCTTCTCTCAAGTAGCTCCTCTTACAATTTTGTTCTAATAATTGTAACCTACAAGTAGAATTTCTAATTCTTTCAATTATCTTAAATGGTCCAACGTACCTTGGACTCAACTTTCATTCCTTTCCAAACCTACTTATGCCCTTCATCAATCTAATCTTCACATATATAAGAATCCTCTACTAAGAACTCCATAGCTCGGAGCTTTGTATTATAATATTATTTTTATCTATCCTACACTGCTTTCAATCTATCTCTAATCAGATAAATTTTTTTAGTAGGGTCATCAACTAAGGCTGGCCCAATCAGACTTCTCTCACCCACTTCTATCCAAGTTATTAGGGTTTTACACTTCCTATTATATAGAGTTTTGTAAGGGGTTATACTTATACTTGATTGAAAACTACTATTATAGGCAAATTCAATTAGAGGGATATGATTTTCCTAGATACTCCTAAAGTCCAAAACTCATAATCTCAGAAGATGTTTATTACCTGAGTAGTCCAATCAGCATGTTGGATAAGAAATAAAATGTCCAATCTTTGCCAAACAATCTTCTATAACCCATATGTCATCATGTCCCTACCTCCATCTAGGAAATCTAATAGTAAAATCCATCATCACTTCTTCCCATTTCACTATGAAATATATAACGATTGTAAAAGATCTCCTAGTCACTGATACTCAACTTTCATTAACTGATAGGCTTCACATTTTAAAATAAAATTTACATCATTTTTCTTCAATCCAAACCACCAGAATATACCCTTGAGATCATTGTACATCTTGCTACTCCCCAAATATATCATATAACCTAAATAATGTGCTTCATGTAAAATCACTCATCTCAAATCTCCAAAACTAGGAGCCCGCAACTTCTCCTTACCAAAGATGACTCCAAAAAAAGATAATCACAGTTCATATTTCTTACTAAGCATGATTTGACCAATCAGCTTCAGATACTCCGTATTCAACTTCAAAGCTTTCTGAATCCTTTTTTGTAATGATGGTTGAATAATCATCTAAGCCAACACACTATAATCACATTAAACATGAGCAATCACTTATATCTCCAACTTCTTACATATACTAAATTAGAAGATCATAAGAAGAAAATAGAAGACTTGACACTCTATATGTGTGTGTGTGTGTATTATAAGGCTGTATGCAAAAGAACTACCTCTAATTGGTTATTTTTGAATAATTATTTTATATAAAAAGGCCAATGTCCCACATTTGATTGCAATTTCATAGCATACTACAAAAAATTTCCTTGAATAATCATAGTCGGTCACAAAAGGATTTTATGAGACGACAACCTCAAAAAGATAACATTTTTTCTTTTAATTTTAAAAATGAAGAGATTTTTTTTTTTGTGAGAAGATTGATTCTATCTAGTCCAATGAGTTTAACTTTGTTGAGTTAAAGATGAACAAAAAGACACTTGAGTCATTTTCACAAAATACTTAATCAGACAGGGGGTCGAGCTTTCACTACAGGAAAACTGTCTGTTACCGTCGGAATTTCCGGCGGATGGTATCCGCCGGAAACTAGCGACGCAATTACCGGTGGATTTGTCGCTGGTAATTGTACGACGGAATTGCCGGCGGATTATCCGTCGCTTCTTTACCGACAGATAATACGCCGCAATTGCGCCGGAAAAATTTCGTTTTCCGACGCAATATCCGCCGGAAATTACCGGCGGTTGTACCGGCGTATTTTCCGCCGGCTTACTTAAACTCGACGAACTAGAACCGGCGGATGTTCCGCCGGTAATAATTCCAACGGAGTATCCGCCGAAAAATCCGCCGGTAAAGGCCCTATTTCGATCCATCCCGCGCCTGGTTCCTCATTCTTGTCTCGTTCGGCTTTTGTGTTCGATTCCGCTCCGACGACATATTCCGTTCCTTCGACGTCGGTGGACTGGCGGACTCTCCTTCTCCGGCGACACTCCGACGACACTCCGACGACGTTCCTTCGTCACTAGGTTTCGCTCCTTCGATGACGTTCCTTCGGAATTCCTTAGACGACGTTCCTTGGTGTGGAGGTAACACTCTCTTTTCTTTAGTCATGGATGTTCTTACTAGATTGTACCATTGTGTGATATTATTAGTAGAATTCAAATTGGATTGTTGAAGTGGAGGAATGCATTGGGCTTGTTGTGTGATAGAAAAGTCCCCCTCAAGCTTAGGGGCTGTTTGGTAAAACCTAGGATTTCATTTAAGTAGGATTTTGTAAATTCTCTAAATCCGGATTTACCAAATAATTTTCCAAATCCTAAGGGGGTTAAATCCTGAAAACTGTTTGGGAGTTTACTTAAGTGGGTCTAGGGCAAGGAGAGGGATTTGGCCAACCAAACCAACCCATGCAGTATGGTGTAGAATATTGGCCATTAGAAAATCTGGATTTACAACGTAGCTTTCGTAGGAATGTCTAAGAGCAGGGAGATGGACTCCCATAGTCAGTGGAATTTCGGAAATCCGGTATTTAGAGCGATCATATGCCGGAAACTAATAACATAATAATGTCATTTTTTTGTTATTTTTTCGTCGGAAATAAGCCGGAAAATCCGCCGGAAATATTACCAACGGATTAAATCCGTCGGTAATATATTTCCAACGCGCGAATTACCATCGGACGGAGTTTCGTCGAAAATCCGCCGGAAATCGTATATTTCCGGCGGATTTTCATTGTTACCGATGGATTTTGTCCGCCGATAACAATGAGTTTTCCTGTAGTGTTTCTAGGTATTAATGAGTAATGAATACCTAATCTTTAAGTATTAATTATAAAATAATGGATACCAGGCTCTTGGGTACAAATTAATTAATTAAGTGTCACATGTTTCATTAAGCTCTAAGAATTTGATTACCAACACATTGAAGTCACTTTGCTTGTTATAAAGCACATTGTATTGATTATGGCTTGTTAACACCAAATTGCCTTTGATCTTGCCATCCATCTTTATTAATCTTCAAAAATTTTATTGATAAGAGTGCAATATTTATTTATTTGAATACCTCAATATTACTACATTAGAGGATTGGCATTTTCTATGAATGTTTTTCCTGAACAAATGTATTTACAAACATAGATTATTATTTTGTATCCAAGAGATATAATGTTATATGAAAATAAGATTAATAAAAAATATTCCACAATAAAATGTTTAGGATTAATTAAATAAGGCTCTGCAGAAGAAAGCCTAATATAAATGAGATATTTAAAATGGATAATACATCAACCACATAAAATGATATATGGGAGAAGCAAGTGTCTTCTTGTCATACTAGTTTTTCTTTATTTCAATTTGAAACTCAATAAACGTTCACAACAGTTTAGTTTCTGAAAGAATCTACTCACAATTTATTTGATCAAGCGGCTCATATAAAAAATCTTATAAACTTTGGAAGGGTGAACAATTACCAAAAACATATAAGAGTATAAGATTCATTGTTACTATACAATGGGCATTTCAAGAATTATTTTTAATTCAAAGATTTAGTACAAATTAAAGCTAGCTAAAGAAAATATAACAATTTTAGCCTTATTTTAAAAAATAGTGCATAAATTAAAGTATTCTAAAATTGATTTAAGAAAATTTGGAAATGATTTGACATCAATATTATCAAATATAATTTTCCCAATTTTAAAATTAAACGATGTATATTCACTAAACAATGTAAATTATTGGGCTGTCAAAAATAATACCTGTAATTTTAGAAAATCAATTAAAGCTAATTTTGAAATAACTTTACAAATAATTAATTAAGTGAACTAGGAGGAGAATATTAATTGAGGAAATGGATATCCAACCCTAGAAATTGAGTGTCTATATATAAGAAAAAGGAATATCACTATCTGAGCTATAGATAAGAACCAGAAAAAAAAAATTCATATGATGTTAGGTAACTGAGAAATAAACATATCCTAATGGTCAAGGTATAGTAGAAGCACAAAACTAAAAAAGAAACTGCATGGGAGAAATTATCTGAGATGAGATAGATATACCCTAATATGCTTACTTGACTTGAGTGTAAAAAAAATAAAGATGATATTTTTTGAGGAGAGAGAATTTTAATACCCACTAACATACACCCATTCTAACCCTGCTTAATAAGTCTTGTGTGATGGAACTTATATATTTTCATTATGTGTGAGTTTGAGAATGGTCTGCTTGAATGTGAATGTTAGAATTCTATTCTAAAGAATATCCCAAGGGTCTGCATATCCATGAACATGGAATCTAAAATTTTCCCTTGGCAATGCTTTGGCACTGGGTTTGGGGGCATTACAATGCTAAGTTCTCTGGTTTTTCAATTTTTATATAAATAGTGTTGACGGAGAGAGCTGTTGTTTAGAGCGCCACGACATTAGGTCAATTTTTTATATAATATAAAATTTCACTTCATTTTTATTTTGGGTAAAATCAAAATCTCTCTTAAGCTATCATTTAGGCTTCGTTTGGGACAGCTTCTTTAATGCTTCTTGAAGTAGCTTTTTAGTGCAAAAATTTTAATTTTTATACTAAAAAATTGTTTTAAGAAGCAGTTAGAAAGCCATTCCAAATGAAATCTTAGAGATATAAAGCTAGTTTCGAGGGATTTTGATCCATTTTCTACTATCGTCCCAGTTTAGAAGTTGTCTGAATTGAGATAGGTTATATTCTGCTTATCACAATTTTAATAATGTTAGAATTTTGAGATTTTTTTAATTAAAATTATAAATTCAAAGCGTAAAAATAGGAATAACTTCACTGTGTAACTTTTTGTATGTTATAGATACAAGAGTTCCGGTCATTTTAATATATATTTTTTAATTTTCTCCGGGTAAAGGGAAATTGTGCTATTTTTAGCGAATTGGAATCTTCTTCCTACAGATTTCTTGTAAAACCGTCAATACAATTGATGCCCAAACTTCAGTTTTACCATAGACATCACATGTGAGAGGCCACAATGCTACTATAGTAAGAGTGACAAGAACTTTAACTCTCGCCTCCAAGATCAAAATATAGGCTCTTCCCTCTTGATTTCACAGGAAATCCAAAGAGAAATGAGGTAGAAGCTCTCAATCTCGCAAATTCACCCACCTTCTCTCGCTCAATCTGATGCTCTGGCTCCAAACTCTCGGTTCGTACATCCCTTTCTCCTTTTTTATCCCACCTGCTCTTGATAAATAGAAAGCACAAAATACAAGAATGAGACTATACCAATAGCTATATATAAAGCTCTAGATATTCATTAATTAAGAGAAACATATAAAGTTTGTTGGAGAACTTTATATGGTAAACAAATATTGAAAAATAATTCAATCATTTAATACATGGAACTAGAGATTATGCGCCATAATATTTTAATCATTAACAAATTATTTATAACCATCTTAATTATTATCTTGAAAGTTATGTGTTGCAAATTTATGATTGAGTTTTGAGGTTCAAGAAATATTTCAATGATTGAACAAAAATAGGCGCAAGATATTCTTTTCTATTTCCTTACTAAAAAAAATGCATTCCTTATTATTTTAATTTTATTTGTATATTATCAATCACATATGAGAGACATGCACATGTCTTATTTTGATTAGGTATCAAATGCAAAATATTGTGACAAATGTCTTCACATAAAAATAAAAATAAAAATTGCTCTAAGTCAAACAAATAAAAAAATCACTTTTATTTATTTTCCACTCAACCACATACTTCCAAATAGTTCTAACACCCAAAGGGCCAAAATGTGATTTTTATTTTTTCTTATTTTGGGGACAAAGACCAGCATTTTTTTTTAACAAAATATTTTATTAGAAACAAAAAGGTTACACGAAGCATAGAAGCCAAAATTACAAAAAACAAATGAAAACAAAAGCATAAATCAATCCAAAGGCTCTGTAATTGTCCAAGGCTACCAGCTTTCAGAAAAAGTAGCTTAGACCATCCAATTTGGTGAAGCAAAACGCGAAGCAGCCAACCCACCCGAACAAAAGACGATCACCAAAGGTTGCCTCGAGCCACGTCGATGAAAAAGTGAGCCCCAGGCACATCATCGCCTGGCAAAACCAACGTCTAAAGGAATAAAATCCTAAATCCATGCAATAAGCGAACAGGAAAGAAAAAAGACCAACATGCAACTGCTACCGCCCAAAACAAACTCAAGAAGGTGAACAATAAAAATTACCTACCTCGATTGCCCCTCCCACGACCCCTCCCATGAGAGGTGGCAGACACAATCGGCCGGTCATGCAGCAGGGCAAAAATATTCCGAGTATCATCACAGCCCTCAGACTCCAAAGAGTAACCAGAATCAAATTCATCCTCAGACGAACAATGAAGCCAATCTATATGAGTCCTCACATCTAACCCAGAGTTGTCTCCCACATGATACACTAAAGCGTGAGGCTCAATTAATTTAACAGGTACCTCAACTAACGAAGGAGGAACTATATCAGCCGCAAGAACTATAGGAGAAACCAGAATATTCGAATTATCAACCAAAAGGCCAGCAACTTGATCAATATGTGTAGCAGGGGAGGTATCAACACAAACCAAATCCATAATCGCCAATCCAACACCAAATTCAACAACACGGACTTGAGGCATCCGAAATAAATCCACAAAATCCATAGCCATAGCAGGCCCAACAAGCCCAGGCAGACTGGACGGGGCAGACACAGACCCCAAAGGGGGACATGAATTAACAACACAACCTCCTTCACTTGCACAACCACAAGAGTCCAGAGTCACAGGCATCACCCCACAATTCGAGATGGGAGACTCAATAGGAGAACTAATAGAATTAATACAAACATCAGTTCCCAAAACTGCCACCTCATACTCAAAATTAGCAATAGAAGCAGGAACTAGCATAACAACAACAGACGACAAAACAACCTCCTCATCAGGACAAACAACAACCTCATCAACCACCACCCCTATATCAGAGACCCCACCAATAACCCCATTACTAAGAATCTTATTCATAAGGAAATCAGTGCAATTTGCAACACCAACAATAACATTTTCATCAGCACCAGAAGCCTTTCCAACAGTCGTAGGTTGCTTAAGCCTAGCCGTTAGATCAATCAAATGATAGAAAAAATGCTCAAGCTAATTAAGAATCTAACACAGGTTAACAACGCAATTATGTGGCCTCGCCACCAGTTATAGCCGCCATTGATGTTGCGACTAATTATCTGTTTGTGCTAAAAACATGTTTAAATTGTTTTGGTGCTCTTTGAAAACTATCGGTATTTGAAAATCCAAAGCATTTAGAAGGTTGCATTTCAATTGAAAGAATGTTGATAGTAAATTTGGATTTGAACATTATTTAGACTTCATTTAAGACAGTTTTCTTATTATTTTATTCTTTGGATTGAAATCATAATTTTTATTTGTCCAATACTTTTCATTATTTTTAAAATTGTTTTTTTAGAAAGCTACTTGCTACAGTTAATTTCAAAAAAGTTACTTTCTCGAGTATCTTTATAAACACTTTTACAAAAAATTTCAACCATCCCAAACGAACTCTTCATTTGGGTAAAATTAATCCTGCTCAACTGCAGCGGTCTTCTATCGATCATCGTCATTCTCACCTGGTTATGGTCGCTGTCACATGTTGCTGGCGACTTTTGATCAATTATTATTTCAATTTTTTTGTTATTTTACTTTATATTCTCTTACTTTAAATTACAAAAAAATTAACTCTGAAAATTTGATTGTTGAAAAACTAATTTTTATTTGAAAGGAATAATTTGAACATATTCTGAAAAGTAGTAATTAATTTCTAAGAATGATATTAAACTGGAAATTAAGCAATAATAAAGCTAATCAAAATGGATGGGACGAAAGCGGGATCGTTAGGGCCGTCAAAATTGGGTCACGGGTTGGGTTCGGGACCAGCCCGGAACTGACCCGGCATTGTTCGACCAGACCCGAACCCGACCCATTTTTGCAAATGGTTTTTGAACCCGAACCCGACCCGCTTCGCACATGTTTTACTAAAATTCTTTATTTAATTTGATTTATTTAAAACTAAATCAAATTAAGGTAAGATTTACTTCAATTAATTTAAAATAAACCAAACTTAATTCAAACTGGGCAACATGGTTTACTATTTTTTGGAAATAATATTTACTTATTTTATAAAAATCTTTTAAAACCCTCCTAAATTAATTAAAAATGGGTCAAATCGAGTTAATTTTGAGTTTCCGGGTCAACCCGAACCCGACCCAATTTTACAAATGGGTTCAGGCTTGGGTTGACCCGAACCTGAAATTTTTGGATCGGGTTCGAATCGGGTTTTCGGGTCGTGCCAAATATTAACACCCCTAGGATCGTGTTCGTGAAGCATGAGGACTAGTTTGTATTTTCGACTTTTCATCAACAACAATAGTTTTAATAGAGAAGAGAGAAATCAGCAAGTGAGAATCACATTTAAAAATGATGTGAAAATAGTTTTTATTAAGGGCAATATCTAAAAAGAAATATAGTAATTTCAATAATTAGAAGAATGAACACATTTCTTTTTTATTTATAAAATAGAACAAGTTATCTATTATTGTTTATAAACATAATTAATATTAATTATCATACTATTATAAACGAAATTCAATCTACAAAATAAAAAAAATTAAAATTTCTCCAAGTTTATATTTAAAATTCAATTATCCCAAAATTTTAAATTTAGTTCACTTAAAAATTAAAAATAAAATAATAGTGCTTTTGCTTATTCTATTGTTAGAGATGGTGGTGCTCTGATGAAGAATCTCTTATTATTTATTTAGTGTATATATTCCCTTTTAAGTATCAAGGAGTTCAATAAAAAAAACAAAAACAAAAAAAAATAATTGTTGCGGGCTAGAATATACGCGATGATAGAGATGAAGTTTTACATCTTAGTGTTGCACGAATATCTAGCTCACACACAAGGAACACAAGATTTTTTACGTGGAAAACTCTTAAAAAGGGAAAAACCATGGGACCTGGCCCAGTTGAAATGATTCCACTAGAACTTGAGTTAATTACAATGGGCTGACTCGCCTCCGAGGGCGATCAGATTACAAGTATCAACCGTCGGGTTGAAGTCGGGGGTATGTGAAAATTTGATGTCGCGCTGGTGAAACTTCGGGGTCTTCAGGTGTTCTGGCAGAACTTCAGGTCCTAGGTGATAGTCCGACAGAGTGCAGGGGCTCAGGTGGCGATCTGGCAGAGGTCAGAGCCTCAGGTGGTGGTCCGGCAAAGAGCAAGGCCTCAGGTGGTGGTCCGACGAAGTGCATGGCCTTAGGTGTTGGTCCGGTGGAGTGTAGGGCCTTAGGTGGTGATCCGGCGAAGTTGAGGACGTCAGGCGGTGGTCTGGCGGAGTTCAGGGCCTCAGGTGGTGGTCCGGCGAAGTGCAGGGCCTCATGTGGTGGTCTGGCGGAGTACAGGGCCTCAGGTGGTGGTCCGGGGGAGTGCAGGGCCTAAGGTGGTGGTCCAGCGGAGTGCAGGGCCTCAGGTGGTGGTCCAGCAAAGTGTAGGGCCTCAGGTGGTGGTCCGGCGAAGTGACGGCGTCAAGCGTTTGTCTGACGGTCGTCGAGGAGGAGCAAGGAGGAAAGAGCTCTATCTTTCTCTCTTAGGATTAGGTGTCTTTCTCAAGAGGAGAGGGGGCTCAATTTATAGATTTTTAGGAGTGGCATAGCCCATAAATAGGTGGAAGATCAAGGGTAGTTAGGGAGTTGTTTGAATGGACGGCTGATATTGAATCCCTTGATCGTTGAGTGTTTGCTAGATATTTGGAGGCCTTAGAGATATCAGATTTTGGTGATCATAGGCTCGTCTGATTTGTCTCATCGAGACGCTTCATTCAACTATAAGCACATCATATTTGGATACCGTTTGGTAATCCAAATTATGGTTTGAACCTTCCAACAGTGCCTCAGACCCTTGATTTGGACCCACTTGGGCTCGGATCTGATTGGATTTGGTATCATTAGGTTTTTATTTCCAAGACATTCAGTTCGATTGCAAGTTTGTTGAAATTGGAGTTCAGATGGTTTCAATTTTAATTTTAGAAGTTTACCATTTGATTTTACCTCGAGATTCGTGCCTGATCAGGATAATTTTTTAAGGATGTATCAGTTTCCTCCTATTTTCAGACGTCGAAGCTCTAGAAGTCCAAAAATATGTGTCACAATTTTTGGGGGGTTTTTTGAAATGACTTAAAATTTAGAAATAACCAATCTTGTTTGTAGAGGTCCCAAACGGCTTCAAAAGTGTCAAAATTGAGTCCGGAATTTCAAAAAACGGTCCGAGGGACCCCAAAAACTTCCGATTTGACCTTTTCGGGCCCAAAAATGAGTTAGGGCAGAACAGCCACTACTGACCTCCGCCAATAGCCGGCGCGCCCGCATGCTGCCCAGCGCGCCCGCCCTTGCCCGGCTTGCCCGCGCGCTGCCCGGCGCCTCATGAGCTCGTAATTGCCCAGTGCGCTACCCGTCCTGCCCAGGCGTGGCTGACGCGGCAAAGCCGCTGGAGCGACTTACGCACTGACCAAGCAATTATCCCGGTTGACCGGCTAACTACCGGCAGTTGGTTTGACCACCGACGTCAGTTAGCCTAACCGCCGGCGATTATGTCAACTTTTTTTTTTTTACTAAACATAATATATATATATATATATATATATATATATATATATATATATATATATATATATATATATATATATATATATATATATATATTCAAAATTCCTAAAATAGCCTACCCCAACTATAAATAGACCCCCCTAGGCCTTAGAATTTGCACCTTCTCCCCTCCCCTCACTTTTCTTTCAAGTGAGGCCCTCCCCTGGCCCTGAATGGGTGGCATCCCTCGTCCAGGCCCAGGGCCCCTCTTTGTAAGAAAGAGATTTCCTCCCCTCTGCCCTCCTGCCCGTCTGCCCTCTTCCTACACTAGAGGCATTCCCCTAGTTTTTGGCAGGGCCCCACCCTATACAGAGGCCATGTCGGGCAGTCGTCTTCCCTCGAATGATCCTACAGTTAAAAGAAAAATTGCCACCACGCCTGATGTTGAACGGAGGCCCTACAAGAGGGCGAGGGTGGATGATGCAGCATCCACGATCATGGGTGATGTCTTGATTGTTCGACACAAGAATTTTCATATCCCAAATGATGTGATGATGGCGGTTCCCAAGAGGCCTTCCTCCTCCTGGGTACTTGACTGTTTGCGAGACTAGTTTGCGAGCCGGGCTGCGCTTTCCACCTCCTATTGAGCTGATTGAAATTTCAACAAGATGCGGAGTGAGTTTATCTCAATTTTTTTATTGGTCCATGTTAGTGATGGTGGGGCTGATTGCGCTCTTCAGATATCGGGGAGCTGTTCTGACACCTGAACACCTCTTATAGATGGGCTGACTTACCAGCAACACGCAGGGGCATGTCACTTTCAGGTCCAAATGGCTGGACATGCGTACCCGAGATCCTATGAAGAGCTGGGCCAGTGCCTTCTTTTTTGTGAGAAATGACTGGGGCCTACTTGAGAAATGGGGGAAGATGAGGGACTTGCCAGCTCCGTTGCACGTCAGGGAGGAAGATGTAATGAAGCTCTTGAAGGTTCCCGATATCGAGCATCTTCTATATGAGGTTCGTTATTTAAATAAGTATATAGAAGAAGAGTTCCTGTTCAAGGTCGGTATGTCCTTTCCTTCTGGGAGATCAGAAGCTCGGATGCTGAAGCTGACTTCCAAGGTTCTCGAGCCACCAATCCCAGCTCCAAAGGTGGCTCCTAAACAACCGGCAGAAGGTGGAGACACCCAGGTTTTGCTAAAAAAGAAGAAGTTGGAGGGGGTTGGGACGAGTACAAGCAAAGTTCCGCCTGTCTCTTCCCCTGTCAAGTTTCGTGTTCCTGGGGACGTCTTGAGCCACCAATGTATCGGACACCGCAAAGCTGATGACTTGGTGAGTTATATCTTCCTAATGCTTCTTTTTTGTCTATTCTGGGATGGCTTCTTACACTCTTTCCTTTCTTATTTGAGTTGTCACAGCGTACAGAGCTCGAGGCCGAGCTAACACGGGCCCTGAACGAATGGAATGCTAAATTTGTGAAAGTCAAGTACCTTCAAAGAGAGTACAAGCAGAAGTACGATCATAAGACTAGAGAGGCAAAGATGCTGGAGGAGCTGTGCTGGTGCAGGACTGAGCTGGTGAAGAAAATATAATCGGTATCCCTGTAGAATCAGCAGATTGATCGTCTTTAGGTTGATCTTAAGAGGGCACAAGCGATGATTACCCAGCTTCGTAAGGATCAGAGGGCTTCTATAAGGAAAGTAGCGGTGCTCGAGGCTGAGAATAAGAGGTCCCAGACTCTTATTGCCGAGAAGGAGGCTGCCTTGACTGGTTTTGAGTCTTTGAGGGTTATTGAGGATTTCAAGAAGTCGATAGCCTTCAAGATCATCAATTAGGACCACATTCAGGAGGCTCGCGATCACATTTATAAGGTAGAGGTGAAAGCTTTGGAGCAGCAGTGTATTGACTAAAGGTTTATCTGGGGCTTCTTGAAGCGAGTTTGTCTGGTGCAGTGGAAGGCTGGAGTTGAGGTTGAGGGGCTGACACCTAGCCAGGCCTTAGATGACTTTCCTCGAGATTCTGATGGTGACGAGATAGAGAGCGAGCTGCAGAAGGTATTTTCCCTGGAGGTTGATGACGAGATTGTGGATATAGAGTAGATCTTTGTTAGTTGTACTTATCTGATCTATCTTAGTGCTTTTTATTTATGTTAGATGTTTGTGTTCATATGTATTATCTTTTATGATTTAGTAGTGAATTATTTATACATTTATTAGTGAAAAGTATTTTAGTGCTTTAATTTCAGCTCAAGTGAATTTTATTTATGCTCCCTTAAGGTACTCGACTTGTCTGAGGCCGTCAGATAATGCCTTCCAACTCATGTGAAGGAAGTTGGATTGGACCCACTCAGGAATGAATAGCCAGTAAGTGAGAGTTCAAGATTGAATGACATCTGCCAAGGTTGTTCGACCTTTCCAAGGTTGTTGACTATAGCATTGTATAGTGCTATTTAACCTATGTGAAAGAGGTCAGATCGAATCCCCCTGGGACCGATTATCCAATGATTGAGGTGCAACAAAAAGTGTGTATGTCTCAAATCGAGGATATTATATACAAGTGACATCCACCTAGGATGTTTTGACCTATCCTAGGTTGTTGATTGAAGCATTTTGTAATACCTTCTAACCTGTATGGGAGAGGCCGGATCAAATCCCCCTGGGACTGATCATCCTGTGATTGAGTTACAATAGTGATTGCATTTTACTCGAATCAAGAATTTAAGATTGAAGTTCATTGTATGTGTGAAATCATCATTACAATTCTACTTGAAGAAGGCGATAATGTAACTGAACAGGGGGGAAACAGAGTTTTACTGCATTAAACAACATCACACTTCCCTGATATAATTCAGGGGTAGGAGCTACAAGTGTTACTGATAATACGAGAGGTAAATGACATTTAACACTGAAGACATACAATACATAAAACAAATAATACTTCTATCTTCTACTGATAGTATTTGCAAAGATTGTCCACATTCAGGTCCGAGGAAGCATTTTTCCCTCAGCATCCTTCAGTTTGAAGATACCGGGCTTCACCATGGCTACCACCAAGTATGGACCCTCCTAGAGGGGGGAGAGTTTTTTGCATTGAGGACCTTTTCCTGCCGCCTCGATGCTTCTCAAAACTAGATCCCTAATCGATACACAGCGGGTTTTCATTCTACGATTATAGTGACAGGCAACTCTTTGGTGATACGCAGCAGCCTTGAGCATCACCTCGTCTCTTGCCTCTAGAAGGAGGTCTAGATTATGTCTGAGCTTCTCTTCATTGCTGTTGAAGTCAAAAGTTTGAACTCTATGACTTGGGACTCCAATGTCGATGGCAATGACGGCCTCTGTTCCAAAGTAGAGATTGTACGGGGTTTCTCCTGTTGGAGTCCTTGCCGTGGTACGATAGGCCCGGAGGACATTTGGGAGCGCATCAGCCCATTGCCCCCCAGCCTTCTCCAGCCGCATCTTTAACCCTCTCAGAATTATTCGATTGGTGACTTTCGTCTGTCCATTAGTCTGCGGATGTGCCACAGTCGTGTGTACTAACTGAATATGGAGATTTTTGCAAAATACGGTAAAGACCTTTCCATTGAACTGTGTTCCATCATTGGTGATAATTTTTGCGGGAATGCCGAAATGACATATTATGCTTTTCCATAGGAACTGTTTGGCATTTGCTTCAGTAATTCTTGCCAGAGGTTCGGCCTCTACCCATTTGATGAAATAATCCACAGCCAAGATAATAAACTTTCACTGTCCAGTGGCTATGGGGAAGGGTCCCATTATGTCGATCCCCCACTAGGCAAATGGCCTGGGACTTTGTAGCATCATGATCTCCACAGCAGGTTAATGGGTGAGGTTGGCATGTAACTAGCAACTGCTGCACTTTCGTACGAACTCTAGTGCATCCTGCTTCATCGTTGGCCAGTAGAATCCTTATCTCATAATCTTCTGGGATAACGCTCTTCCGCCCAGATGTTCTCCGCATATTCCTAAATGCCCTTCTCGGAGTGCATAATTTACTTATGAGGGATGAAGGCACTTGAGATAGGGCCCCATGAAAGCCCGCTTGTATAATTCTCCACCAATGATAGTGAAGTTTGCTGCCTGCCTCTGTAGTCACATTGCTATTATCGGGTCTTCGGGAAGAGTACATTCTTGTAAGAAAGTTAGGAGGGGGTCAATCCAGGATGCCTCCCCTGAATCAATTGATTGTATTATCTATGGACCTAAAATACTTGGAAAATGGATCTCCTCGATACACTTTCTTTTGAATGTGTCACCGGTTGCAGCAGTAGCTAGTTTTGAGAGGGCATCCGCTCGTGCATTTTGCTCTCGAAGGATGTGGATAATCTGACGTTTGTTTATACGAGCTAAGAGCAGCTTTACTATACTGTAATAGAGAGCCAGTTGAGAATTGTGAACGTCGAACTCTCCCTCTACCTGTGAGGCAACTAATTGGGAATCGGTGTAGGTTACCAGGTTTTGTACTTCACAGTCGATTGCGAAGCATAATACGGTAATAAGAGCCTAGTATTCCACTGCGTTGTTTGTTGCAGGGAACTTAAGTCTGAGCCTGTATTCAAGAGTAACTTGTTGCTGAGAGATCAACAGGATTCCTGCTCTAGCGCCAAAATTTTCAGATGATTCATCAACATACATCATCTAGCACGAGGGAGAAGGAGAGGCGCTTAATGATTTATCAGATACTGAGATGGTGCATTCAACCATAAAATTTGTAAGTGCCTAAGACTTGATGTTAGGTCTGGGCAGGTAATGAATGTCAAACTCTCCCAGCTCTACAGACTATTTGATGAGCTTGCCAGAGGCTTTGGGTTTTTGCAGGATATTTTTTAATGGCAATATCATGTAGACTCCAATTGTATGGGCCTGGAAGTAGGGGCATAGCTTTCTGGCTGAGTAGACTAATGCTAATGTTGTCTTATCTGCCAAGGGATAACGTCCTTCCGTTTCAGATAAGATCTTGTTGACATAGTATATGGGGCACTGAGTAGCATTCTCTTCTCGGACCAGAACTGAACGGATTGCCAGGGAGAAAATAGCCAAGTACAAAAATAATCTTTTTCCTGGAACTAGTTTTGAGAGTAGTGGAGGTGAAGCTAGATAGGTTCGAAGTTGCTCGAAGGTCTCCTGGCATTTATCTATCCATTGAAACCCTGAGTTACGGGCCCCTCTGGGGATTTTGAAGAAGGGTAGATATTTGTCTCCAGAGCGAGCCAAGAAGCGAGAGAGTACCATTATCCTTCCGTTTAGTCTCTAGACTTTCTTGATGTTTCTAGGAGGCACCATGTCCCTTAGAGCCTTGATCTTCTAAGGATTGGCCTCAATCCCTCGATGGGTGACCATGAACCCCATAAAGTTTTTTGAGCCAACTCTGAATGTGTATTTAGAGGGTTGAGGCGTATGTTATAGGATCACGGGAGACAGAAATATTGTTCCAAATGAGAGATATGCTGTGGCTATTTAAGGCTTTTGACCAGCATATCATCCACGTACACCTCCATAGTGTACCTAATAAGGTCTTTAAATACCTTATTCATGAGACGCTGATATGTGGCTCCCATATTTTTTAGTCTGAAGGGCATAACCTTGTAGCAATATAGTCCTCAGTCTATTGAAAAGCTGTCGCCTCCTCGTACGTGGGATTCATTCTTATTTGGTTGTAGCCTGAGTAAGCATCCATGAAGCTCAGCATTTGGTGCCCAGATGTGATGTCCACTAGTTGATCGATATGAGGGAGTGGAAAACTATCTTTCAGACAGGCCTTGTTGAGGTCTGTGTAGTCTACGCACATCCTCCAAGCTCCACTAGTCTTCTTGACCATGACTACATTTATCAGTCGGGGGGATAATGTACTCCCCGTATGAATCAAGCTTCCCTGAGTTTATCGACCTTTTTTTCGATTATTTGTTGGTGTTCTAGGGCAAAACTCCGCTTACTCTATATAACCAGCTTGTATGTTGGGTTTAGCTTAAGGGAGTGTGGGATTACCTCAAGGCTAATTCCAGGCATGTCTACTGGACTCCAGCCAAAGACATCCTGATTTCTTCATAGAAACTCTACATACTTTGTCTTCTCTTCTTCTAAGAGTAATGACGTGATCTGTACTGTTCTTGAAGGATGCTCATCAGATAGGAGATACAAGCAAGATCCTTGACGGGGGAGGCCTTTTAAGGAATGTCTTTATTTTGCAGATCAAACTCCTCAATGCTTAAGTAATTGATGGGCGTGGTTGAGCCTGTCGAAGATAACATGATTGTGCTTCTTCCTGATCTCCTTGCACTATGCTAATCCCTGCTGGGGTGAGAAATTTCAGCTTAAGGTGTGGGATCGAGGCAACAATCCCAAAGATCGAATGTAGTGGCCTTTCGAAGATAGCATTATACGCTGATTCTGACTTCATAATAATAAACTGGATGGAGTGTGTGGCTTGTCAGGGGAATTCTCCTAGTATAATAGGAAGGCTGATTGTACCCTCTACTCGCATGGGCCGATTGTTAAATCTGTATAACGGTCCTGCAGTAGGTTGGAGTTTTTCTCTAGCAAGACCCATGCTGAGAAAAGTGGAGTAGAATAAAACATCTACGGAGCTTCCATTGTTGACCAGGATCCTTTTGACTTTGTAGCATGGGTCGTTGATCCCTGTACTTATTACGAGGGGGTCTTGATGAGGGTTCTTTACTCCCTTTAAGTTAGAATCATTAAAGGTAATGGAATGGTCGGTACGGGACTTCTATGGAGTTAGCTCCTTGGTGACAGTGATCATAACTTGATTTGACATTAATGGACCCCGAGCATTAGTTTCAATCTCACCAACCATTTGATAATTATTCGCTGACTGCTTTTGCTGTTGATTCTGCCCCCCAATCGAGACACCTTCATCTCGGGCTGGTGGATTCTTGACAAATTATCAGAGATGCCCTTATCAGATTAGTCTCTCAATTTCTTCTTTGAGTTGTCTGCAGGCTTCAATAGTATGTCTACGACTACGGTGGAAGTGGCAGTATTGCTCCTGATTCTCAATGTTGGGCTTCAAAGGGTGTGGCCACTTGACATTTTCTTGATCTTGAAGGGCCATTAGTAAATTCGCTCGAGATATATTCAGAGGAGTATATTCCTTCCCTTGGGGAGATTCTTGCAGTGGCTGTGAGGGTCGAGGGGGCAGATTGTGACTTCCTTATTTCTTTCATTGCGAGGATTGATTTTTCGTCCCTGCTATACTTTTTTTATTCCCATTTGAATGCTCAAACTGCTTTCTATATGCATTAATGGCCTCATCGATAGAGATTTGTGCCTCCACATGATGGATCAAGTCACCATACGAAGGGACTGTGTCTCACATAAGTGATGAGTAGAAGGGTTTAGACGAAGTCCTCCGAGAAAGACTCCTCTAAGTAACTCGGGATCTACCCCCGGAATTTATCAACCTTCGGTAAAAAATCTTTGGAAGTACTCCTTAAGGGACTTATTTTCATTTTGTCAGATTCCGGAGAGGTGGAAAAAGTCTTTTATTATTCTCTAGTTGGCAATGAATTATTCGACAAACACTTTGGCTAATTTGACAAATGTTGGAATGGTTCCGGTGGGGAGTGAATAGAACCATGTACAGGCTTGTCCTTGAGGGTAGCCAGAAAGACCTGGCAGGAGCGCATCTGAGGTTCACTGGATGTGCATGATGGTTCTGTAGTGGTTGATGTGATCGTACGGGTCGGATGTCCCATCGTAAGGATCAACACTTAGTAATTTGAATCCCGTAGGAATAGGATACTGAAGAATGGCCTCAGTCAAAGGTGATGACTCCTGAAGGTCCCATTGATACAAAGATTGTCTCATGCCTCCCCCGGGGAATTCTTCTCGGACTAATCTCTGCAGTTTATGCTGTAAGGCGTTACGAGGGAGTTCGGCCATATGTGGTCAAACTAAGTTCTCAGGAGCATTCCGAGGAATGTGATGTTGCTGATCTGCATGTGAAGTATGGGTAGAGCTGGCTGTGTCAGCAAGTTCATCATCTTAACATGTTGGAGGGCATCTCCTTGGGGGATGAAGATGAAACTCGACATGGAGATACTCTTGTAGAACATCTTCGACTAGTGGTGGATCTCGAGGGAGAAGAATCTCATCAGGGGTGCTAGTACAGGTTGTCGGGTCTCTCGTAGGAGTTGAAGGATCTCTTTTTGAGAATCCTCTATTCTCTGGATGCGATCTTCTAGGGACGGTTTCCCTTCTCTAGCAGGGTTTCAGCCACCGGGGTGGAAAGAGGCAGATGCCTGGCATCCCTGATTCAGGGACTAATTCCGAGATTGATGTGAATTGGAGTGGGAAGCTCCCAAAATATTATTGCTATGCCTATTGTCCATTGCAAGGGTGCTTTAGGATAGTGGCAATGGCTTTCCCACATACGGTGCCAAACTGTTGCGGGCTAGAATATACGTGGCGGTAGATATGGAATTTTACGCCTTAGTGTTGCACGAATATCCAGCTCACACACAGGGAACACAAGATTTTTTACGTGGAGAACCCTGAAAAAGGGAAAAACCACGGGCCAAGCCCAATTGAAGTGATTCCACTAGAACTTGAGTTAATTATATGGGGCTGACTCACCTCCGAGGGTGATCAGATTACAAGTATCAATCGTCGGGTTGAAGTCGAGGGTATGTGAAAATCTGATGTTGCGTTGGCAGAACTTTAGGGTTTTTAAGTGATCTGGCAGAACTTCGGGTCCTAGGTGGAAGTCCGACAGAATGCAGGGGCTTAGGTGGAGATCCGGCAGAGGGCAGGGCCTCAGGTGGTGGTCCGACGAAGTACATGGCCTCAGATGGGGGTTCGATAAAGTGCAGGGCTTTAGGTGGTGGTCCGACGAAGTTGAGGACGTTAGGCAGTGGTCCGGCTGAGTGCAGGGCCTTAGGTGGTGGTCCGGTGAAGTTAAGGACGTCAGGCAGTGGTCCGGCGGAGTGTAAGGCCTCAGGTGGTGGTCCGGCAAAGTTCAGGGCCTCAGGTGGTGGTCTGGAGAAGTGTAGGGCCTCAGGTGGTGGTCTGGCGAAGTACAGGGCCTCAGGTGGTGGTCCAGTAGAGTACAGGGCCTCAGGTGGTGGTCCGGCGGAGTGCAGGGCCTCAGGTGGTGGTCCGGTGGAGTGCAGGGCCTCAGGTGGTGGTCCGGTGAAGTGCAGGGCCTCAAGCGGTGGTCCGGCGAAGTGACGGCGTCAAGCGGTGGTCCGATGGTGGTCGAGGAGGAGCAAGGAGGCAAGACCTCTCACTTTCTCTCTTAGGATTAGGTGTCTTTCTCAAGAGGAGAGGGGACTCTATTTATAATTTTTTGGGAGTGGCATAGTCCGTAAATGGGTGGAAGATCATGGGTATTTAGGGAGTGTTTTTAATGGACGGCCGATGTTGAATCCCTTGATCGTGGACTATTTCCTGGACATTTGGAGGCCTTAAAGATATCGGATTTTGGTGATCTTAGACTCGTTGGATACATCTTGTCGAGACGCTCGATTCGACTATAAGCACGTCATATTTGGAGACCATTTGGTAATCCAAATTATAATTTGAACCATCCAACAGTGCTTCAGACCCTTGATTTGGGCCGATTTGGGCTCGGATTTGGTTGGATTTGGTATCGTTGGGTTTGTATTTCCGAGACATTCAGTTCTACTGCAAGTTTGCTGAAATCGGAGTTCGGATGGTTTCAATTTTAATTTTGAAAGTTTCTCATTTGATTTTGCCTCGAGATTCGTGCTTGATCAGGATAATTTTTTGAGGATGTATCAATAATAAAAATAAAGTATCAAGGAATTCACCCCCACTACTGCTAGTTTGCTATTTATTTCCCTTTATGTTATTACAGTACACATTTTTGTTTTAGGTTTGCCTTTACCTACTAGAGTAGTACAAATAAATATGATATATTTATGTAATTTTTAATTATAGTATGTTTATATTGAAAATTTTAACTATAACTAAATTTAGTTATACATAAAATTTTCAATATAAACATACAATAATTAAAAATTATATAAATATATCATATCTATTTGTACTACTATAACATTTAAAAGCAAAGTGATATTTATAATTAAATATGATATAAAATTTTATAAGTATGTCAATACAGTTTTCAATATAAGTATACCACAATTAAAAATAATACAAATATATCATATATATTTGTACTACTATATATAACAGGTAAACGCAAATTTATATATATAACTTTTATATGTATGTCACTTAAGACGTCAGGTCCACGAAACTAGCTTTGAGCTAGGGTTTGCTGTTTTAGAGCGCCCCCGTTTTGCTACGCCTTGCTCGCCGGCCTTTCTGGCCTCCGACTTTCTCCCCTGGTGAGACCTTCTCTTCTCGCCAGATGGCGATTAATCTGCTAGATTTTCCCCCTCTCCATGGTGCCTCCATGTAGAGCGCCCCTCCTTCCCTTCTCCCCTCATCCTATGCCGAGAATCTCTCTGGACCATCAGCCCCTCCCAAAAATTTCCCCATGACATTTGTTTCCCCCTCTAAGAAACTTTCATTCTCGGCTATTGACCTATCCGAGGGCACTTCCATTTGGTCACTTTCCCTTGTCGGGTACTCCATTGGGCAACGACCATATTACGAGCGTTTGCTCGCTGCTATGAACAAGGCTTGGAAGCTAAAAGGATCTTTTTCTCTTTTATCCCTGGCGGACGGTTTCTTCCTTCTCAAGTTCACCTCTGCCAAAGCTTTGGAGCTTGTCTACTCGGGAGGACTTTGGTTCCTTCTTGGTAAGCCGTTCATACTCCAAAAATGGAATCCAAAATTTAAGCCAAAGCGGGATGAAACTGCTGCTATCCCTCTCTGGATTAAAATTCTGGATCTCCCGCTAGCGTTGTGGACACCTGTTGGTATTTCAAAAATTGCTAGTTATATTGGTATTCCTTTATCTGTTGATTCGCTTCCGGCCAAACGCACTAGATTAATGTTTGCAAGGGTTCGTGTTCAAATTAACAAGGACTCCACTTTGCCTGATGAAATTCCCTTGGAAATTGATGGAGAAGATTTGGTTTTAAAGGCGATTTATGACTGGAAACCTAGCCCTTGTGAAGGATGTGGTTCCTTATTCCATCCATACTCTTTGTACTAAAAATCCTAATCTTAAGCCATCTCTGCCACCTAAAGTTATTCGTGGAAGAAGTAGGAGCAGAAACCCTGTTGCCCGTATACCGGGCTCCTCCTCCAAACCTCCCCTACATAACCCCAGAAATTCTTCTCCTACTATCGAGCTGGTTAATGAAATGGCCCATAAAAATCCTGCTCCCTCTTCTGAAAAGGTTCTGGTTGATACGGCAGAGCTTGTTTCAAAACAGCCTTTGTCCCTTGCCATGAAAGACCCAGTTATCCCCAACCTAAATCTACCAAATGCTGCATCTTCATCCTCAGAACCCCTCCCATCTCTTAACTTATTTTTGCCTCCTAAAGTTTTGCTTGCAAATAGTTTTTCTTCTCTTCCTTTAGATCAACCTGCCTCTCTTCCCCCTGAGGCCGTTGACGGGTGTGAACAGGCTGATGATGAATTTTCTTATTCATCCCAATCAGTTGATGTCCAAAAATAGAGTTCTACTGGTACTTCCTCTAAGCTTACTATACCTAACCAAGCCAACTCTCCACCAAAAAAACCTAAAGCCAAATCTACCAGGAAGGCTAAACCCCCTCGGTAGTTATGTCTATGCCTCCATTTGCTGCTTGGAATGTGCGGGGATTTAATAACCCTGTTAAAGTAAGGATGTGCAAAGACCTTATAAGTTTATATTGTTGCGAATCTGGTTTTGATGATGACAAACATGTTTCCAGTGTGTTTCCAGTGTGTTTTGCTTGGCTAATCTGTTTCAGGCACAAAAGACCGCGAGCCACTCAAGCCAACTCAAGATCGGGTCCAAGTGTGTCAAATGTGTGATTTTTCCTTTTATTGAGTCAATTGTAATGTAACTGATTCCCTAGCTAAGTAACCTTGCACACACACACTCAGGGAGAGAGATTGAGTGAATTAGAGTTTCTGTTAAAAATTTTGTTCAAATCGTCCTGGACGATCCAGTTAAAACAGAAACCCTAATTAGGGCGACTAAGTTAAGAGGGTCTGATTGAGCAGATCGTCCTGGACGATCTCCGGATCGTACGGGACGATATTCCCAAATCAAAAATTCTCAGCCGCCAGATTAAGTTAGGCAAGTTTTATTTTAAGTATTTTGGTCTGATCGTCCCGGACGATACGTGTATCGTCCTGGACGATTCACTACAATCATGCCTAAATTAGTCTCGTAATTAAGGAAAGCAATTAATATTTAATTGATACGATCACATCATCCTGGACGATCGCAGGATCGTCCCGGATGATCGTGATCGTCTAGTGCATTTCAGCTATACGACCCGAACTGTGTACAGGATGATTTGGGGCCTTTTTTAACTAATCGTACAGGACGATGTCCCTATCGTCCTGGACGATCAAGTCATTTTTTGGTCGTCAAGCATAGATTTCTCTGGACGACCCGAACTGTCTTCTGGACGATTTGTCTCGATTTGCACTAATCGTCCCGGACGATCGCAGGATCGTACGGGACGATATGAACAACTTTTTCTACTTATCGTCCAGAAGAGCCTAATCGTCCAGGCTGAAACAGCTGAATTTGAACTGATCGTACAGGACGATCTATCGATCGTCCTGGACGATCTTGGCCGACCAGTTGAGATTTAGGGCAAATTTTAAGCCCTCCTTTAAAAGAATTTTTTCCAAAAATTTGGAAATATCTTTTGCTGCCTTCCTTCCCTGAGAAACCCTAGAGAGAGAGAGAGAGTTGGGAGAGAGAGAGAAGATCTTATGAGGGGGAGTTAGTGAGGGATTCACTAAGGTTGCTCCAAGCACGGATCAGAGTCGTCTTCTCCGCTCGTCGTCTTTCGTCTAGTCGGTGTTCATCGTGGGAGAATCGTTCGCAAGAAGATCTGGGGTTCTCTGCCCGCTTCAGGTGGAAGTAAAAGGAGTTCGAAGGTTCTCTGCCCGCTTCAGGTGGAAGCAAAAGGAGTTCGAAGGTTCTCTGCCTACTTCAGGAGGAAGCGAAAGGAGTTCGAAGGTTCTCTGCCTACTTCAGGAGGAAGCAAAAGGAGGTCGGGTTCTCTGCCTCACCGTGTGGTGAAAAGGAGGTGTTTTGTACAGGCTTCTCCGCCTTGCTGTGGGAGCAAAAGGAGAGACACTTTTGTTTAGTGCAATACCCGGAGGGGAGGCTCCGGGGAGTGGATGTAGGTCAAGTTGACCGAACCACTATAAAATCTGGTTTGCTTTTCTGATTCAGTTTTGCACTTTACTTTTCTGATATTAACTGCTTGGGTGAATATCTGTGGTTGATCTTTTTATCATTATTTTAATTCGTTTCCGCTGCATGTTATAAAAAGATTTTCATTGTTATCGTGAAATTTTTAAATAACCAATTCACCCCCCCTCTTGGTTAGCCTCGGGACTAGTTCACTAGGGCTTAACATTCCTATCGAACTTTCAAGTGGTATCAGAGCGGGATTCAAAATTTAGGTTTAAAAACTTTTGAATTTGATCCATGGCTAACTGTAATAATCGTAATACTGTTGAAGGATATTCTATTACAAGACCACCGTTGTTTGATAATATTCCATTTGATTTTTGGAAAACATGCATGTCTACTTTTCTGTAATCTATTGACTATCGCATGTGGATGTTAGTTAAAGACGGATACGAACCACCTTTTAAATTGATTAACAATGTGAAAACTGAACTGCCTTTTGCTGATTGGACGTTTGATGATCGTGATTTAGTACAGTTAAATGCAAAATGCTTGAACTGTTTCTTTTGTGCTTTAAAATCTGAAGACTATATGCGTGTTTCTACTTGTACAACGGGAAAGGAAATCTGGGATAGATTATGCATAACATACGAAGGTACAATTGAAGTCAAACAGTCTAGGTTAAACATCTTGTTATATGATTACGAACTTTTTCGCATGAAACCTAGTGAGACTATTTCAGAAATGTACACAAGGTTCACTCAGATTGTTACCTCTTTGCATGCTCTAGGTAGAGAACTTACTAACTACGAAAGAGTGAACAAAATTCTTAGATGTTTGCCTGCTTCTTATGATGCTAAGATTACTGCTATCACTGAATCTAAAGATTTAAATACTTACTCTATTGACAGCTTACTTGGATCACTCATTACTTACGAGCAAGGGGTGAACCAAAGGCAACTTGATGCAGGTGAACGCAAGAAAGAGAAGACAGTGGCACTAAAGGCCAAGGATTCAGATGCTAGCACTTTCGAGTCTGATAGCGATGATGTTGCCTTAATCACAAGGCAATTCAAAAGCTTTCTAAGGAAGAAACATAAGAACTATCAGAAGTGGAACAAGGGTAAGTCCAATAAAAATTTTAAGAGTTCATCTGAATCTGTTTGTTTTGAATGCAGGAAGCCTGGACACATTATGGCTGATTGTCCTACACTTAAAGCTCACCCAAGCAAGGAGAAGGGTGAGGAGAAACCAAAGTTCAGAAAGGACAAGAAGCGGATTCAGAAGGCTTTCTGGGTAGACTCTGCATCCGACTCTTCTGAGACTGAAGCTGAAGAGGAGGAAACAAACTTATGTCTGATGGCTGATGATCACCCTGGTCAGTCGGACCAGGAAGAGGTATGTGAGCTGACTTACGATCAAATATTTGAAGTTTCTGAAAGAATTCATACATCGTATAGGAAGCTTAAGAAAACTCATGCTAGTTTGAAATTAGATTACTTAACTTTGCAAAAAGAGCATGATTTTGTAGTTAAAGATCATTCCAAACTTGATTCCAATCACATGTCTTTGCTTAATGAATTCGATGAGTTGAATAAAAAATATTCTGATTTAGTGTCTGAGCATGATACAATGGCATGTGAAGTAGAAAGTAGCAATGGAACCTTGAAATTTGAAATTGCAAGTTTAAATAAAGAAAATGAGTTTTTGAAAGTAAAGATCAGTGCTTTTGAAAAGAACAAAACACCGCCTACTTTTGAACAGTTTTATGCACCGCCACCTTTTGAAAAATCTATTGCAAGTTCTTCAAAGCATGTTTCATATACATCTAGGAAGAGGCATTATCATCCACGTAGATTAGTTAACCCTTTTCCTGGTGTTAGATGTTTTTCATGTGGCATGTTAGGACATATTTCTCACACCTGCACTGTTCACCGTAGTATACATTGGGTGTGGAAACCCAAACTGCCTGTTTCACAGCACAGCACGCATGCATTGCATTCTTCTTTTCATAAGAAGGAACCCAAACCTATTTGGGTTCCTAAGACTGATGTTTGATACTTTTGTAGGTGTGCTCTCACACAAGACCTCGTGAGAGCATGTGGTACCTGGACAGCGGATGTTCTAGACATATGACTAGAGATGCAAATCAGTTCATTTCGTTGGAGGCCAGAGCTGGAGGCAAGGTTACACTTGGAGATAACACCACCAGGAAGGTGGTAGGCTCAGGTATAATTGGTGATTCCAAGAATTTTATGATTGATAATGTTTTGCTTGTAGATGGACTGAAACACAACTTGCTGAGCATCAGTCAACTCTGTGACAAGGGATACAGCATCAAGTTCCTGCCCACTAGCTGCATTTTAAGCTTAAATGAAGAAGTTGTTTTGCAGGGGCAAAGGATCAACAACGTCTACAAGCTGGATGTAAGTAGCATTAAATCTGATAATTCAATTTGCTTAAAAATTGTTGCTGATGAGTCTTGGCTATGGCATAGGAGATTGTGTCATGCCAGTATAAAAACTCTTAGGGGAGTCACCCAAAAGGACTTAGTTAGAGGTGTGCCCAAGCTTAAGTTCACTAAGGATCATCTATATGATGCCTGTCAGTTGGGGAAGCAAGTCCAGTCCTCTTTTCACTCTGTTAAGGACATTAGCACCTCTAGACCTTTAGAAGTTCTTCACATGGACCTCTTTGGACCCATTAGCACTGCCAGCTTAGGGGGGAGAGTCTATGGTTTTGTGATTGTAGATGATTATTCGAGGTTCACTTGGGTTAAGTTTTTGTCACATAAATTTGAGTCATTTGATGAGTTTAGATCCTTCTCTACTTGGATTCAGAAGAAGTTAGGATGTGAGATTATTACCATCCATAGTGATCACGGAGGGGAGTTTGAAAATGAAAGATTTGGAAGTTTTTGTGAGGATCATGGGATTAGTCACAATTTTTCAGCTCCTAGGACCCCTCAGCAGAACGGGGAAGTTGAAAGGAAGAACAGGACCTTAGTGGAAGCCGCTAGAGCCATGCTTGCCGAGTATTCACTTCCAAAATACTTTTGGGCTGAAGCGGTGAACACTACCTGTTATGTGCTGAATAGGGTGAATGTGAGAGTCAAACTGAACAATACACCTTATGAGATCATTAAGGGTAGAACTCCAAATGTGTCCCACCTCCATGTCTTTGGCTATAAGGTTTTCATTCTGAACAACGGGAAGTCACCCTTAGGAAAATTTGACCCCAAATCTGATGAAGGAGTGTTCTTAGGATATTCAAGGGTGGGGAAATCCTTTAGGGTGTTCAATAGGAGGACTTTGGTGGTGGAAGAAACAACCCATGTAGTGTTTGATGAATCTGATCCTAAGGAGTCTAGATCTGAAGTAGAAGATGAAGAGATTGTTGAGGTTACCCAAGGAGTTGGAAATACAAATTTGGAGGAAAGGGTAGAACCTCAAACTGAGTTGCCTAGAGATTGGAGATATTCTTCGAGTCATCCTAAAGAACTGATCTTAGGAGACCCTTCTGAAGGTGGTGTTAGGACTAGGCATGGACTTAGGAAGGAAGTAAACCATTCTGCCTTTATCTCAATGACTGACCCACCAACATCAATCAAGCCTTGTCGGATGAATTTTTGATTTTAGCCATGTAGGAAGAATTGAATCAATTTGTAAGGAATGATGTTTGGGAGTTAGTAGAAAGACCTAAAAATTAAAGTATTGTGGGAACCAACTGGGTCTTTAAAAATAAGATGAATGATTCTGGTGTGGTGGTGAGAAATAAGGCAAGATTGGTGGCTAAGGGGTATAATCAGATAGAAGGGATTGATTTTGAGGAGACTTTTGCCCCTGTAGCTAGATTGGAAGCCATTAGAGTGCTACTAGCATTTGCCTGTTACAAGGGATTTAAGCTGTTTCAAATGGATGTCAAGAGTGCCTTTTTAAATGGGGTAATTAAAGAAGATGTTTTTATAGAACAACCCCCAGGTTTTGAGAGTTCCCAATATCCAAGTCATGTCTATAAATTAAAAAAAGGCCTTATATGGATTGAAACAGGCACCCAGAGCTTGGTATGAGAGGCTTAGCACATTCTTGTTAGAAAGAGAGTTTGTTAAGGGGAGCGTAGACACCACCCTTTTTCTGAGGAGATTAGAAGATGACTTACTCATTGTCAAGATCTATATTGATGATATAATTTTTGAATCTTCTAATAAATATTTATGTGAAGAGTTTTCTAAAATAATGAGTAAGGAGTTTGAGATGAGTATGATGGGAGAATTGTCCTACTTTTTGGGGTTTAGCATAAGGCAAACGGATGATGGAACCTTTCTCAATCAATCAAAATACACTAAGGACATTTTGAAGAAATATGAAATGGACAAAGCCAAGCCAATCAATACTCCCATGCCCTCCTCAGTTCAGTTAGATAAGGATTCAAATGGAAAATCTGTTGATCAGAAGAAGTATAGAGGGATAATAGGTTCACTGCTTTACCTGACTGCTAGCCGAACTGATATCATGTTTAGTGTCTGTCTTTGTGCTAGGTTTCAGGCTGATCCTAAAGAGTCTCACCTGACTGCTGTTAAGAGAATTCTTAGATATCTTTTAGGAACCCCAAACCTAGGAATTTGGTACCCTAGGCACAGCACCTCTTTTGAGATCATTGGATATTCTGATTCTGACTTTGCGGGGTGTAGGGTGGATAGGAAGAGTACTTCTGGGACTTGTCAATTTATAGGACAGTCGTTAGTCTCCTAGTCCAGTAGAAAATAGAACTCAGTTGCACTTTCCACTGCTGAAACTGAGTACATTACCTTAGGGAGTTGTGTGGCCCAAGTTCTTTGGTTGAAGCAGCAAGTCTTGGATTTAGGAGTACCTGTTGGCACAATTTCTGTTCTGTGTGATAATACTAGTGCCATCTGTATCTCTAAGAATTCAATCCAACATTCTAGGACCAAACACATTGACATTAGGCATCACTTCATTAGGGACCATGTTACAAAAGGGGACATTGAGCTACACCACGTAGCAACTGAAAATCAGCTGGCTAACATATTCACTAAACCACTGGCCTTTGACTCATTCAGCATTTTGAGAACCAGATTAGGAGTGATTGATATAAATGCTTGATTTTGATGATTGCTGATTTATAATTGTTCTGATTAGTATTCTGATTTCTGTTAGTTAGTTTTTGGTATTCTGATTTCTGATTTCTGTTAGGTAGTTTTTGGTATTCTGATTTCTGATTTCTGTTAATTAGTTTTGGTTTGATTATTTGCTTTCAGTTGATTTTATTTCTTCTGCTGATTTCTGTGTTAGCCTTATTGTTAGTATGATTTGAGTATTTACTTTGCTGTGATTTTCTACCTGTTTTTATTTATTTACTGGTTCATATCTTGCACTTACTATTTTATGCTTTTCAAGATCTGATCACCGCTCACTACTTCTGGTGATCTGAATTTTTGACTGGGAGTTTTTACCTTGTTTTGGTTTGGAAGCTGATAAGCAGTGATTGACTTCGCTGAATCTGTTAAAGGGAAGAAACATTGATAATTATTTCTCTTCCTCTAACTCCTTTACTGGTGTGTAGTTTCTTTTGAATAAAAATCCTCTTCAAAATTAAAATATTAGTTTTTGAAATAGAGATTATTTTATCTTCCTACAGTAATCTGCCTCATATCAATAGTGTTTTCCAAAGTCTTGAGTCATTAGTTTGATTTTCTAAACTAAGTGATTGCATTTATCATATGTTGTATGGCTTTTGTTTTGTGAATCGTTCTTCCGTACTGTGGAGAGTCATCTCCTATGTCTAGAAGATAATCTCACAGCTGAGACTCTTTAATGATTATGAAAAGGAGAAAGCTTATAAAAGATGCGCAATGCGCCAGATAATTTGAAAAAGAGGCATAAAATGAGCCCAAAACTGAAAAGATGCAAAATTGCCAAATTGGATACACAAAGTGTATCAAAAATCAAAAGATGCGTAAAGCGCCAACCAATTTGAAAAAGAGGCACAAAATGAGCCCAAAATAAGCTTTCTTCCCTTTCAGATTGTTTAATGTCTTAGAGAAATCTGTGCGCCACTTAATATTTTCAAAAGCTTGAGTTTTGAAAATCCCGATTTCTGATTTTTTACTTTGTAACACTATTATATCAGATATTTTTCTGGAACGAGGCTTGAAAGGATCTCTTTTCAAATCTAATGTCTTTTCTTTTGAATCGGATTTTTGTGTTGAAAGAGGTTAGCATCGATAAGGTGCCCGGGGTCGGAGTTACGAAAGTTGATTATTTCCAACCTTTTCTGGATTTCAGCGCTGTGAATCGTCCTGTCATTAGTTTTTGAATCTAAAATCAAGGAAAAATTCTAATTTTCCTGTTTTGTTGTTGTTCTATTTATGTTTTATTTCCGTGTTCTATTTTTCCTCCTCCTTTTTGTGATGTCAAAAGGGGGAGTCAGTTGTAGTCGTGTATGTTTTTGTTTTCTAAGTCATGTTTCCTGTATTGTTTTAGCTGTTAAATGAAAATTTAAAAAATGTTTGTTTGTTTGATCTCCTAGTTTACTTTTATTTTCAGACTACTTTACAAATGTTTGTCATCATCAAAAAGGGGGAGATTGTTGCGAATCTGGTTTTGATGATGACAAACATGTTTCCAATGTGTTTCCAGTGTGTTTTGCTTGGCTAATCTGTTTCAGGCACAAAAGACCGCGAGCCACTCAAGCCAACTCAAGATCGGGTCCAAGTGTGTCAAATGTATGATTTTTTCTTTTATTGAGTCAATTATAATGTAATTAATTCCCTAGCTAAGTAACTTGCACACACACACTCAGGGAGAGAGATTGAGTGAATTAGAGTTTCTGTTAAAAATTTTGTTCAGATCGTCCTGGATGATTTTCACATCGTCCTGGACGATCCAGTTAAAACAGAAACCCTAATTAGGGCGACTAAGCTAAGAGGGTCTGATTGAGCAGATCGTCCTGGACGATCTCCGGATCGTATGGGACGATATTCCCAAATCAAAAATTCTCAGCCGCCAGATTAAGTTAGGCAAGTTTTATTTTAAGTATTTTGGTCTGATCGTCCCGGACGATACGTGTATCATCCTGGACGATTCACTACAATCATGCCTAAATTAGTCTGGTAATTAAGGAAAGCAATTAATGTTTAATTGATACGATCACATCGTCCTGGACGATCGCAGGATCGTCCCGGACGATCGTGATCGTCTAGTGCATTTCAGCTGTACGACCTGAATTGTGTACAGGACGATTTGGGGCCTTTTTTAACTAATCATACAGGACGATGTCCCTATCGTCCTGGACGATCAAGTCATTTTTTGGTCGTCCAGCACAGATTTCTCTGGACGACCCGAACTGTCTTCTGGACGATTTGCCTCGATTTGCACTAATCATCCCGGATGATCGCAGGATCGTACGGGATGATATGAACAACTTTTTCTACTGATCGTCCAGAAGAGCCTAATCGTCCAGGCTGAAACAGCTGAATTTGAACTGATCGTATAGGACGATCTATCGATCGTCCTGGACGATCTTGGCCGACCAGTTCAGATTTAGGGCAAATTTTAAGCCCTCCTTTAAAAGAATTTTTTCCAAAAATTTGGAAATATCTTTTGCTGCCTTCCTTCCCTGAGAAACCCTAGAGAGAGAGAGTTGGGAGAGAGAGAGAAGATCTTGTGAGGGGGAGTTAGTGAGGGATTCACTAAGGTTGCTCCAAGCACGGATCAGAGTCGTCTTCTCCGCTCGTCGTCTTTCGTCTAGTCGGTGTTCGTCGTGGGAGGATAGTTCGCAAGAAGACCCGGGGTTCTCTGCCCGCTTCAGGTGGAAGCAAAAGGAGTTCGAAGGTTCTCTGCCCGCTTCAGGTGGAAGCAAAAGGAGTTCGAAGGTTCTCTGCCTGCTTCAGGAGGAAGTGAAAGGAGTTCGAAGGTTCTCTGCCTGCTTCAGGAGGAAGCGAAAGGAGGTAGGGTTCTCTGCCTCACCGTGTGGTGAAAAGGAGGTGTTTTGTACAGGCTTCTCCGCCTTGCTGTGGGAGCAAAAGGAGAGACACTTTTGTTTAGTGCAATACCCGGAGGGGAGGCTCCGGGGAGTGGACGTAGGTCAAGTTGACCGAACCACTATAAAATCTGGTTTGCTTTTCTGATTCAGTTTTGCACTTTACTTTTCTGATATTATCTGCTTGGGTGAATATCTGTGGTTGATCTTTTTATCGTTGTTTTAATTCGTTTCCGCTGCACGTTATAAAAAGATTTTCATTGTTATCATGAAATTTTTAAATAACCAATTCACCCCCCCTCTTGGTTAGCCTCGGGACTAGTTCACTAGGGCTTAACATCCCTATCGAACTTTCATATCTAATCTTAAACTTCTTTGTGTTTTAGAAGCAAAAATTCAAAATACTGTGTCTTCTGACCCTTGGTTTTCCCATTCTCATATTCTTTTTGAAAATGAAAATTGCTATGACAATTTTAGCTACTCTTCTCCAGGTAGAATTTGGCTTAAATGGGACTCTGCTCATCTATCCTTCTCCCTAATTTTTATCTCTTCCCAAGTCATCCATGGCACCCTTTCGGCTGGTTCCTTACCCCCCATTTTCTTCTCTGTGATCTATGCGGCTAACTCTGCTGAAGACAGAAAAACTCTTTAGGACAATCTTGCTGAGTTATCTTCGAATATGAATCATCCCTGGGTTGTCATGGGAGATTTTAATTATTGCAGATTTGATTTTGAGAAAGCCGGTGGGGCTCCATTACATCCGAGTCATTTGGGAGAGCTTAATAACTTCATCTTTGGTAGTGGGTTTCAGGATCTTGCTTCGGTGGGGCTTTTCTTCACTTGGTATAATCAAAGGGAGGATCTCCCCATCCATATTAAACTTGACAGAATTTTGGTAAACTCTGCTTTCCTTGATCTCTCTCCTTCTGCTTACTACAAGGTGGATCCTCCTTCCGGGTCGGACCATTCCCCGTTTATTTTGATGGCAAATCTGGCTAATAGAAATTATTCTAGATTTATGTTTAAAAATTATTGGATCAACATGGAAGGATTTTGGGATGAAATTCTTTCAGCCTTTACTAGACCTATCAATGCAAGCCCCATTGCTGACTTCTATGATTGCTTGAGACATCTGAAAAAAGGTCTTCGTAATAAGCACTGGAACTCCTCCAACTTCCTTTCTAAATCTATTTTGGAAGCCAAAAGTTTACAACTTCACTATCTATCAGAAATTCAAAATAATCCTTTGGATTTGGGTTGTAATGCTGCCCTGAAAAGGGCTAATGACAATCTTAATAAGTTACAATCGGACTGGGCCTCTTGGACTGCTCAAAGGGCCAAGGCCTAGTGGCTCTCTCAAGGAGAGGATAATCTTGGCTTCCTTTATGCTAAAATTAGATCGAGAAAGAATAGGAACGCTATTAGGGAGATTTCTTCCCCTAATGGTCTTCTCACTACGCATCAAACTATTGCGGCTGCCTTCATTGAGCATTTTAAAGATATTTTTAATGTCCCTAGCCCACCTAATGAGGACTCTTTCTCCATTCTTGTTGGTAACATGGTCTCGGATAATCTCATGGATGAGTTGATAGCTCCAATTTCTGATCTCGAAGTTAAGGCTGTTGTTTTTGCTAGGGCTTCTTCTTCAGCTCCTGGACCGGATGATTTTTCTTTCGGTTTCTATCAACATACTTGGCACATCATTAGGTTTAAACTTTTTCATGCTGTGAAACATTACTTTAAGACCGGTCACATGCCCAAAGGGGCTAAAGCTACAGCCATCACTATGATACCTAAAGGAACCCACGCCACTAGTATCTCTGATTTTAGGCCAATTTCATTATGCAATGTGTTCTACAAGATTGTGGCCAAGATCATTACTAATAGGCTTAAGCCGGTCCTTCCCTTTATTATCCATGAAAGTTAATCTGGTTTTATTTCCAACAGGTGCTCCACTGACAATATAATCCTGGCTGCTGAACTGCTAAAACACTTCAAGGGCTCACACAAATATTTTTGTTCTAAGCTTGACATAAAAAAAGCCTTTGACTCTGTCTCTAAGGGATTCTTGTTGAACAGACTTAGACAGAAAGGCTTCCTGGACATCTTTATTAACTGGATTAAGGGATGTATTTCTGATGTGCACTTCTCCATTTGTCTCAATGGTTCTTTAGAATGTTTCTTTAAATCTTCTTCTGGTCTCCGTCAGGGATGTCCCTTATCTCCTCTTCTTTTTTGTATTGTCATGGATGGGCTCTCTTCTTGCCTGCATAATAATAGCCAACCTTTTTTCCTGGGAATCAATCACAAGAATTTATGTCTCAAGCATCTCATGTTTGCCGATGATCTTTTGGTTTTTGGTGCTGCTACATTAGATAATGTGGAATGTTTAAAATTCTCCCTTCAGTAGTTCTTTGATGCCTCCGGCCTCCATATCAACCCGTCAAAAAGCTCCCTCCTATGCTCAAAATCGATCCAGAATAGGGATCAGATTGCTTCCTCTCTTGGCATTGCCAACTTGGAAGATTCTTTGGTCTATCTGGGCCTTCCTATTGCTACTAAAAGGCTAAATTTCACTCACTTTCAACCCCTAATCAACAGAATATCTGCTCTACTTGAGGGTTGGAAAGTTAAGTTTCTTTCTTTTGCAGGTAGAATTCAATTTTTAAAATTCACTATTTGCAATACTATTGCTTACTGGATCAGGGGAGCTATCATACCTAAGTTCTGTCGGAAACTTATATCTAAGATGTGCTTAAAATTTCTATTCTTTGGCAACATTAAAGATAAAAAAATGCACCTTGTTTCTTGGAAAACTGTCACCACTCCAAAAATTAAAGGAGGTCTGGCATCCCTTCCTTTGAATCCCTCTACCATGGCGTGGCCTGCTCTTTCATTTGGCGCATGTTTAGTGTTAATTCCTTGTTGGGTGGATGGTTCAAAGCTAATTACGAATCTCCTTGGAAGCCTCCCCCGGCCTCAGCTTCAAAATTTTGGAAGTTAATTCATCATACTGCTATGGTCATTAAGGATTTTGTGACCTTCACTGTTGCACCTAATAGCAATATTTCGTTTCTTTGGGACCCTTGGTATCATGGTGACTCTTTAGCAAAAATTTTCAATGGTAGTGGCCTTGATTTTTCTAAAGTTAAAAATTTTATTGTCAATGGGCATTGGACATTTCCGGTTTTATGGCCCAATAACATCAAATTAAGTATTATGAATATTCCCATTGGGGAGGTTGCTGCTATGACTTGGAGGGGTTGCTCTTTACCCAATTTTAAGAACTTTACTGACCATTTCTATTCTCAGATGGATAATGTGAGCTGGTTCAAGTTTATTTGGCAAAAAAAGCATGCCCTTCGTTTTGCCTGTTACTCTTGGTTGGCGATTCAAGACAAGCTCAAATGTGCTGATATTCTTATTTAAAGGGGGATCCCGGCCTTTCCTTTTTGCGTTTTCTATCTCGGGCACAATGAATCCCATGCACATTTATTTTTTGGATGTGATTTTTCTTTCACTGTTATTACTGGTATTCTACCTATGCTTAGCAGCTTCTTTCTTAGACCTAAGCTGGCTCAAACGTATGATTTCTTTAGCAACTATCGTCTTTTCAATGCTACAAAAAAAAATTTCTGTTTTCTGACCATTTCTGTAGCGGTCTACTATATTTGGAGGGAACTGAATAAGAGAAAGTTTACTAATACTTGGGATAGCCCTTCTATTGTTAAAGATGTTATAATCAATGCTATACGTGCTAAAGTTAAAAGTTGGAAAGAAAAGGAATCTCTGGATAGCAGGTTCAAAGAAATTCTGGATTAATCTTCTTCTAAGGCCTGATACTTCCTATTGGTTTGTTGAGAAACACCTGGGACAAATACGGTGCTTTAAGAGGTTTTTAGTTGTCTTATTCTCGGGTTCTTTAGATGCTTTTGCCTATCTGCTTGGATCTGCTTCCTCTGGGTTTTTACGGATTAATGCTGGTACAGAATTTTGCTATTTTGTGGTCGGACAATGATGATACAAGGTCTACACCTTTCATTCCCTTGGACGGTCTTTATGGAAACCAGGGATTGAATTTGATTGAATTTGCTGTTTCTTGATATTTTGTGATTGGTTTTGTGCTGTCTTGGGTTGTTCCTGAAATTGCTGCTTGCGACATTTTGGGATTTCTGTGGTTTTGGATGCCGGATTACTTCTATTCTGACTGAGGATGTGATGACAGGGTGTAGACCTTTCTTCCCTGAGTCTGAATTTTTTGATACTTCATTTTTGTACATGGGAGTATAGAGCTTTTACTTGTAATTTTCTGATTTTATTTGTTAGTTCTGTTTTGTAAGCTTTTGATTCAATATATGGGCTCTGCCCTAAAATTTTCCCAAAAAAAAAAAAACTTTTATAACTATGTCAATAAAGTTTTCAATATAAGTATAGTATGATAAATAATACTATAAATATATCATATCGATTTGTACTATTATAACAGGCGAACACAAACTTATATTTTTAATTTGATACGACACTATAAATTACCTTAATTGAGGCTTATTCAAGTTTAAAACTTTCAAATTAAAATTGGGACAATCCAACTAGAATTTTTGCAAACTTATAGCCAATTTGAACGTCTCGATGAGATGAACCCAACAACACGAAAATCGGTTCAATCCGAGTCCAAATGGGGCCAAATCAAGGGGTTGAAACAAATTTAAAAACTTCAAAACATTTTTTGGATGACCAAATGATATTCAAATAAGGCATGCTTACAGCCGAATCAAGTGGCTCGCGGCTCGACGAGAGGAATCCAACGAGACCAATATCGCTTAATTCTAAAATCATTAAAGCACTTAAATGTTGAACAAATGCTCCATGACTGAGCAAACCAATATGGCTTGTCCAATGCATCACTCCAAAATTACTCCGGATCTTTTCTATGTTTACAAGGAATGCTACTCCCAAAAATCTCTAAATAAACCCCAACTCTTTACATAAAGGGGACCTTTTGGACGAGGTTGGGAACTTGGCCTAAAGATTCAAGAGATTTCTAAGGCATGAATCTCAGAGCTCCACCCAAGCACCATCACTAAAAAACATTCACTGCTCAGCCGCCGCCATCGAACTTTCACTAGCCATCGTCGGACGTCCTCCTGGCTGACACTACAGGACCTCAGCTTCACACTTGCCACCAGACCTCCGCCCAACCATCATCTTTGCACCTCAGCCAAGCCATCATTGTCAAACCTATGTATGACCACTATTGTTGGGTCTTCATCGTTCACCTTCCAACCATATATGGTTCATCTGAGCCTGTTAACTACGACCCTCATATCATAGTCACTAACCTACGGTCCTCAGACCACCTTCACTTATTGACTACAATCCTTCATGTCACGACCCGACTCGATAAGACCTGGCCCAACTACCCAAGTCATACTATGTCTAGTCATGGTACGAAATAGAAACTGATCCTAAGATCAAGTTAGAGAAGTGCTAAGAAACTAACTTCCAATTTATATACTAAACAGAAAAACTTCTGAATATAAAATAAAGTGGAAGATTACTAAGTCTAAAAATGAATTTGCATATCATCTAACATCCATATATAATCTAAGGTCTATATATAATAGAGCTTGGCAACAGACAAACAAAATAAATGAAAGCTAAGCTAGCAAAAAGGAAACTAAAAGAAATGCATGCCTACAACACAGGTCGGAATCTGGTATCAAAACTATTCAGCTCACTCTTTACTCTTTCTCTAACCTTAAAATAGAAGCAACAACAAGAATGAGTTAACACAGCTCAGAATGCAATCTTAGCCTGAAATTAGAATCATTAACTCCAACCAGATTTTTCATATATAACAATTAACAAAATCCCTTCTTGTTATTAACAGATTCCCTTCTTAATAAATATATCTCTCAAGCTTTAGAGTTTCCATTACATAACATAACATAATCCCTTCTAGCTGCCAATTCAATTATTTCATTCATATATATTAAAAATAAAGTGCATTCTACACTATTGAAATCATTATAGTATTATTTTATGAATATACAAAAATGCTTTAACCGTTGTCATATAATTTCCCACCTAATTTTCTATAGTTTGCCGAAATTAAGTTTTCAAAATTTCACCATGTGACCAAAGATTATGTGTAACAATGTTCTAAAGCTTTAACTGAACTAAAGTATTATTTTATTTGTTAAAATGAATTTTTGAATGGATAAAATTACTGCTTTTTCAAAATCACCCGGCAGAAAATCTTAAATAATTATGTTGAAATCAACAAATTTATCTACCATTTTTCGTCAAGCTAGTAATTAGCAAAAAATAATACAAATGTAGATTAAAAGAGGAAACATGTAGATGCAAAACTTAGTTAAGAATTACTCAATATATCTACATCAAACTCATGCAAGAAGGCCCAAAAAATTTTGTTATATTATTTTTTGCTAAGACACTTTATTGTTTGCTAAAAAAAACTAGAAAATAATTCCAAAAACTTAAAATGAAAATCCCTAAACAAGAAGATCCTAGACATTCCCCTCCCTTAGTTGTTGTTAAAGTCACGGTTCTTCCTACTGCTGGAAGGGATCATCCTTCCTTTGCTGGTGGTATTTCTAATGGTAAGTTGGTTGTCGAACATGCTCATGTTTCTTGTCAAGCCGTGGATTACCGAAACTTAGCTATTTGTAATGTTAAAAAAGGTATCTCGATTAATAAGGCTGTTGTTGAGGTTGGTGAGCTTAATCCTTGTTTACTTTATTTGGTTACTAGTCCTATTGTATCCCCTGACTCTAATATAGATGTTAGTGATAGTGAAACTGAGTTTTCCGATGATGATGCTTCTCTGGAACGTCGAGACCATGATTATGTTCCATCTACGAGTGGGGTTTTGGCTCTTAATTATTGTGAGGGTTCTACTGCCTCTATTCTTAAGGGTGATGATTATATGGTAGGAAAATTGGGGATAGTTGATGTTCCATTTCTATTCTTTCAAATGATGCCTTGCTAGCTCCCCTAACTTGTAATGCGAGGGATTATGAGGTCATGCATGGTGACTGGTTGAATGTTGAATTTTTCCCATCTGCTGGAGAGGAATTTGATGAGAACTCTTTAGACACTAGGGACAATGTTGATCTGAGTATTCTTCAAATTGCTGATGTTGGTCTTCCTCTTAAAACCAGTAAGAAGAAAAAATGTAAATCAAAGAAGAAATGAATTTCGGAATAGCTGATGTCTCCTCTTCTTTGTCAATGGTGTCCTCTTCTACTACTTGCGATACACTTTGCCGATGGTTTTATGTTGGTTGGTGGCTTATTTCGGGCAATGATGATGAGGCTTCGGTTTGCTACCTCTTAGGACTAGCTTATTGTCAACCTTGGTGGTCTTATCGCGGTTTGGGATTTATGGCCCGTTGCTTGTAGTTTGTAGCCTCCAATGGAGGGCCTTTGCAAGGCTTGAGGGTGGGGTGTGCATTGCCTCCTGAGCCTGGATCTTTTCATATGCTTCTTTTGTATTTTAATATGGGTCCGAATTTAGTTTGGTTTTTCAGCTCATTAGGATCCTCTTTCCTCCTGTATTGCTGCTCCTGGGAGCATTAGCAAGCTTTATGTCTGTTTTGTATTGTATCCTTTTCCTTTTTAATAAAATTGATCTTCATAAAAAAAATAGAGGCAACATTTAATAGAAGTCACTCTGAGTTGTACACTCATCCCATCCCCCTTCCATTCTTACCATTAACATGTCTCCAACACACTTTTTTTACTTGGGTTTCACCCCCACATGGTGCCTTCGTTTCGCTCCCTGCGTGACGGCTCTAGCCTCCATGACCCTCCTTTGTTTCGTATTTAGGGAAGTCCTTCTTTCTTCTCTCTTGCTTTCTCTCATTTTCTATATGGTTTTCAAGCCAACTTTCTGATTTGTCCAACTTCGACCGTTTGGTTGGAATAGTGGTAAATCGAGTGATATATCTGGGCTTTTCAGATTGGCATAGAATTCTCACTCTTTTCTTGAGTCCTTTTCAAGGGCTTCCACTGCAATGGAGTTTCCCGATCTTAAAATCTCTACTCATCGTGGCTTACCTTCCTTATTGATTTTGAAGGAGGAGTTTCTTGCTTTGGCGGTGCCATTTGAGTTTTCATGGATTGGAACATTTGTTGGTTACAAACCTTCAATCAATGATATTCGTAAAAAAAAATTCACCCTTAAGCTCATTGGTACTTTTTCAGTTACTCTGTTAAATCTTAAGCATGTGTTGATTAAGTTGGCTAAGGATTTAAATTATAGACATGTTTTCTCTCATCACTCTTATTTTGTGAATAAATGTTTTATGAAATTATGTAAGTGGTCTCCCTTTCTTGATGTTAATGTTGAATCTCCTGTGATACTAATTTGGATTTTGTTCCCTAACTTGCACGCTCATCTCATCTCTCCTCTTATCCTTCACGATTTGGGATCGTTGTTTTATAGGCCATTAAAAAATGATAATGCCACTGTGATTGGTTTGGGGCCTTCTGTTACTCAGGTTCTTGTTGAGTTAGACATCACAAAATGCTATATATCCTGATAGAGTTTAGCTTGGTCCTAATAAGTTTGAGTATGTCCAATTTGTGAAAATTGAGGAGTTCCCTCCCTTTTATGTTCATTGCAAGTCTCTTGGACATTCAAATTTGGATTGTCCTATTTTGTATCCTCCTCTTGCTCTAAATTTTGTGAATGTTAAATTTGGCCCCAATGAGGCATGCATCATTGGTGTTGTCGATCAGGTTAATGAGAAAATTCATAATATCATGACTAATATGATGCCTACTATATTACATATGGCTATTTCTTCTGAAAATAGAGAGAGTGTTAATGATGTTATGGGTGCCAATACTTGTATGGTGAACCTTATAGCTATTTCGACCTTGTCCCCATGTTCTAATGATGGTGAAGGTGTTAATGATGAATTTGCTATTGTTGTTTCTGGTTTAAATTCTATTCCTAATGAGAGTGATGGGGTTGCCAACACTATCATGTTGGAACCTAGGGAGTGTTGAGATAACAAATCTATGGGGGATTTGGATTCTATCGTGGCTGTTGAGACTGGCATCTCTTCGGTTGTGGTTGCTTTAAACTTGGTTTCTTATGAATAACATTAGTGTTTGTGCTGGTGTTATTAACAATGTGGATCTTGGTAATGGTTTGGTTGCTTTGGTTCCTATTGTTGTTGTAGTTTTAGATACTAACCGTATTCCACCTCCTAGTGTTGCTCGATAATTTGTGCAAATTCCTTTGGGTTATGAATATAATCAGGTGAATTTATATGATCACTCTTCTGATACTGCTAATGTTCTTATTCTGTTGCCTTTGGGTTCTATGGATATAAATGAGGAAGTGTCTCTTATAGATGTTCCTATTTCCCTTATATCTAATCATGCCTTATTAGCACAATTGGCTATTTAATCGGTGGATAATGGTGTCTCTTAAGGTGATTGGTTAGCTGATTGTGATTCTTTAGCTAATTAGGATATTGGCGAGGAAATTGATCGACAAGGGGGTGGCTATCTGGAAAAATATGGCTTAAATGTTATTTGAATCACAAAAGAAGGTATTTTCAAGAATGTCGTTAAACGTACATGAAAAAAATCTAAAAAGAAATCATCTTCTCTTTGGATCCTTTTTTCTTTGCTATGTTATTGGGCCTTGTTTCTCTTTGGGTTGGTTGAGCTGGTTCTATTTTTTGTTGTTGGAGCTAGGCTGGTTGGTTGGTTGTGTCTCCTGGTTTGTTTGGTACTTTCGCTTATCGTTGTCTTTTTGGGGGTTCAGTTGATTTGAGCTAGCTGTCCTTTGTTGGGGGTTGGTTGGTGCTGTGGCTCGGTTGCTCTGTATGTTTGGTTTTGGGGGGCAAGTTTTTCTTTTGTTGGCTTTGTGTTCCTTGGCACTTCTTGGCCTATTATTGGGTTTGTCTTGCAGGTACTTGGTTGGTGGTCCGTGTAGCCTCAATTCTGCTGGCTCAGGTTCTTCCTACTGCTTCATTGAGCCTACTTGAACTTCTTTTCCTTGGAGAAGTCATTCGGCTTTATCTTCTGTTAGTGGTTTTGGTTGTTTTATTGACTTCTTCTTCTTTTTCTTATTTATTGTAATAGGTATAACCAATAGCTCGTAGGTTTTACTTTAAAGCCAGTATTTTTAGAGAGCTTTTGGTTCTTTAAGGACTAGTAATTTTCTATTTATTTCAACGCGTAGGCCCCTATGTGGGTTTTATCAAAAAAAAAAAAAGAGGCAAAATTTAAGTTTACTCAGCAAAAACAAAAAAAAAAATAAAAAAAATAAGAACATTTTTATTTTCTAATTTCTTTTAAGCCAAATGGCACTAATCGAATAAATATTTCTCTTAGCATAATTTATTTTATCTTATAAAATCTGATTATTTATGTCTAAATGGTTACCATCTGTTACTTGGAGAGAAACAATTTGTTAACTTCGTCAAATAAGTACATATACAGTGGAAATAATTGTTAGCAGCATATTGAATGTTTCTATGGCTTCGTTTGGGATAGCTTTTTCTTTAAAAAAAATTATAGGGGGACCCCCACATTCATTAAATAAAAAAAAGATGAAGAAAGGCCTTCAAAAAGAAAATACAACAAGTAAACACCTAGAAACAAAAGGTTGTAAAAACCAACCTCAAAAAGAACAAAAGACAAATAAGAAGAAACTAAAACAAGCTATAACAATCAAAAAAGGCAAAAAGCCTAGAGGACTTAGGAAGAGCAAGCCTTCCAGAAAAAATCCTCAAGAGAAGAGCCCCACCTGGTTGCAAAAGCCTAGATCTGAAAGACAGACCCGAGACACAAACTAAAGGAACAACAAAAATCCTTCTCCAAAAAACCTCTGAGATCTTCAAAGGAATAGCTGAAATACTTCATCATAAATTCCTTAGAGCTGTAGGTAATGATCAGATAGTTGAAGAATCAAGACATGAGAAGAAACACCAAACAAATGTGAATTTCTCAATCCACGAAATGCCTCCAAGGTTGCCTACAAATCGATGATCGTCCAGGTGGAGAAGGAAGGCCACCTCATCATTATCCAAAAAGCTCCAGCAAATAAATAGAAGCATTTCAAAAGTAGCAACAACATCAGAAACAATATAGAGAGTGGATTTCACCAACATCAGAATGTAAGGCACCACTAACAACAAATAATGAAGCCAAAGCACTATATATTAAATGCAAGATAGTCATTAGAAGCTTAAAATCAGAATAAAATATTGAAATACCTATCATTGTTCTTCTAATGAGAAATCTTATCTTTAATAACTCTTCTAATCAGAACCAAAATTGTTAATGCAAGAAGAAGACTGATCATATCTTCCACCATTACGCTCATGCCAAATGTAATACATGGGGGCACAAATGGCTAAATAAAAGTAGCATTTAGAATTTAAATAAATCATACTATCACCATGAATACAGATAAAGGCTTGAAAATGTTAGGTCTCACCAGAAACATGGTAGCACTCAGAAAGACAATCTTTAAAATATTAAAGGAATAATCACATTCAAAAATAGGTGAGAAAAATTCCTCAAAGAAATTGTAAAAAGAAAAATAAGATTAATATAGATATTCCTAATAATAAGTTGATCTGTAGTCTTAAAACCACCAACTAAAACAAGCCAAGCAAAAAGAGGAAAACCTCAAACAATAACTTTTGTGTCAGATAAAGTTATACAAATCGACTTCCTCATACCTTTTTATAATATTCCAATAGAATGTTCTTAAAGGTAGGATATTCAGAATTACACCACAAGCAGGTGTCATAATCAACATTAGAAATTTTAATAATAAAATTAAAATTATGAAGAGAAGAGTTTAAAGCATTAGGAATTGCCCAAACACCATAAAAAATAATATCAGCCACAGTAGAATTAGTGGGGAGAATAGTAATAGAACCAGAGGAAATTTTAGCCAGTGACTTTCCAGCGCACCAACGATCCCATCACAAAGAAGTTCTATTGTCAACAACAATGTTAAAAGAGATATTTTATTTAACCAATCTAGTCACCTTTACCAAGTGCTTCTAAAGGCAGAAGTTTTTCGAATAATAGGTCTCTAGAAAGAGGTACAGGAGTTCTTAAACCAATAACTAAGAGGAGAGTCACTGGAAATGCATCTCCAAATCAAAGAAGAAGATAAAGCTTGGGTGAGAGCATAAATAAAAGGAAGGTCAAAACCTCCTAAATGCTTAGGTAAACAAGTATTCTTCTAAGAAATAATATGAAACTTCTTCCCATTAATATCACCATGAAAAAGGAATCTAGCACAACACTTATTAATAAATTTGCAACAAGATTTGGGTATCAAGGAACCCCTAATCCAATATACACTGGAGTTCTAAATGCTAAATTTGATGTACTGAATTCTACCCACAAAGAAAAGAAACTTGGCCTTCTAACCATCCAATATGTTGGTAATCTTATAGATTAAGGGAGAGAAGTCAGTCACTCTAAGCATTCTGGCAGCAATGGGAGTACCAAGCTAATTAAATAAACCATCATTTAGAGAAAGATTAAGTAAATCAGCAATAGTCCTGTGATTAGCAGTGTCTTTAGAGAAGAAAATATCACTTTTATCATGACTGTGCTGAGGCCAGAAGCCTCTATAATGGTAAGAAAAATATCCTTTAAAAGCTTTGCATTATATAAAGTAGCTTTACCAAAAATCAGTAAATTATCAGCATAAAGTAATTGGAAAATGGAGGAACTAGCATGATAAAATCATTAGAAAATGAGAATTCCCAAGGTTATTATCAAGAAGGTTAGAGAAAGCATCCATAATGATGAAGAAGAGATAAGGAGCTAAAGGACAACCTTACCTCAAGACAGAGGAAGAGTTGAAAAGCCCATGAAGCCCCCCATTGTAACAAATGGAAAAAGGAAAATAAAACTTACAAGCCTTAGTCCACGAAACAAAAGATTTAAGAAACCCTTTTTGAAGCATTCTTTTTACATGAAAACTTTTAGATACAGTAACTTATCAAAATATTTAAAAAAAAAAACTTCTAGATACAATGTCAAAATTTTTTAAAATATCAATCTTAGAAAATAAGTATTTATCCTTACCTTGAGTATTAAATCTAGAAAGGATATCAGAAGCAATGATAATATTATCAGTAGAGATTCTCCCATGATAAATCCAAATTGACTAGGGTGAATAATAAAGGGCATAATAGTTTTAATACTCAGAGCCAAAATGTTTGAAATAATTTTATAAAATGTGTTACATAAGAAAATGGGTTTGAAATCATTAATTTGAGAGGCTTGAGGCCCTTTGGGAATGAGAGTAAGAGTAGTAGCCTTAAGTTTCTTGGGAAGCAAGGAAGTGAGGAAAAAATATTTAATGACTTTGCAAACCTTGTTACCAATGATAAGCTAAGATTTTTTGTAAAAACTAAATGTATACTGTTAGAACTTTAGAAGATTCTTGAGCTCATCTTGAGTTGTTCTTGCAAGAGAGAGAGAGGAAGAGGGAGGAGAGGAGAGGGAGAGAGACATCAATTTGGGAGGAGGAAAATACCTAAAGCTTTATTAATTTTCCCCCAAATCTTTACATCACATTCAATCTCTATTTATAGAGATTTACATGGATAAGATGGACAACGGAACAACATAATCTAAAAGTGGACAAATACATAATAATCTTCACCTTGGTCCATTTTTACCATCAAAGAACCATAAACCTGACAAATCTACTCCTATCGCACTTTGTGCCCGCGCCCTGAGCCTCCAACTCCTGTCCCGTGCCTTGCACCCATGCGGTCTGGCTCCGACCACATCTTGCGTGTATCCACCCACGCATCGAGCCCTGCGCATTCACCTGTGCCCTGCTCGTCTCAATCCCGTGCCCTGCACTCTCGCGTCCGGCTAGTGTCCTGCATGTCTCCATGCTGCCATGCGACCTCCTCGTGCACCGCATGCTCACGCTCCTCTGCGTCACTATGATTTCATGGTTCTTGATCAAATGTTGTTGTCTCCACTAATCCATCGCACGACCGCTAGCCAAAAGACCCTGAAGCTCCACCTGAAACTGAAGCTCCACCTCAAAGATCTTGACTAATCTTTAGTCACGCTTCTAACAGTCCCATGCCAAATCTTGATGTTGTCTTCGATCCGCATGGCATCAGGTCTTCCCTAATCAGAGCTCACTACCTCCGCTTGAGGCCCTCTTCCGACTTCTAGTACACGCTCAACCGTAAACTTTACCTTGCTGTTTTCTTCAACAACAACAACAATAGTTTCTCCTGGACCGAGAATTATCACCTGTTTTCCTCCACGCAGACCCAAACAAGCACTCGAACTCTGCCAAATAATTCAAGAACAACCTATCTTTGCTCTGACCTACACCTCCCGGTCTATGTGCTCTTGTTTTCAAGAGTCAAAGCCCAGCTTCGCCTGTCAAACTCTACCTTCATGCAACACCTAGCTTATTACCCAGGCACCTGCGTGCCCTAGCTTGTTCCGGCTAGCTCGCTGCAAAACTACGGCCTACCTCCATGCGTACCTCCGTCAAGCAGCTCCGGATCACACACCACTCGCGCGATCAGCCTGTCTGTATGCGAAAAACCAACGCCTGTCTCGAGCATATCTCCAAGCTCGAACCAACGGCCAGTCTTGCTCGCGTACGAGCCCTGCTCTGCCCGACGTCTTCCCATCATCCGCATCTAGTCCGCCTGCTTGCCCGCGTCCGTCGACACGACCCCGATGTAAGTCCACAACGGAACCGCGACACTAGCCCGCCTTCTCCGGCCCTTTCGTTCCGTCTCGAGCCTGACGCTCTGCAAGCTCCGCGTTCTTGCGATCAAGACCTATCCGACTGGACAATCCTGCACCCGAGCTAGACCTCCCGTCCGATCTGTACTGCGTGCAGCTCGGTTGCTCCGGCTACTTGCACGACCCGGCCCTTGTTTGCTCTGCACGTCGGCAACATAAGCAGCCAACACCTCTCCTTTTTTGGACAGAACACCTTCCTCCTCGTCAATCGCCTCGCCTAGGCTCTGATACCAGATGTTAGGATCTTCTTAATTTAGGAAGAAGAACTCCCTTCATGAGCTTCTTGGGGAGGAGCAGGGGGAGAGGGGCAGAGGGAGAGAGAGGCAAAACTTAATTTCTATTTCTTAATCATTCAATCTATTACAACTTATTTCCTATTTATATGCACAAATGCTACACAATAAGCTACACAACAAGTTACAAACCTAAATTTAGGAACAATATCTAACATATACCCTTCAGGTCCAAAAGTAGAGGAGTTTGCAGTGGAGAGACAGCATTTTCTAAAGCAGTTTCTAGTTAAAAAATTTCTAATTTCGTAATAAATGACGTTTATTAAAGTCCTAACCAATTAGTTGAATGGAGTTGTAATGATAAAGATTTATAGCGTTTGTTTTTTAGTGTTGATTTTATGCCCTAAACGATCATTAAAATAAAACATAAAAATTAAACGGCATTTATTACGAAATTTTTTAATTAAAAAACTGCCTTAAAAATATCTCGTTGAAATACTCAGCTTTTAGTTAACAAATTTGTAATTTCGTAAATGATCGCGATATTTTGACTTTTTGGTTAAAAAAAATCTATTTTCTTTAATGTTCAAGATAAAATTTTTAAAATGATTTTCTAGTTTCGAAAATGATCGGTTTTTCTATTTTTAGTTAAAAAATTTCTAATTTCGTAAATCATTTACGAAATTAGAAATTTTTTAACCGAACATTTAATTTACGAAATTAGAAACTAGAAATCAGCTTCCTCAAACCGATCATTTGGTAAATTTCATTTCTTAAAAAAAATCATTTCGTAAATTTCATTTAATTAGAAATTTGTTAACTAAAAACTGAAAAGCAGATCATTACTTTCTATTTCAACGAGATATTTTTTAAAGCATTTTTTTAATTAAAAAATTTCGTAATAAATGTCTTTTTTTTTTGGAAAATGATTGTTTAGGGGTTAAAGTTAACACTAAAAAACAAACGCTATAAATCTCCATTCAGCCATTGGTTAGGACTGTAATAAACGTCATTTATTACGAAATTAGAAACTTTTTAACTAAAAACTGCTTTAGAAGATGCTGTCCCAAACGCAGCCAAAGAAAATCCAATACGCTGCCGACAATTACTTCCACTTATCTGTAGTTATGTGAGGAAGCTGGCAATTTTTTTTCGCTAGTAAAAGACAGTAACCATTTAGTCATAAATTATCAGATTTTATAAGGTAAAATAAATTATGCAACGAGAAATATTTACTCGATTTGTGCCATTTGGCTTAAAAGCATTTAGAAAATCAAAATATCCATTTATATAAGCTTGATGCCTGCTTGGTCTAATAATAGAAATCCATGCTTATATATTGATAGTATTTAAATGATTGTTGTGGGTCATTTAAGTTTAAAAATGAGTGAAAATATTTGATTGGGAATTATTTACAGACACTAATATTTTTCAAATTTTTTAGAGAAAATAGTAATATTAATTTTTTTCTTTTAAGGGAAATTATTTTGGATAGAAAACAATAATATTGACCATTTGATTGAACTCACTGTAAAGTGAATTTTTTTATTCATTTTATGAATTACTTAATTAAAGATTTAACTAATTACATAATTAATTTTCTTTTAAAGTTTTGTTTTTTAATAATTTTGGAAGTAGTTAATTTCAACTTTACCTAATTAGATAATAATATTTTAATTATGAGGAAATGACCTGGTGAAGAGACAAACCAGAGCCAACGCTTCGGTCGCTTCGTTAGGGCTTTGCCCTAGCTGCTCCTTTGGCGTGTTACTGGGGTTCTCCGCCGGTGAATCTCGTGCTGCTTCTTGCTGGAGGTTCCAGGGAAGTTTCCATTCCTTCTCCTTTTCCTTTCTTTCTGGTTTGCCTGTCTCGTCTCTTCCACCTCCGCCCATTCGCGTCTGTAATGGCAGTTAGACGTGTTAGTGATCCCGGTTTTTTGAATGGGTCCTTTAAATCGCATTCATTTGTGCATGCCCTTTCTTGTTCTTCGCCTTCTAGTTGTTTTCCTGACCTCCGGCAATGTTCTTTTTGTGGTTTGCCCTCCTTGTGGATATCGGAGGAAGAAATTTTGGCTCTTTCAGTCCCATTTTCAATTTGCTCTGGTTGGCTTTTTTCTTACGCGTCGTCCTTCTCTGGATATAATTCGCAAATTTTTTTTTAATTTGAAGTTGAATGCCGAATTTTCTATGACTGTTCTTGATCAGTCGCATATTCTGATTAAGCTTTCTAATGACCTTGATTAAAGTAGAGTTTTTTTGCCATAGATCCTATTTGGTGAATAATTGCTTCATGAAACTCACTAAATGGTCTCCACTCCTTAATGTCGGTGTTGAATATTCGGTAATTTTGATCTGGGTTTCCATTCCCAATCTAAGATCACATTTATTCTCTCCTCGTATCCTCCATGCTTTGGGTTTTATATTTGGTCAACCCTTGAAAGTCAACAACTCCACTTCTTTTGGGCTAGGCCATTATTGTGCGGGTCATAGTGGAGCTGGACATTACAAAAAACTTTCCAGATAAAATCTGGCTTGGACCTGAGAATTCTGGGTATATTCAAAGGGTTCAGTTGGAGGAATTTCCTGCTTTCTGTGAATCGGGCAAGCGTCTTGGTCATTTTCGAGGTGAGTCTAGTAGTTCTTCTGCCCCCTTATCTGTTCTACATTCTCATGTGAATCCTATTTTGCCTGTTGTGAATGCTAAAAGTAATGCTATTGCTGTTTCATCGTTGTTCGTTAATGAAGAGCGGATTGTGGAGGGTTCGAATGACCTTCCTTTTTCTAATAATGTTGATGTGTTAATTCCTATTATTTTTTATTTGCCTATTGTTTCTGTTCTGTCTGTTTCTGATGTTATTGTGAATCATCCTTGCTCCGAGGTGGAGAGTGAAGCTGTTTCTATGTGTAATGATGTTAAGCTGGATTCCATTTTGGCTTTGGTTGATCCGATGGATGTTGAGGCGCAAGCAGTGGTGTTGGGTGATGGCCCTATGGCTCTTGCGGCTGTTGTGGATGGTTTGGACCCTCCAGCGACTGCTTTGGAGGGGGTTTCAGTTCCTGTGGGTTGCTTGAACTTGAATGTGCCTGTTTCTGTTGGGGAGGATGTAGGGCTATTAGCTTTGGTTTGCTCTAACATAAATGGTGTGGAAATTGTTGATGATTCTTTGAATGATAATAATTGTTGCATTAATCTTATAGCTAGTCCTTCTTGTGCTGATGGTGAGAAGGCGTCGGCTGACAATTCTATTTCATTAGGTTCTTAGGGGGTTGATGCTTCAAATGGGCAGGGTATTGATATTGGTTCTAAGCAGCATTCTTCTCCCATTCAATCTAAGGCACCTCTTGTTGATGTACCTATCTCTATTATCTCCAATGTTGATTTGTTTGCCCACCTTGCTAAGAGTAGTGTTGTGTGGCAATGTGATTGGTTAGAGGATGACAATTCTTCAGCTGGAGGGGAGGAAATTAATAAGTTAAATTTGGATGCTCGGGACAATTTTGATTATAGTCTTCTACAAATTGTGGATGCTGGTCTTTTCAAAAATAATGTTAAGCTTTCTAAACGCAAGTCCAAAAATAAATGACTTCTCTTATTGGAGTAATTTGCTTTGGGTTCTATGGTTACTCTTGATATTGGTTTGAATTGATGCGTTGAAATCAGGTCAAGAAAATGATGAAGCAGGTCTCCTGCATGATCCTTGGACGACCATGGCTTGGTTGGCAACGTAGGTAGTTCTTTTTCTTAGTTTTTCGGCTTTTCCTTCTATCCATCCTTGGATGGCCCCTTGCCTGGCAACTAGGTGGCGGTCAGAGTCCATTTGACTTTGGGTATTCTTCTTGATGTCGCTCAGAATGCTTGGTCCTGTAGTTTATTTTTTTTCCTCTAGTTGTATTCTTCATCTATGTGGCCATATTTTGGTCTTGTGTTTTATTGGTTTTGTTTTATCTAATGTATCCTCTTTTATGTTAAAAAAAATTATTAGGAAATGACCCATCAACCGCCATAGGTCATCTGCTCCCCCGCTCTACTAGGGTTTTTTCCCTAGCGCCTTCTTGGCAGTGTTGTCCCTCATTTTGTTGGTCCAAAGCTCAGGAAAGTTCTTTGTTTGTTCCCTTTTTCCTCTGCGGTGTGCCTTGGTTTTTTGTTTCTTTCGATTTATCTACTTCCGGCCGTTTTGGTCGGAATGACAGTGAATTGTTTGGTCAACCCTAGTTTTTTGGGCAATCCGATCAAATCTCGTTACTTCCTTAATGCTCTCTCTGGTATTTCCAAAGATGCACATTTTCCAAAACTAAAATCAACCTCTTTTCGTGGCTTGTCTTCTTTGTGATCTCGGAGGAAGAGATTTTGGCACTTGCTACTCCTCTCCAATATGCGTTAGTTGATTTTTTCTCTTCTCGCCACCCTTATGTTGAATCCATTCGTATTTTTTTTAATCTTAAGCTTAAAGGAGAGTTCTCTATTACGCTGTTGGATTCATCACACATTTTGGTTAAGTTGGTCAATGACATGGATTATAGTCGTGCTTTTTGTCATAGATCTTGCCTGGTTAACAATTACTACATGAAGTTGACTAAATGGTCTCCCCTTTGTAACATTAATGTGGAATCACAGGATATTCCTATTTGGGTTTTCTTTCCCAAACCTCCGCCCACACTTGTTCTCTACTCGCATACTTCATGGTCTTGGTTCACTTTTTGGTCGACCATTAAAAGTTAATAATGTTGCCTCTATTGGGTCTCGTTCTTCTATTACACATGTTTTGGTTAAGCTTGACATTACAAAAAAATTTCCTGATAAAGTTTGGCTAGGCCGAAAAAAAATTTGGGTACATTCAAACTGTTGTCATGGAGGAATTTCCTCTCTTTTGTGCTCAGTTTAAAAGTATTGGGCATGTGAAGGGTGAATGTCGCCCTCTTCCCTCCTCTGCCTCGCCGAGTGCTCCTGCTAATGCTTCTATTCATGCTATTTTTAATGGTACATATGTTGGGAATGTTGTTGGTAATTTGGATAATTTAGATATTATTGCTAGGATTCATGCTTCTCCTATTACTAATGTGGTGGTTAATGTTGTCTTTTGTTATGAATCTATTTCTGCAGTGGAGATTGCTTCTAGTGGTGTTGTTGACATTGGGAATGTCGTGGGCCATGTTGGTGTGGACAATAATCATTTGAATTTTATTCCTGTTGATGCTGACGTGGTTGTTGTGTCTTTGGCTACCTCTTGTGGTATTCATGAGGGTATGGATGCCAATAATTGTATGACTAACCTTTAGTTGATGATGATGTTGATGTTGATTCTGGTGACTGTGATACTTCTAGCCCCATTGGTGCTGTTGTGCCTATTTGGATTGGGGATGTAGTGGATTCTATAGTTGCTGCTTTTGCTGACTCTCCCGTACGGTTGTTGGAATCGATTTTTTCAAAATTTCCTTTTATTGATGTTCTGGTTTTGCTTATTTCTAAGGAGATTTTGAAAGCTCAATTAGCGAGTAATATGGAGAATAATTATTTGGATCAAAATGTTTGGCTCAAGGATTATGTTTCTTCATCTTACAGGGGTGATGGGGACACTAGGATGGACCTAAGGATGCTATTCAGGCGATGTATAATTTGAATGTCAATCGCATTGTTGAAAAAGCTTTTGCTCTGGGTGGTGGCAAACATAGTAGGAGGAAGCCAAAAAGGAAATTGTTTGGGTTCTTCTCTTCTATTGTTGGGTCATCTTTCTTCTGTTCTTTGTCTTTTTGGTTGTTTTGTTTTTTGGTTGTGGAATTGTCCTTGTGTTTGGTTGTAGTTGCCTTGTTGGGTTTGCTTTGCCCCGTTTGGGTTCTTTGGGGCTGCAGGCTGGGTGGTGGGTTTGGGTTGGTGGTCTCTGTCATTTGGTGTTTGGTTCTCTATTGTATGGGTTGTTGGGTTTCGGGTAGTTGTTCTATCATGCTACCTTCTCTTCTATGTCCTCTTATTCGTCTTCTATTCGTCCTGTGGTTTACTGGTCTTATTTGTCTCTTTGAAGCTTCTAGTTACTTTCTCTTTCTCATGCAGTGTTTAGCTGTGTCCTTTTGTAGGCTTATTTCATGTTCCTCTTGCTGCTCCTCGTGCGACTACTGATGATTGCCTGGGGTGACTTGCTTGGGTGGCAACTTCCGTTCGAGCCCTCCTTGTTATTGGATTTTTTTCTGATTCCTTTTTTTGGCTCTTTGGCTATTCTTTTCTTTTACTGCCTTTCTTTTCAATTATTTTTGTTTTGTAATAGACTGAATCAAATGCTCGTAAGTTTTATTTTAAATGATGTATTTTAGAGGGCTCTTGATTCGATAAGGACTTATAATTCCTTTTTTATATTAACACGGCCCCTAATATGAGTTTTATCAAAAAAAATTATGGAGAAATGAAAATAATTGTGAAAAAAGTAATATATATAATTAATAATTTTTTTTGTTGCTGATTTAAATTAATGGTCACTAGTTTAGAAGTTTACCCGCATGAAAGCAGGTGTTATTCAATAACTATATTTATATTTATTTAAGTTCCGTCTAGCTTGATTAATGATAAAATATTAGGTATTTTTGCATATATATTACATAAAATTTATAAATATATTTTCCTCCTTCAATTTTAATTAGTGAATTAATTATAACGCCATGATCACCATCTAACTTTTTCTTTTTTCGTAAATTTAGAATTCTGTAATTTGTTACATATATATAAGTTAATTCCATTAAAAATATTATTTTATAAAAAAAATTCAATTACCTTTCTGTCCTATATACGCACGATTAATCTGCCATTCAGATTCCTCCTTTTGAAGGAACTACAAATTCGTCATAATAAATTATCAGTAGAATCCTTATGAAGAAAAAAAATCATTTAGATGTCATATTACGAGTAATAATAATAATAATCAAGATATAAAAACAGAATTTTTTCAATTTTTACTAAGAAATACACTTTATATCTGTTTTACGTTTTTACTAATAATTCTTGTAATAAGAAATTGTTGCGTCCTGAAATATTCGCAGCGGTAGAGAAATATAAAGTTTAACGTCTTAACATTGTACGAAGATCCAGCACACAAACATATGAAAGAGAGATGGTGTAATGTTCATAAGAGACATCAGAGTTTTTTACGTGGAAAACCCCTAAAAAGAGGAAAAACCACGAGCCTGGCCCAGTTTGAATGAATCCACTAGGGTTTGCAATTGATTTCGAATGAGGCCCTTCTGGCTCGATGTACAAAATGCACATCATATAAAGTGCATTATATACTGGGAGTTCGAAGAATCGTAGTCGGATGATAGTGGTTGGAAGGACCATAGTCGGGTGGCGGAGGTTAGGAGGACCGTAGTTGGGCGACGGTGGTCGGAAGGACCGTAGTCGGTGGGCGACGGTGATTGGAAGGAATGTAGTTGGCAGGCGACGGAGGTCAAAAGAATCGTAGTCGGCAGGAGACGGAGGTCAAAAGGACCGTAGTTGGCGACGGTGGTCGAAAGGACCGTAGCCGGTGGGCGACAGAGGTCGGGAGGAACTCAGGCGGTGATCGACAAACGAGCGAAAGTCCAGCGGTGGTCGATGAATAAGCGGAAGTCCAGGCGATAGTTGACGAACAAGCGCAAATCTGGGTGGAAGCCCATTGGTGATCGACAGACGAGTGGAAGTTCGACGGTGGCTGGGAAGAACTCCTGTAGTGGTTGACAAACAGCCGGAAGTCCAACGGTGGTCAAGAATAACTCCGGTAGTGGTCGACGAATTTGTGGAAGTTCGACAGTAGCGAGGAAAAACTCCGGCGGTGGTCGACGAATGGGTGGAAATTCGGCGATGGTTGACGAATAGGCGGAAGTCTGGCATTGGTTGAGAAGAACTTCAATGGTGGTAAACGAACGGGCCGAAGCCCGGCAATGGCCAGGAAGAACTCCGGCGGTGGTCAACGAACGGGCGGAAGTCCGTCGGTGGTCAATGAACAGGTCGAACTCCGACAATGATCGAGAAGAACTTTGTTGATGGTCAACGAACGGGTAAAAAGTCCGATGGTGGCCAAGAAAAACTCTGGCGATAGTCAACGAACTAGTGGAAGTCCGGTAGTTGTCGGTGCACTGAGGAAGTCTAGCGATGGTCACCAAATAACGAAAATACATCAGTGGTTGAGAGACTGGCAGATGTTCAGCAGTGGTCGACGGACTGGCAGAAGTCCATCGGTGGTCGGGAAGAACTCTGGCGGTGGTCGACGAACTGGCATAAGTTCGTCAGAGGCTGGGAAGAATAGGTGGAAATTCGACGATAGTCGGGAAGAACTCTGGCGGTGGTCAACGAACGGGCGGAAGTCTGATGGTGGTCGACGAATGGGCGAAAGTCTGGCGGTGGTTGGGAAGAACTCCGACGGCGGTCAATGAAAAGGAGAAAGTTTGGTCATGGCCGGGAAGAACTCCGGCGGTGGTCAACGAAAGAGCGGATGTCCGTCGGTGGCCAGGAAGAACTCTGGCGGTGGTCGACGAATGGGCGGAAGTCCGGTGGTGGTCGACGAACAGGCGGAAGTCCAACAGTGGTTGGGAAGAAAACTCCGGCAATGGTTGGGAGGAAACTTCGGCGATGGTTGGGAGGAAACTTCGATAAAAGTTAAAAACTCTAACAGTGGTCGGGAGGAAACTTCAGTGATGGTCTGGAAGAACTATGGCAGCGGTCAGTAGGAAACTTTCGTAACTGTCTTGAAGAACTTAGATAACAGTCGGGAAGAAACTTCAGCAACCGTCAGGAAGAACTCAGGAAGTGGTCGGGAGGAAACTTTGATGACGGTCAAGAAGAACTCTGGCAGCGATCTGGAGAAAACTTCGGCGGTGGTCGGGGACAACTCTAGCGATGGTCGAGAGGAACTCTGGCGGTGGTCGTATATCTCAAATTAAAGGTGAAGAATTGTATGGAATAAGTCAAATTAAATCCCCCTGTGATCGATTATACCTTAATCAGGAGGGGGTAAATGCCACATGTGTCTCGAATTAAAAGTAAAGAATGATATATCTTTAGACCGTTAATGCCTTTTTGAGATTGAGATTAAGACCTTGCCTAATGAGGAGAAGTTTATCTACAGCTTGCAATTTATCGGAAGCATCCTTGTATTTATTGGAAACTTTGTGAAAGATAGTTTGTAAAGATATTATCATGGATGTTGAAAGATTTGGAGGAATTATCTTGATCACGGTTGCAGTCAAGGTTGCCCCCTAATCTACATCTGATTCCAAAAAATTTGATGCAGAATTGGTTGATACCTGAGGGGCGATAGAAAATTGCATAAGTTTACCCCTCAGCTAGGAATCTTTTCCCATAGATGACGCTAAACTATTGCATCCTGAAATATTCAAGGCGGTAGAGAAGTATAAAGTTTAACGTCTTAATATTGTACGAAGAACCAATACAAACAGATAAAAGAGAGAGGGTGTAACGTTCATAAGAGACACCAGAGTTTTTTATGTGGAAAACCTCTTAAATGGGAAAAAATTATAGAGTCTGGCCCAGTTTGAATGAATCCACTAGTGTTTGTAATTGATTACAAATGAGACTGTTACTTAGAAGGAAGGCCTTGGCTCGATGTATAAAATACACATCATATAAAGTGCATTATATACTGGGAGTTAGAAAAAATTGGTGTTGATATGTTTGTTTGTGTCACAACTTGACTCGATATGATGCGATAACACACATGTCATACCGTTTCTGATTGTGGTAAAATGAACCCCAAGATCTTATTGGAGAAGTACTGAAATAAAACTTCCAATTTATATACAACACAAAGCCACTATTGAATACAATATATGGCTGAGGACTATTAAATCTCAACATAATTTTTCTACATATCATCTAAAACATATATAATCTGAAATCTATCTACAATAGTGCTTTGCAATAAAGAGCAAAATAAAAAAAAATTAAGCTTACAAAAATCAAAACTAACAAAACATACCTACAGCACAAATCAGAGTCTGCTATCCCAACTACTCAACTTACTCCTTACCCTTCCCTGGGCCTGAAAATAAAAGCAAAAGCAAGAATGAGTTAACATGGCTCAATAGGCTATCATTGCCTAAAACAAAGATTAATAATCTAAACCAAAAGAACTGAGATCACTGTGCTGAATCATATACTGAAATTAATTGCAATGAAATAAATACCAAAATTAAAATTGAATTATAAGCGAAGACTTCATAACAGAATCATACCCGATAGCCCATTGGCTCCGGCATAACAACGCTTAGGTAACAGAATCTCACCAATATAACAAAATCCCACCTCGATCACCCACTCGCACCGGGGTAACAGAATCCCACCTCTGTCGCTCACTCGCGCCGGCATAACAGAATCCCATCTCGGTCACCCACTAGCGCCGGCATAATAGAATTCCACCTCGATCGCCTACTGGTGCTGGCGTAACAGAATGCCATCTCGGCTGCCCACTAGCACCAACATCACATAACAACACTTTATAATATATTTTCAATGCATTTCATTAATTAAAACATAATTAGACTGAATTCAAAAATTGTCAAAATATCCCTACGGTAGACAATAGGAATACTACTGAGTAAAAATTCATAATTTTCAAATATAACCAAATTACCACAAAATATGTAAAATATCATTCTAAAGTTTTAATTAAACTAAAGCACTATTTTTAGATGTCAAAATAAATTTTTGAGTAGGCAAAAATTACTATTTTTTCAGAATCACCAGGTAAACAATTTCCAGAATATACCCAAAATTTTCATAATCACAATCTCAACAACATATAAAAAGATACCTAGTGAAAGTTTTACCAAAATAAAGTTATAGTCATTTTTTAGTAACATAAATATAAATTTGATCAAAAAAATATCAAAAATATAAAATTATTGAAATCTGAAATAGACAAAATATAACCTACCTTGAGACAAGCACATTTCCCAACTGGGCTGACGGATGAAATCGCCCTACAATTGCCAAATCTAAGCTTTCTTCCTTCTTGATTCCCAAAATTTCTTCTCTGTTAACGTCGAAACAGAGAAAGGAATAAAATGACATTTATAAACCTATAATGCTCTTAGATTTTCTTTATAAAATAATAATATTATAATATTATAAATATTTTTTTAATATAAATTTTGTATAAATATATATTGGGCTTCAAAAATTTTAAAAAATATTCATAAATTAACTTATTTTATTTAGAAAATTCTTGTGAAATCAGTTTGTAAAATAAAAACCTGACAGTCCCAAAACCACCAGCTATACCGTTAGGTGCTAATTTCTTAAGGATATTTCACTAGTGGCAAAAAATTATGAAAAAATTAGAAAAACTAAAGCACAACAATGGAGTTGTTATGGAGAAGATGATTTGTGATTGGGGCTAATAACGACTCCTGAATAAATTCTTACCTATTGTTGGTCAAAATGCAGTTTTCAAAAAAAAAAAAAGAGAGTTATAACAGTTTGGGTGGTAGGATCATAGCCGATGAACGATGTAGGTCGGAAGGACCGTAATCGGATGATAATGGTTGGGATGACCGTAATCGGGTGGCGGAGGTCAGGAAGATCGTAGTTGGGCGACGGTTGTCGGAAGGATCGTAGTCGATGGGCAACAGTGGTAGGAAGGATTGTAGTTGGCGGGCAACGGAGGTCAGAGGGATAGTAGTCGGTGGGAGATAGAGATCAAAAGGATTGTAGTTGGCGACGGTGGTTGGAAGGACCATAGTCAGCAGGCAATGGTGTTTGGGAGGAACTCTAGTGGTGATTGACGAACAAGCAAAAGTCTAGCGGTGGTCAACGAATAAGTAGAAGTCCGAGCGGTGATTGATGAACAAGCAAAAATCTGTGTGGAAGTCCATTGGAGATCGACAAATGGGTGGAAGTCCAATGGTGGCCGAGAAGAACTCTGGCGGTGGTCGATGAACAGACGGAAGTCCAGCAGTGGTCGGGAATAACTCCGGTAGTGGTCGATGAATTGGTGGAAGTCCGACGGTAGTCGGGAAGAACTCTGGCGGTGGTCGATGAATGGGCAAAAATCCAGTGGTGGTTAATAAATAGGCGAAAGTCTGGCAATGGCCAGGAAGAACTCTGGCTGTGGTCAACAAACAAGCGGAAGTTTGGCAATGGCCGGGAAGAACTCCGACGGTGGTCGACGAACAGGCGAAAGTCCATCGGTGGTTAACGAACAAGTGGAAGTACGACAAAGGTCGGGAAGAACTTCGACGATGGTAAACAAACAAGCGGAAGTTCAACGATGGCCTGGAAGAACTCTGACAGTGGTCGATGAACGAGCAAAAGTTTGTTGGTGGCTGGTAAGATCTCCTGTGGTGGTCGATGAATGGGCGGAAGTCTGATGGTAGTGGGAAAGAACTCCTGTGCTAGTCGAGAAATGGACAGAAGTTCAACAGTGATTGATGAACAGGCGGAAGTTCAAAAATGGTCGGGAAGAACTCCAGTGGTGGTCAACAAATGAGCGGAAGTCTGACGGTAGATGGGAAAAACTCCAGCGGTGATCAATAAACGGGCATAAGTCCATTGCTGGCCAGAAAGAACTCCGACGATGGTTAATAAATAAGCAGAAGTCCTTCGATGGCCGGGAAGAACTCTGACAGTGGTCGACAAACGAGTGGAAGTCTGGCAGTGGTCGATGGGCTGAGGAAGTTCGAAGTTGATTGTCGGACTGCGAGAATACGTTGGTGGTTGGAAGACTGGCAGAAGTCCGGCAGTGGTCGACAGATTGGCGGAAGTCCGTCAGTGGTCGGGAAGAACTCTGGCAGTGGTCGACAAATAGGCAGAAGTTTGTCGGTGCCGGGGATGAACTTCAGCTGTGGTCAACAAAAGGATGGAAGTCCGACAGTTGTCGGGAATAACTCCGATGATGGTCGATGAACGGGTGGAAGTTTGACGATGGTTGATGAACAGGTGAAAGTATGGCAATGGTCGAGAAGAACTCCCGGGGTGGTTAACAAACTGGCGAAAGTTCGACGGTGGTCAGGAAGAATTTCGGCGGTGGTCGATGAATGGGCAGAAGTTTGTCGGTGGCTGGAAGAACTCCGGTAGTGGTCGACGAACGGGTAGAAGTCCGTCGATGGCTAGGTTGAAATTTAGCAGTCGTTGAGGAACGGGCGGAAGTCTGGTGGTTGCTAGGAGGAACTCCGACGGTGGTCGATGAACGGACAGAAGTTCGGTGGTGGTTGAAGAACAGGCGGAAGTCCGGTGGTGGTCAGGAAGAAAACTCCAGCGATGGTTGGGAGGGAACTTTGGTGATGGTTGGGAGGAAACTTTAATAATGTTCAAGAAGAACTCCGACAGTGGTTGGGAGGAAACTTTGATAAAGGTCGGGAAGAACTCCGACAACAGTCGGGAGGAAATTTCAGCGACAGTCAAGAAGAACTGTGGAAGCGGTCGGGAGGAAACTTCGGCGACGGTCAGGAAGAACTCTGGAAGCGATCGAAAGGAAACTTCGGCGGTGGTCGGGAGGAACTCCGGTAATGGTCGGGAGGAACTCCGGCGATGGTCGGTGCAAGAGAGCTCCCAAATCTGTCCCTATTCTTCCTTCTTCTCCTCTCTTCTTCCTTCCTTCTTCCTCCTTTCCTCTCCCCTTCATGTGAAGAATGCGGGCCTATTTATCATTTTTTAAGAGTGGCATGGCTTGTAAATATGGAGAGGATTAAGGTCAAAATAGGAGTGGTTTGAATGGACGGCCGATATTGATCTTCTTGATCGTAGACCGTTTACTAGTCATTTGAATGTCTTAATGATATCAGAATTCAACGATCATGGGCTCGTTGGATTCGTCTTGTCAAGCCACTCAATTTGACTATAAGCATGTTACGTTTGGAAACCGTTCGATAAACCAAATTATGGTTTGAACTTTGCAAATGTGCTTCGGTCTTTGATTTTGACCTATTTAGGCTCGGATTGAGTTGAATTTGGTGTCGTTTGGTTCATCTTTTTGAGACGTTCAGTTTGACTATAAGTTTGCTGAAATCGGAGTTTGGATGGTCCCAAAATTATTTTTTTGGAGCCTTTGATTCATATTTGTATCGAGATTTGTGCCGATCAAGATGATTTTTGGTGATAAATTCTTGCAATAAGTTATAAAAACAGAAATAAAGTTTCTCTTTTTCTATTTTAACTAAGAATTATTTTTTCTGATTTTCTACTTTTTTCTTGGAAATAAACTTTATTTCTGTTTTCTGTTTTTACTAAGAATTCCTGTAACAAGATATAAAAACAGAAAACAGCAATATCTTGTAATAAGATATATGTTAGTAAAAAGAGATGTAAAGTTTTTACGAGAATCTTAGTAAAAATAGAAATAATGTTTTTACAAGGATCTAATTACAAGATTGTTATTTCTTGTTAAAAATAGAAAAACAGAAATAAAGAATTATTACTGTTTTTATATCTCATTACAAGAATTTCTGTTTTTATATCTTATTACAAGAATTCTTAGTAAAAACAAAAAAAAAAACAGAAATAAAGTTTATTTCTTAGTAAGAAATAAACCGTTTCAACCTTCTTTCTCTTTGGATTTCCCTTTAAATCAAGAGGGAAGAGCATATATTTGATCTTGGAGGTGAAAGCTACTAAGGTTCTTGACAGTCTTGCTATAGCTTTAAGGTCTCTCACATGTGATGTGAATGATAAAACTAAGGCTAGTGCATCAATTGGATCGATGATTTTGCAAGAAATTAGTAGAAAAAAGACTCCAATTTGCTAAAAATAATGCATTTTGCTGTTTGACTGGTGAAAATTTATAACAATGCCCAAAAATCTTTTATCTAAAACATATAAAAAGTTATGCAGTAAAAGTTTAATCGATACAAAATCATCTCTTTTTTTAGGCTATGAATTAAGAATTTTAATAAAAAAAATTACAAAATTCTAAAATTATGAAAATTGAGATAACCATAATGTAATCTACCTCAATCCAGAAAACTTACCGAATAATGTCGATAGTAAAAAATTGATCGAAATTGCCTGAAACAGGCTTTCTCCTCATAAAAATATCATGCTTATTATTTTAACACTCAAGTCAAGTAAAGAAATTAGGGTACATCTATTTCACCTCAAATTCTTTCTCCCATGTAGCTTCTATTTCAATTTTGTGCTTCCACTGTTCTTTGACCATTAGGATCTGTTTATTTCTTAGTTTTCTTACATCATATGTTTTTTTTTTTTGTTCTTCTCTACAGCTCCAATCTTGATATACAACCTCATATGCAGACACTCAATTTACTGAGCCGGATATCCATTTCTCAATTAATATTCTCCTCCAAGTTCACTTAATTTTTTTTTGTTATTCTAAAATTAGCTTAAATTAATTTCCAAAATTACATATATGATTTTCAAACAGCCAAAAAATCTACATTGTTCAATGAATATACATCATTCAATTTTAATTTTAGAATTGGAGAAATTATATTTGAATATACAGACGTCAAATCATTTTCAAATTTTCATAAATCAATTTTAGAATATTTTAATTTATGCTCTATTTTTGAATACAAGGCTTTAATTGTCATATTTTTCTTTGGCTAGTTTTAATTCTATACTAAATCTTTGAATTAAAAACAATTCCTAACATGCTCATTGTACCGTAACAATGAATCTTCTGCTCTTATATGTTTTCGGTAATTGTTCACCCTTCCAAAGCTTATAAGATATTTATACGAGACACTTGATCCGATAAATTTGTGAGTGGATTCTCTAAAAAACTAGACTGTTGTGAATGATTAATGAGTTTCAAATTGAAATAAAGAAAAATTAGTATAATACCAAAAGGCTTGTTTCTCCCATTTATCATTTTTGATGGTTGAAGTGCTATATATTTTAAATATCTCATTTATTTTTGGATTTTTTTATAGGTTCTTATTTAAGTTATCCTAAACACTTTATTGGGGAATGTTTTTCACTAAGCTAATTTTTATATAATATTATATCGCTTGGATTTAGTGCTCAATATTTTTAGACCAAGTAAGCATCAAGGTAATTTAAGGAAATAATAATTATGATGGAATCACCGAAATTGTCTACCATTTTTTATCTAGCTAGCAATTAGCAGGGAATAATGCAAATGTAGATTAAAATAGAAAACCTATAGATGCAAAATTTAATTAAAAATTACTTAATATATCTAGATGAAACAAATGCAATAAGAAAGCCCAAAAAAAAATTTTGCTATATTATTTTTTGCTAAGTAAGACACTATATTGTTTGCTAAAAAAAACTAGAAAATAATTCCTCAAAACTTAACAAGAAAAATCCATAAACAACAAGATCGCAGACATTAATAGAGGCAACATTTACACACACAAAAAAAAAAAAATTAAAAGCAAAATTCTTGAAGATGATGCATTGTCTATTATAATCCCTAAATTCTTGAAGATACAATAATCCTTAAATTCTTAATGAATTTAGCTTTTTTGGAATTTAATTCAAAAATTCTTGATAAAAAAATTGTTCTAATGTTTTTAGTAATTTCTGTTTTTTAGGTATTTCTGTTTTAATGTTTTAATGATTTTAGGAATTTAAGTATTTAGAAATTTGTCTTTATAAAGTTGTTTTAATTTTTTAGAAAACAAATTTTTAATTTCTTTTTTCCATTAAAAATAGAAAATTGTTTTCATAAATTTGTGTTAATGTTTTAATTTTTTTAGGAATTTCTGGTTTTAGGAACTACCTCAAAACAAATTTATAATTTCTGTTTTTAATGTGTGTAAATTATAATTTCTGTTTCTTAGGAATTTTTAATTTTTAATTACAAATTAGAAAAAAGAAATTAAAAATGAAATTTGTTTTAATGTAAAACAGAAATTACAATTTTGTAATTTAACTTTAGAAGGTTTTACAAATAATTCCTACAAAACATTTACAAATTCCTAAAATGATAATAAGAAGAGCTAAATTTCATTTTTAGTGCTTGTAAAATTGATAAATAATGATCAATGATTGTCCAATTTAATATGTTAATTTTTATTTAACTTTAGAAGGTATCTACGAGGAATAAGTGCGGCTCTTGCCATCGGAGCCTTTGACGCCAACCATAAAATTATTGCTTTTAATAGTTTATATAATTTTTCAACACTAATCAGCTCTTACTCCGACTACAGCAAACGACGACCTCATAAGTTAAATATAACTTTAATTCACATCACGATGTAACTGTACTCAATCCGATCTCATCTAGTCACTATGATTCAAATCAAAATATAGTAATAATTATTATAAATTATTAAAAGCAATAATTTTAAGGTGGGATTCAAAGGCTCTGATGGCAAGAGGCCAAGAGCCTTACGCCTCCTGCTACTATTTGAAAACACTTATTCCTCGTAGATGCCTTTAAAGTTAAATAAAAATAAACATATTAAATTTGACAATCATTGATTATTATTTATTAATTTTACAACCAATAAAATGCAATTTAGCTTTACTTTTTACAATTTTAAAATTACAAATTTGTAATTTTTACACATTCCTAAAAACATTAAAACAAATGTTTTTACAAATAATTCCTGAAAACATTAAAATAAATTTGCTTTAATGTAATTTCTCTTTTTAGAAAAATGTTTTTACACATTTGTTTATTTTTTTTAGGAATTTCTATTTGTAGGAATTACATTAAAAAATTGTAATTTTTTTTACATTAAAAACAAGTATTGTTATTGCCAGGCTCCAAGTTCTAGATGAAAAAAATGAAGGATTGCATTAGGTGGTCGACAACCGGTGTAAAACTTGTTGAATAATCATAATATTGTGTTAATGCTAGGTCGTTCCTTTGAAACGGCGCGTTGTATGTCCTGAATATAATGAGAAGTGTGCAAGGGTCGCTACACGTGTGCCCGGGTGCAATGTTAAATAGGTAAGGGTTCCCACACAATGGATGAATGTGGGCAAAGAAGCTTGTCCATGAATTTAGAATAAGGATTGAATCTTAGAATGTAGGTTCCCTTACAAGCATATTAATAAAATTAATATATATTATGATTCGTAGGAAGATAAATATTCTATGCATTCATGAAAATAAATCAGTTGGAAAGAATACTAAAGTGATTAATAATTTAGGATTCAAACTTTTGTATTCTGATAGGAGTTGTGCTAGACATGTTGCAGGTATGATTATAGATAAGAGTTTAAAGGATAATGTTATTAAAATTGATAGAATTAGAGATAAAATTATAGCTTTAAAGATTACAATTGATGCTAAGATTATTAATATAATAACTACCTTTGCTCCTAAAGTAGATTAGGATATTTGTTCAAATTAAAATTTTTGAATGACTTAGAAAAATTAATATAAAAGATACCTCTCGAATAAATAGTTTTATTGAAGGAGATTTAAATGGACATGTTGATATAGAGGTATATTATTTTAAAAGCATTCATGGGGGCTATGGGTTTGGACCGACTAATGAAGGCAGTAAGATCATATTAAATTTTACTCTAGATTAGGATTTTTTAATTGCTAATATATTATTCAAGAAAAGAGATGAGCATCTCATCACTTATGAAAATGATAGAGTAAAACTCAGATTGATTATGTTCTTAAAAAAATATATCATTTAAATTGCAAAGATTATAAAGTTATTCTAAGTAAAAGTTTATATACCCAACATAACTTATTAGTTTTAGACTTTAAGATGCAGAGAAAAAATATGAAAAGTAAAGTAAAGTAAAATATTGTTCAAGGATTAGATTGGGAAATTTAAAAAGCACTAACAAAAATAAATTTTAGAGTAAGAATCAAGATCTTAAGATTTTATCTGTGCCTAAGAAAACTAATGTTATGTTCAAAAAAATAGCTAGCTATATTAAGAATATTGCAATAGATGTGTTTGGAGTATAAAAAAAACTACTAATAGTAAAAATTGTTGGTGGTGGAATTAAAATGTGCAAGAAAAGGGAAAAAAATAAGAAGCTTTATTATAAAAATAGTTTATATGTAAAAAATATGAAAATTGGGAAAAATATAAAGATGCTTGTAAAGAGTCTAGGAAAGTAATATGTGATGCTAAGATTTTTCCTTTTAATGTTTAATATAATATATTAGATGCTAAGGAGGGCGAAATATATATGTTTAAGTTAGCCAAAAAAAGAGATAGGAGCAGTTGGGATTTAGTTCAAATCAAGTGCACTAAGAATGAATATAAGAAAAAATTTATTAGAAGAGAATATTCAACAAAGGTGAATGAGATATTTTGCTAAGCTATTCAATGAAGATTGTGCGACAATGGTTGACTTAGTGACCTTAGAATCTAAATGAAAATATTGTTGACCTCATTATTCGAGGCCAATTTCCCATAATCAATCTCTAGCTCTTAGGTCTTCGTAACCTAGCATAGACGTCGCTTATAAGATTTTCCTTAGGTGGATACCTAGTGACGTAGCATCGACACGACTTAATAACTCGACCTAAATCAAAATCAATTCAATCTAAATCTAATTTAACTCCAAATTAAACTCAAATTGACTCATCTCAAATTGAGTCCAATTTAGAGGACAATAGCCTCGATTAGCCTGAATTGACTCACCCCGAGCCATTTAAAATTGAATCGAAACTAATCAAATTAAATTCGAACCAAAATTCACTAAGTTAACACTCTAAATCAGCTCTATATTCATCATTAATAAATAAAATGTTAAAATCATTTAAATAATGTTCAAATAAATATATATCTTTAATTAATAAATTCTAATAGAGTAAATTTACTAAAAATCAAATCAAATTATTTAATTTAAGACTTTCTAATAAATCTCTTAAAATTAAATCTCTAATTAATGACCTAAACTAAATAATCTTAACATCTTAAACTAATTAAAAGGTAGTTAGGGCTAGTCTAACCGGCCCCACACCCACGATCTCCTCTTCCCTTCTCTATTCGCTAAAACTAGGGGTGTCAATTTTTGACATGACCCCAAAACCCGACCCAAACCCGACCCAAAAAATCCGGGTTCGGGTCAACCCGTTTGTTAAACAGGTCGGGTTCGGGTTTGGATTTCTGACCAGTTTGCAAAAACGGGTCGGGTCCGGGTTGACCCGACAACCCGCGGGTCGACCCGTTTAACCCGGATCCCGCTGGAGTTGGACCTAACCAGGTCGCCGCGGACAGCGGTCTCCGCCCTCGCTCCGTCGCTTCGACGCTCGCGCCTCGACTCCCTCGCTCCGCGCCCACTCGCTCCGACGATGCGCTCGCAATCCTGCCTGTCGGCCTGCGCTCGCAAGTCACGACTCGGACAGTCGGACTGCGCCTTCGCGGCCTCACGGCCCTCGCTCACGGACTCCTCCCTCGCGATGGATCGCTCGCCCTCGCTCGCGGACTGCGGATCCGACCTCGCTCGCGGACAGCGGACTCCTCCCTCGCGATGGCTCGCTCGCCCAGTCGCCCTCGCTCGCGGACAGCGGACTCTGCCCTCGCGATAAACGAGTCAGGTCGGGTCAACCCGGCAACCCGCGCGGGTCGGGTTTGGGTTGAAATGTCCGACCCGTTTGCAAAATCGGGTCGGGTTCGGGTTGACCCGTTTAGATCCGGGTCAATTCGGGTTCGACCCGAACCCGACCCGCCGACCCGAATTGACTTCTCTATTCGCTAAAACCGAACCCCCCACTCTCACGACTCTCTGGCAAAAAAAATCCCATCTCCCCTGGCAGAAGTCCCCAGCCCGTTCGCCTCTCCCCTTCGCTTTGTCGCCTCCCAGTTCTCAGAACCGAAGCCCAAGCCCCCAAGGCCGGCCGCTCCTCTCTCTCGCCTCCTTTGCCCTAGCCGAAGATAAGCCATCTTCCCTCATCTCTCTAGCCCGAAATCAACCCCCAGGTCCGAACGCCCCCAGCCCGATCTCCCCCAGTTGGCAAGAACAGAAACTCCCCAGGCCAAACCCCTCTCTTGTTCGCACTCTTTATTCGCAAGGAACTCTTAGGGCCGGACCACATCACCTTAGCCCAGCCCGACGTTGCGGGCCCTCCTTCGGATTACAGGTTTATACAATCTAGAAAGTATAAATCTGTCATCTACTATGGTGACTGACGGTGGCTTGAGAAAGTTATCAGGGTTAATATCAATTAAATCACCGAATCTTGATTCTCGCCAAATAACTGATCTTGGCTTGTCAGCTCTTACAAGTAAGTCATTTTAAATGCATGGTGCTTGTCAATTAAAAATCTGTTCTGAAGTTTATTTTATTCAATTTAAATAATTATCACTTTCATGCTGGCATGCTTTGGTTAATTGTTGTGTATTTGGGATCTATCTTCTGTCATTTGCTTCATGGGAAGCGCACTGCCATGTGCTTTTCTTGGTGTTCCAATGAAAATTGTTATGAGTTCTCTGTGTTAGACATCCTTTGCATAGAACCTAAATCTAGTTACAATTAATAGATGATTTGTAATAGTTCCGTTTTTCATTTTACTATCATGGTTGTGATCCATATCTGTAGATACTAATGAACATTCAAATGTATTGTTATGTACGAAATCATTGTATGCTTGCTAATTACATTGTTGCAAGGAGGAATAATGCTTCATTATCAAGTAGAATTAAGCTGAAGCATGATGAATTTTGTGTTTGGGATTATCTTTTGGATGCATAATCAAGTGATTGTTGTGGTGGCAATGGCTAATACTATGAGCAAGCCATTGGACTAGAAGTTCAGGTTACACCTTATCGAGGATTTGATTATTGATAATTATATACTACAACAACAATAAGCGTTTATCTGGTCTACTTCTACTTCATGATTCTAGTGTTGAAATGAGGCCAAGTTGGGATGATTAAACCTTCATTTGACTTGATGCATATTTGACCATTAAAATTCTGATTTCATCACATAGAATATGGATTTGAAGTGTTTTTGCGGCAATTAAATGATTTTAGATAACATGACCCATTTTGATGAATAATTTGCTATGTTTCATGTAATTTGTTCTTGGAAGAGAGGAAGTGTTAGATTGCTTTGCACTTAAGGAAGTTGCCCTTAAGAGAAAAATGTTTATAAGTTGAATAGTAAAGTGAAGTGTGATTGTTGGAGAGTGAAGAGTGTTTATTTTTGAAAGATGATGTGTAAAGGTAAAAAAAAAATGTATGCTTTGAAGGGTGATTTGTTAATGTGAATACTAAGAATGAAACATGTTGAAAAGTAAAGAGTGTGGTTTTGGAAGGAAAAGTAGAACTTGTGTGAGTTTTGAAAAGGTGGAAATTGTGTGTTTTGGAAAGTAGAATTGTCGAGTTTATATGTATTTGGAAATCTTGTATTATAAGGAATAAAGTGGTGTGTGTTTTAAAGTGTGTGTTTAGTTTGAAAGTTAAATTGTTTTGAATGATGAGGTATATGATTAGGTGAATAGTAAAGTGGATCTTGTATGAGTTAAAAATGAAAAGAAAAGTAAAGTGTTTTGATTTTTGAAGAGTGATTTGTGAGTTTTAAAAAATGGAAAAGTGTGTGTTTGAAAGTGTAGGCGTTGAAAGGAAAATTGTTTTTGAAAAGAGATGTACTTTTGGAAAGGTTTTGTGTGAGGAAGATGAAAAGTAAAGTGCATACTTTTGTGAGGAAAGTGTATGTTGGAAAACAAAAGAATGATGGAAAGTTGTTTGTATTAAGAAGTGGAGTGTGTGTTGAAAGGTGTTGTGCGAGAAAATGAAAAGTGGAATGCGGGATTTTAAAAGGAAAAGTGGTTTTGATAAAAGAGTGAATTTTGAAAAATAAAAGTTTATGTTGAAAAGTAAAGTGCTTGTGTTGAAAATGGGGTGTGTAGATGTTGGAGAGTGAGTTGTGTTGGGTAATCATTGAAAAGTGAAATTGTTTGTACTAAAGAGTGATGGCTTTGGGTGATTGTTGAAAAGCAATGACTCTCTTTCTCTCTCTACCCCTCTCTTTCTCTTTCTTCTATCTCTCCCTTCTTGTGCCTCGAGGTGAATGTTGAAAAAATAAATAGTATGCATTCAAAAGGGAACAGTTTAAAAGGTAGACAGCTTGTGCCGGTCTCCAAGCCCGAAGAAAGGTACATTTTTTATTTTTAATAAATTTTAATTATTTCATTGTTAATTATAAAATGTGCTTCTAATCCTTCCATATTTTATTCTCTTTACTTGCATGAACTGCGAGGAATGGTACCGGTCGAACGAACAAAAGGACAAGGGACAATGGCGTCAGTCGCCTCTATCCAACTGGGTAGAGGTGCTACGGGCGAATTCACCGGGTCATAGCCCCCGGTGTTGTAAGTTTTCTTAAAACTTAGAAAGCCCCTAGGAAGCCGTGGTGTGGTTTGTGCGAACCCCTACCCTTTAGGTCCCTAAAGTAATTTCAATTTTATTAGGATGATTTTCATTTCATTTTCAGATCCTTAAACCCCTTTTCACGTGTGCAATGTCCTGAGGGTTAGTGATAACAAGCTTTTTTCACCCCACCCAACATTAATGACATTTAAGGAAAAAAATTAAGGACTGAGTCTTAGAGAACTTAGACTTAGGATGAGTGCACCTTTTAGAAAAGAAAATACTGAACATAAAAAACTTAGTGACATCTCACTTTAGGTTTAGTAAATATCCTTAACCCAAACCTTAAATTTGAACATCAAAATCCCTTGACTCCTTCAACAAAATTAAATTCAATCAACTAGAAAACTTCAATCAATAACTGATCTAGGGTATATCAAAACTACACAGCCTACAACACACACTTAGATTTATTTGCTAGAACAACCGACTCTAGCTCTAGGTTAGGCCGGTGTTTACTTTCTTGTTGTTGTGTGATGGGCTTTCTCGGTTTTCATTGTATGCTTGTATGATTGATGTGATTGTTTATTTACTTTTACTGCTATCTGTGAAATGATGTGATGGGCGATAGATTACCCCTAGGATAGGAACGATCTGGATGCTCACATAATCTTCTGCAGGTGGCCATGCTCGTGCAGGGCCGAATTAAAGGGGGCAAATTAAAGATTTAAATTAATACAAAATTTCCGCAGGTGCTTCAGAAAATGCTAAGCCCCCTTAAAATTAAAAAAGCATGGCCAAGCGAGACTAATGAATTTAAATGTGAATATATATAACTGTTTGGGAATGATTTTATTATAAATGCTTAGGATAACCCTGCAGGTGATTTAGATTTTCTTTTTCTTTCTGAGATGTAAATGTAATGTAAATGTAATCTGTTAAAGTCAAGTGTTGTGAAAGTGATTCAAAAGTGGGATATCAAACCCAACTTGGAATCCAAAGAGGAGAGAATGTCCCTTAGGGGAGTATTCTCTTCTATTTGGAAAGCCAAGTTAGGGTGGCTCTAATATCCAAAGAGAAAAGAAAATACCCCTTCGGGGATGAGTTTCTTTTCATTTGGATATCCAGGCCCAGCGGACCCAAGGAGCTCGTAGCGGATCCAAGAAGCTCGTAGCAGATCCAAGAAGTTTGTAAAGGAAAGAAGACAAAGAAGTGAAGACGAAGAAAATGAAGAAACGAAAATAAGAAGAAAGAATATCCCATTTTGAAATCACTTGCGTCAGTTCTAGGAGTAAAATCTAGGTTTGTTGTCAGTGGTACCCGGCCACTTTACATTTTCAGCAGACCATGTGTTGTAAATAAACTAGACATTGGACATTATATTTTTGGATAATTTAATTTGAGTGTTTACATTATTTGTGCAGTAGCTTTTTTTAGGACTCTTGCATGCCGTGTTTTGTTTTAGCCTGGATACGAATCGGAGTGTTTTTTTTGGTAAGGACCACGATAAACTTTTTCTACTTGAAATTTAAAATAAAATTTTTTTAGGCTCACATAGAAACTCTAACGAATCTAAGAAGTATGCTCGGATCGCCGAGAGTTAGCATAAGCATATTATTACTTTCTCTTCCTTGTTAGGCGCCTCCCCGCCTGCGGGTTCTGGTAGACCACCTGACCTATTAGGGTGCAGCTCTGTCAAGGGGATGTTGTGCAATCCCTAGGGAAAAATCTATTTTCTAAGCCTGATTTTAAAACTGCTTCATAAATCATTTTATGCATTCGAGTCAATTAGCATGCATTGCATTAGATACAAATTAAAAGAGTTTAAAATTTTAATTGCATTATGCTTTCAGACATCATTTTCCCTACATAAGTAAAGGGGCCAATTAGGTTTTGTCTTAGATGTCGGCCCCGATTGCTCAAAACTTAAATAATGTCCCTACCCATCTTTCATAAGAGACTGAACACATGTATTTGAAGCGCCTAGGTGGTTAGCTGGCTCCCCAATCCAGGCCGGGGTAAGTCCAGATTTGCACTGTATTAGCTAGGTTCGGGTCACTACTTTGTAGTACCCAAATTAGATTTAGGTTCTAAGGCAGATTTGTGAATCTTAAGTCCTCACCCTTCGGGAATAAAATCCCAAATTTCTAATAAAATGTTAACTCGAACCTAAAAATTCCTCTCTTAAAATGTAAAGCCCAACATAGGGTAGATTGAGGTTGCCTCTGAGCTTCTCAGAATTCGGCACCTCCTACTTTTCTTCTTTTGACTCGTTAATAACTGTTCAACGTTGAGCTTTCTCCTTGAAAATTCCTACTTCTTTCCTTGTCTTCTACTTTGTAATCAAAGGGTAAGAAATCACTGCTTTAATCGAAAGTTTTCTTAGGAGTACCCCTCCTAGGATGTAATTAACTATAGGGGCTTGCCCGTATAGGGATTTGAGAACCCCAGATTAAAATAAACCTTGTTTTATTCTTATAAAACAAGGGAAAAATCTTTGGGAACGCAGACATATTTTAAAAATCTCATTTCTAATTTTAAATATATTTATAGAATATTATCATTATCTTCCCAGGTAATATAATATTCTATTTATTATATTTAATTTTAGAAATGATGACTTTTGTAAAACCCATTCTTTCTTTTGGGTGTTTTTGAAGAATGTTATGTTCATCTGTTTAAAATGATATAATATTCTCCTTATTACGCTTAAATAAAGGAATGGATGAATTTTTAAAACTATATTTCTATTTTTAAACACATTCTACAGAATTTCATGTTCATCTCTCGAGATGATATGTTATTCGTAGAATTGTGTTTGACTATAGAAATATTATTTTGTAAAACCCTGTTTTGATATTGAATCTATTATAGAATATTGTGTCAGTCTCCCGAGACTGTACTTTATTCTTAATGCAGTATTCGATTACAAAATAGGAGAATACAAAATCTGCGTGGTGACATAAATTTTCCCACCAAATATAATATTTTTTTTATCGGTGTATTAGTAAAACCAAAGTCAGACAGACTTTAAATGAAATGAATTGTGGAAAAGCTATTGGACCATATGATTTTCCATTATTGTTTGTGGAAAGGTTTACTTTGGAAGTTATACATTTATTAAGAGTTTTAAGGGAGAAGTATAGAGAGAATTAGGAGGACCTATATATGATATTTATATATTGATTTAGAGAAAGCTTACAAGAAAGTTTCAAGCGAAGTGATATGGAGAGTTCTAGAAAAGAAAGGTGTTAATAGTGTTGATATTCAAATCATTAAAGATATGCATGTAGAAGCTGTTACATGTGTTCAAACACAAGGTGGTTTGACTAGGTATTTTCCTATAAGTTGGATACATCAAGGATTAGCCTTAAGCCCATATCTTTTTGGCTTTAGTCATGGATGTTCTTACTAAACATTTGCAAGAAGATGTACCCTAGTGTATGCTTCTTGCTGATGAATTCTTCTTGTTGATAAGACTAGAGAGGAAGTTTAAGATAAATTTGAATTATAGAGGTCAACCTTAAAGTCTAAAAATTTTTGTTTGAGAACATCTAAAGCTGAATACATAGAGTGTAATTTTAGTAGTGATAGATTTAGTGGAAGGATTATGACTTTGGACGATCAAGTCATTAATAATAGTACACGCTTTAGATATCTTGGGTCTATTGTTTGGACTGATGGTGAAATAGATTCGAATATTATTAGTAAAATTCAAGTTGGATGGTTGAAGGTGAGGAATGCTTCAAGCTTGTTTTGTGATATAAAAGTGCCCCTCAAACTTAAGGGAAAATTCTATAGGATTGTGGTGAGACTTGTAATACTTTATGGCGTGGAATGTTGGTCATTAAAAGAGAAGCATAATATTAAGTTAAGCGTTGTAGAAATGAGGATGCTTAGGTGGATGAGTGGTTTCACTCTTAGAGACAAATATCAAATAAGCAATACGAGAAAATGTAGGAGTAACTCCAATGGTAGATAAGATTTGAGAGATTCGCCTTAGATGGTTTGGGCATATAAAATAGTGGCCTTCCAATGACCCAGTTAGGAGAGTAGATGTATTAGATTTGATTTGTGTTAAGAAAGGTAGAGGTAGAACTAAAAAGACTTGGCTAGAAAATATTAGAAATGACCTTTCATTATTAGATTTAAATGAGAATTTGACTCTTAACAGGACATTATAGAGAAAAAGATTTCATGTAGCCGGCCCACGTAGTGGGATAAAGGCATCTTCTTGCTTTTGTTGTTTTACTTTAGAAACATAAACTCCTAAAAACCTTAAAACAAATTTATAAAATTAAATTTCTAAAAATAGAAATTCCTAAAAACATTATAACCAATTTTTTTATCAAGAATTTAAATTCTTACAGAAGTAAATTCTTCAAGAATTTACAAATTATTGTATGTTCAAAATTTTAAGATTTACTATAGCAAATGTATCTTCTTCAAGAATTTAGGCTTTCTTTGGGACAGCTTTTTAAATACTTTCTAAAATAGCTTTTTAGTACAAAAATTCTTGTTCAATAAATTTTTGTACTAAAAAATTGCTTTATAAAACAGTAAGAAAGTTGTGCCAAACAAAGGTTTAGTTTTCAATTAATTCTTTTTGCTTGAAACTTTTTTGTTTCTGTTGAGAATATTTAAATATTGTGTCTATTAATGTCTACGATCTTGTTGTTTAGGGATTTTTCATGTTAAGTTTTTTAGGAATTATTTTATAGTTTTGTTTAGTAAACAATAAGGTGTCTTAGCAAATAATAAGTTTTTCATCGACATGTATCTTGTTTTAATCTAGATTTGTATTATTCCTTGCTAATTGCTACCTCAATCAAAAATGGTACACAATTGTGGTAATTTCAACATAATTATTATTTCCTTAAATGAATGAATAGGTGATGCTATATAGTCCTAATTTGCTTTTTGTGGTAGAACTTTGTGTTCATTTAGAAGGTTGTAAAATAAACTTAATGCTTACATGGTCTAATAATAGGAATCAATGCTTAGATCTTGATAGTATTTAAATGTATTTTGTCGATCATTTAAGTTTAAAAATGATTGAAAATATTTGATTGTAAATTATTTATAGAAAATAGTAATTCTGAATTTTTTTAGAGAAAATAGTAATATTAACTTTTGTCATTCAAATGTCATTGTTTGTGCTATCTACAGCCTCCTCTAGCCTATCACCATCCCTCTCACATGTTGATGTTTTCCATCGCCACTGGCTATTGCAAACAATCTTTGATCAACTATTGTTTCAAATGCATTGTTATTTTACTTTGCATTCTTATACTTGATGTTGACCATTTTAATTTGAGAAGCATCATATTATAGGAATTCACCCAAACTATTACTAATATATTGTTTTAGTTCACTTTCCGTTATTACAGTACATATTATAGCTTTTTGTATGCCTATACATGATATTGTAGTACAAATACATATGATATATATAGGTGTTTAACTCATTTTAAATGCATACCCTAATTAGAGTTTCTTTTTTTGGTTCTTCTTGGACTTGCTTTGCTGTTTTAGCTACAACCTCTGTGCTGTCAAGTATTAGAACTTGCAAATTGAGATATGGGTGAAGGAAGCTATCGTAGAGCTCTTGAAGATGATCGAGCTTGGAGACCATGTTGGCAGCTCAGGCAGGCTTCACTTGGCAACTGGATGAATTAACTGTGGAGTTTTTTTTTTATTTTGTTTATTGACAAAGATGTGAAATAAAGTGCAAACACTCAGGGTAATGGTGAGCACAAACCATGCAAAAAAATTCCACCACCGACAACCATACCGATCAAAGGAAAGACATTTCACAGTAGAAGAATGTAGCAAAGGCCATCTACACTTATAGCTGAACTATTTGATTTAGAGGAGAGGATGAATGCTGCCAAGAAGGGAAATTTCTAAATCAGTGGATGAAGCACCATTTCAGTAATACAATCATCCGAGGTTGCAGGAACTGAACCACAAATAGTAAGGGTAATTTTGTGTGAAGTTGGATATCCCATTCTTTGATGGCTTCAAACACATTGACGACTGTTTAGATTGAGAGAGGGCTATTGAGACATTTTTCGAACATATGAAAATTAGGACGTAGAAATAAGTTAAATATTTGGTATGTTGAAGAAGGGTGGTGCAAGCCTTAGGTGATTTCAACCAAATTGTAAGTCCAATGAATGCTTAAACAACCAATGGCAGCACCAGCTTGAAGGGGAAAGTCATAGTCAAAAAGGGGAGCAATAAGTGGAAGAATAGGAATCTGAATTAAGAGTTGAGGACTTGAATGGCAATGAGGGAGAGCATGTAGTCTACATACATGAGAGTTTGTTGTTGGCACCCTGAATTAACCATTAATTCTTAAAAAAATGCATCGTTTAGGACTCCTCGTACCATTAATGGGAAAATGCATGATTTGTGTTTTGATATCAAGCCAACAAAGAATGTCATTACCTGAACTATTCTCCAAGTATTACCTTTGAAAACCACTAAGAATCTCCATCCTTGTAAGATCAGTTGGGTCTAGTAGGGGATGGAGATTATGGTGTTGTACTTATGATACATCACTTTTTCAATTGAAAAATATTATATATGTGAAGTTCCTTGCAATGAGTTAGATTTGGACATATGCAAGATAATCTTGGGTTGACCATGAAAATTAGATCTCGATCTGGTCTATGATTGTTGTAGCAACTTCTACTCTTTTTAATGGAAAGGTAGAAAGCTGCGATTGTTGCCTCATGGCAATGAAGCAGTTACAAAACTAAAAAAAGATCGGGTTGTTATGCACATCATCTTAGGAAGAACATTTCTTTAGTAGTGGTAGCATTCAAACTCAATTATATTATTGGTTGCATCTAACTTTATTACTTTTGTGACACCTGTAAGTTATTCTATGGAAATTCAAAAGTTGTTATATGAATTTGCTGATATCATATGCAACCCCCCCTCAGCCAAAAAAAAAAAAGATCAAGAACTTTTTGGTATAATGGTTCATTAAAAATTACCAAATTTATGTATGCTCGTTGAGAGCAAATATGCAATGGGTGACCTCCTGTGAAGTTACACTAATAGGACAAAATTGTGAAGTCATTAGTGTGAAGCCCCTTAAGTAAAAGTTAAACACTTAAACATTGAGGTACATTTTGGCATAATAGTTGGAATTTTTGTAAGAAACTCAGCAGTTAAGCATACTCATCTCGGAGCAATTTTGGGATGAGTAACCTACTAGGAAGTTACACCAACAGGACAAAACCATGAGGCATATAGGTTAAAGTGGATCACAATATATTGATAGTTAAGAATTTGAGCTATTATAAATGGTATCAGAGCAATACACCATTCCGATGATGGGAACTAAGTGTCATATAAGATAAAGTGCTACACCATAAGAGCTATCTCTTGAACCCTATATAGTACAAAGTGCTATATGGAGGGAACCACTACTTGAACTTGTAAGGGCCACCTCTAGAATCCTATCTGCCAGGCGGATGATTCTGGGATATTAATACAGACGAGGATGTCAGTTACTTAAGTCGGGGGGGGGGATTGTGAAATCCCTTAAGTAAAAGAAGCTAAACTCTTAAATATCAAGAGGCCTTTTGATATAATGGTTGGAATTTTCATAAGACTCAGTAGTTAAGCATGCTCATCCCCGAGTAATTCTGAGATGGGTGACGTACTGGGAAGTTACACAAATAGGACAAAATCGTGAGGCTCCTATTAGGCAAAAGCGAACAATATCTTAATAGTTAAGAGTTTGGGTTGTAATAATTAGGCCAAAGAGGACAAAACCTCGATTGTTAAGAATTTGTGATATTACAAAATTATATCAAAGCAATACAAGATTTAGATTGGAATCTTGTGTTATATATATATATATATATATATATATGTATGTATGTATTTGTCTCTTTTGATTGTAGCTCATTGAGCATTAGCGAGTTGTAGATTTCTTTTAAGGACTTAGTAATAGTCTTTTTTTATGAAATAAAAGTATCCTTTGAAAAAAAACTTATATAACAACCTTCTAAAAGAACACAACTTTTTTTTTTTTGTGAAAACCCACAGTAGGGGCTTACGCATTAAACAAAAGCAAGGTTACATATCCTTAATGAATCCAAAGCTCTCTAAAAATATAACATTTAAAGTAAAACCTATGAGCCTTAGATTCAGACTAATTACAGGAACAGACAAATGAAAAGACCAAACCCAAGAGCATAACCCAAAAAAGAACAAGCAAGCATCAAGGAAGCGCCGAACAGGAAGCAACCAGAGTTATATATCAGTACACAGGATCTCTGAGGACAACACCCTCCAAAGAAGAGATAAAGCAAAGAAGGCACCAAGGTTCCAACCAGAACAACCAGCCAATCAACAACAAAAGAATAACCAACCAGCACAAGAAAAATAAAAAACCTACCCAAACCGCAACAAAACAACCACAACCTTCCCAAACCCAAGATACAAAGCCGAGAAACATACAACCAATAGCCCAACCCATGAACCAAAATAGTCACACAAAATCAGCTAAAGAAAGAGTCACTTCTTCTTAGATTTTCTCCTTCGATGCTTACCACCCCCATGAGAAAAATCTTGTCAGTTATGCAACCCACATTCAAATTATACCTCGTCTGAAACTCATCATCAGGCTCATCAAAATCCTCCCTATCATCTCTGCAAGGTGATGAACCAAAGTCATCAAGCCAATCACACTGGGCCACACAAGATTCCTTTATGTTAAGCACCAATTGAGCTTTCAGAACATCAATAGATATGAGGGAAACTGGAACCTCAATAGGAGGGAAACCGAACCTCAATAAGTGCCAATTGAGCTTTCAAAACATCAGTAGATAAGAGGCAAACCTTCTAAAAGAACACAATGTTCTGCCATAGCAAGCAAATTAGGATTAGCACCACCTATTCATTCATTTAAGGAAATAAAAATTATTTTGAAATCACCCAATTGTCTACTATTTCTGATCGAGCTAGCAATTAGCAGGGAACTATACAAATCTAGATTAAAGTAGGAAACATGTAGATGCAAAACTTAATTAAAATTACCCAATGTATCCACATCAAACTACGGCAAAAAAGCCCAAATAAAATTTGTATTATTTCTTGCAAAGTAAGATTCCTTATTGTTTGCTAAAAAAAGCTAGAAAATAATTCCTCAAAACTTAATATGAAACATCTCTATACAACAAGATCCTGGACATTAATCGAGGCAATACTGTTCTCAGCAAAAACATAAATTACAAAAAAAATAAGTTAGTTGAAAAGTAAATTCTTGAAGAATTTAGTTTAAATTTGATTGCAAATTTAAAATGGACAAATTTGCTGTCAAAACTTTATTAAATTTTTCTTAGCTATAAAAACAGAAATTACAACAATTTAGTTTTCAATTATTAATTGAAAACTAAATTCTTGTAATTTCTTGTTTTAGTAAATTCTTGAAAATTCTTGTAATTTTCAATTAAAATTCAACAAAATGAAGTTATCAAAAATTCTTCTTTAAAAATTCTTAGAAAACAATTTAAACGTTCTTGTAAAATGAAGTTTTTAAGAATTCTGCTTTAAAGAATTATGTTTTCAATTAAATATTAATTTCAAAAATAGATGATATTTTTTTGGGACATTTAGGCCAATTAAGGCAAATCACACACACATCACATACACAAAGACTCGAACCCAAGACCTCTTAATTGAAAGCCTAAGCTCTCAACCAATAAGCAAGGCGAGCTGTGTAAAAAAAAAAAAAGATGATATTACTAAAATACTAAAATAGAAATTACAAAAACAGAAATTAGAATAACAGAAATTAATAACCGAAATTACGAAAACAGACACTTTTCTGTTTCGTAATTTCGGTTATTAATTTATGTTATTCTAATTTCTGCTTTTGTAATTTTTATTTTAGTATTTTAGTAATTCCTGTTTTTTAACTTAGTAAGAAAAAAAACAATTTCCACAAACAGAAATGAACCTAATCATACTTTATTTTACAATAATCATAATTTTATTTGATTATAAATCTTTTGTTCTTTTAAAAGATTATTTTGTGAGAAATGATTTTTCCTTATTAAATTTGGTAGAATATGATAGAGAACTGGTTATAAGAAACTATTATTTAACTTTTTCTTCGAAGGTAAAAGTTTATACAATCTAAAATAAGTAAAAAAATTAATTTTATTTAATCAATATAATAAATAATTTTAAAACTAGCTACATCCATCCCAGACATATCATAATTGGATAGCAGCTTCTCATTTTTGAATAAGTGATGTGTAAATCTAGACTCGGATAAAAAGGGCCATTTATCTTGTTACAATTCAGGATCTCTAAGCTGTAATTTTGATGATGACAAATAATATTGATTGAATTATTACATTCTTCCTTTAATATTTTAGATGTTATTTTTGTCTATGAGCACTAACATTTCAGGTAGAATACACACTACTCAAGACTACTGAAGACTCAAGACTGAGTAGAATAGGATGAGAAAGTGTCTGTAATTTTTATTTTATTTATCTTTTTTATTTCTTGAGCCTGGCCACAAAAGAATGTATGCAAATTGGATGACCATGCACACACACAGAGAGGGAGAGATTTTTTAAGTTTAAAATTATTTTCTTATAAATCGTACTATACAATTTTCAATCGTACTGTATGATCTGTTGTCTGGAAATAGGCTTAACGGCTAACTGAAAATATTAGTTTTTGTGAACTAATCGTACTGTATGATCTTGATCATGCTGTACGATTTGTTTTCAACCACAAACCCTACCCGCTAGAATAATTTAAGTAAGATTTCTAATCGTACTGTACAAAAATTTAAAATCTTGCTAAAATTTACCCCCATGATTAGTCAATTAAATCATAGTTTAATTAATGATTGATGATCGTATTGTACGATCATGATCGTACCGTACGAAGAATAGAGATGAATTTTGGTCGTACTAGAGATCATACTAGATGAAATCATAATTTTTGAACTAATAGTATTATACCATATATACATCGTACAGGACGAACTGCATAAACTCAACAAATCGTACTGTACGATTGAACATCAAGGGACAATTAATAGAGATGACTTTTGGTAGTCCCAGGGTTCGTCCTGTACGAACAGAAGAAATAAAGTAGATCGTACTGGATGATCTTCCTATCGTACTGTATAATGTATTGAAAAAATTATGAACTGTTCGTTCTCCTTCGTACTGGACGGGAGTTGTTTTGAACTGATCATACAGTATGAACTTGGATTGTACTGTACGACCAGTAACAACTAACTTGAATTTTTAGGGTTTCTTGAAGCTATTATAAAAACAATGTTTGAAGTTTGTCTTAAAAAAGAAAAAAAGAGAGAGAGGAACGTGACAGCCGAATGAACTCTTGAGGGGGAGCTTTTGAAGAAAATCAGGGTTTGTGAGAGGAAGGAGAATGTGAGCTTGAGCATTATGGATAAGTAGTATGAGGGGATCACCTGGTTGCTTCGAGCTAGTTGCATGCTTGCTCCTCCTGTGGCCTTTGTGAGTCTTGTGGGAGCTCTCTAGGGAGAAAAGTTTTTAGGTCAAAGTCCTCAAGGTTCTCTGCCTTCTCTAGGAGAGAGAAAAAGGAGGTAAGGTTCTCTGCCTTCTCCAGGAGAGAGAAAAATGAGAAGGTCCGCTGCCGTCACCGGGAGGGCGACATAGCGTCTAGCACTCCGTCACATCGGGTTAGGTGAAAATGAGTTTTATAAAGGCTTCTCTGTCTTGCTGTGGGAGCAAAAGGTTAGTCACTTTTGAGTAGTGCAACTCTCGGAGTGGAGGACTTCAGGGAATAGACGTAGGTCAAGGTTGACCGAACCATTATAAAAATTTTTAGTGTGCTTTTTCCATTTTTTGCTGTTTACTTTTCTTGCATTTTATTTTTGCTATAACTTCTTGATAAAAATTTGATTTTAGTATTCCATTGTGAGATTTAAAATTTCATGACCGTTGTTGTAATTGTGATCAAATCATTAGCTTCCGCATTTAATTAGTTAAATTATCTTTTTGAAAAATCTGAAAAATCTTTAAAAAATTAGAACTTTTGTTTAGGATTTATTTTTAAAATATCAATTCACCCTCCTCTTAGCGCATCTCGTACTTTCATATCTAATTTAGCGGGATGATAAAATAGAGAAAATTGAGTTAAGATGTGCTTTAAATATCTTGAAATTATTTAAAAATCACTGCATCGTATGTATAATCAATAGATTTTTATAATAAACTCATTTCAAATTAAATTCATAGATTTTAAAATTCTTCACCGTCAAAATTTGAGCAACATGCGGAGGAATTATGCCGCATTGTGCTAACTTGTGAAATTATTAAGTGCGGTCACCGAACGTCATCTGGAGGTCAATCAGGACAAGCCACATGACTAATATGTTGTGTTATTGTGTACCGCTATATATTGGATGACCTGGGCATCTTGATTAGCCTCAGATGGTCTGATGTCCTCACCTAATAATCTTTCCTTTAGCTTACTCCCTCACCACATAAAACACCATTGTGTATCCCTCGGTCATTTAAAAGTTTACCAAAAAAAATAATGAATTAATTGATATTAAATTTATTTTTCGCTTCCATCAAATATGAGATGAGAATCATCTAAATTAAAAATTTTAACTCAAATCAATATTAAAATGAATATTTTTTAAGTCAAAATCAAATTAGCTTTTATTTTTTTGTAAAAATAGAAATTACAAAAACAGAAACTACAAAAACCGATATTACAAAAAAAGAAAAAGTTTTTTTTTTTGTAATTTCGGTTTTAGTAATTTCTATTTTGGTATCTTGGTAATTTCTGTTTTTATAATTTCTATTTTAGTTTCTTAGTAATTTCTGTTTTTATGACTTCTATTTAATTGAAAACTAAATTCTTTAAAACAGAATTCTTGAAAACTTCATTTTACAAGAATTTTTAAATTGTTTTGTAAGAATTTTTAAAACAGAATTCTTGATAACCTCATTTTACAAGAATTTTCAAACTGTTTTCTAAAAATTTTTTTCATTAAATTTTAATTGAAATCGCAAGAATTTTACTAAGATATAAAAACAAGAAATTACAAGACTTAAGTTTTCAATTAAATTTTTCAAGAATGAAGTTTTCATGATTTCTGTTTTAAAAATGAAGTTTTCAAGAATAAAACTAAATTCAATTAAAAAATAATATAGCATAATTTTCAAGCATTCTTTTTTATAAATGAAGTTTTCAATTTAAAAAAAATTAATTGAAAAGTAAATTCTTGTAATTTCTGTTTTTATATCTTAATAAAAACATAAATAAAGTTTTAATATCTTAGAAAATTAAACAAAGTTTTGACTGCAAATTTGACCGTTTTAAATTTGCAGTCAAATTTAAACTAAATTTTGATTGTGAATTATTTACAGAAAATAGTAATTTTGAGTTTTTTGGACAAAATTGTAATACTAATTTTTGTCTTTAAGAGAACATTTTTAGGATAGATAACAATAGTATAGCCTATTTGATTGAACTCATTATAAAATGATTTTTTTTATTCATTTCATGAATTATTTCCCTATTTTTATTAAACAATAATATAGCTCATTTAACTAATTATGCAATTAATTTTTTGATAATGTATATATATATATATATATATATATATATATATATATATTTATGTTTTTTCTTTTTGAGTTTTTAAAAATTTTAGAAGTAGTTACTTATAGTTATAACTAATTAGGTAAGTAAAAATCTGTTACTATATATTATTTTTTTGGTTGAGTTTTCAAAATTTTAGGAGTTAATTAAAGGCTTGAGTTGTTAGAGCATTATAATGAAGTTTTTGTATTTAATGTGAATGCATAATAATAATTTTTAAAATATCTTTAGATAGAGATTTGTGTAATAAAAACTCAAGTCACTAAAGTCAAGATGAGTACAAGATATAATAAACAATACAACGAGAAACATATCAATAAATAAACAAGCCAACATCACCACCAATAACAACAATATCAAGCCATTATCCCACTATTTGGAGTTGGCAACATGAATTCTTTTTCTCCATTGTGTTATGTAATTAAGAGTCAAATTCTCATTTAAATCTAATAAAGAAATGTTATTTCTAATCTTTTCTAACCAAGTCTTTTTAGGTCTACCTCTATCTTTCTTAATATAAGCCAAATCTAATACATCTACTCTCCTAATTGGGTCATCGGAAGGCCACAATTTTATGTGACTAAGCCATCTAAGGCGACTCTCTTTAGTCTTATCTTACTTGGAGATATTATAACCTTTTCTCACATATGCTCATTTTGTATCCTATCTCTAAGAGTAAAGTCACTCATCCACCTGAACATTCTCATCTCTGCAACACTTAATATTATGCTTCTGTTTTAAATGTCTACATTATGCACTATAAATTATTGCAATTAATTCTCACAACTATCTTATAGAATTTTCCCTTAAGTTTGAGGGGTATTTTCTATCACACAACAAGCCCGATGCATTCCTCCTCTTCAACTATCCAACTTGAATTCTAATAATAATATCCCCATCAAATTCATCATTACTCTGAACAATAGTACAAAGATATCTAAAACATGTACTCTTATTAATGGCTTGATCACCCAAAGTCACAATGTCCCCATTAGATCTATTACTACTTGATATGTTATCTAAAAATTATCTTGATCGTGCACGAATCTCAATGCAAATATGAATTGAAAACTTCCATAATTAAATTCAGAACTATTCGAACTCCCAATTTCAGCAAACGTATTGTCAAACTGAACGTCTCAAAGAGATGAACCCTAATAAACCAAATTCAATCCAATCTGAACCCAAATGGGTCCAATTTGAGGGTAGAAGCTTATTTGGAAGGCTTTGATCATTAATTGGATAACCAAATGATATCCAAATGTGACATGCTTATAGTTGAATCAAGCGGCTCGATGAGAGGAATCAACAAGCCCAAGATCGCTGAATTATGACATCGTTAAGATACTCAAATCCTCGAAAAACATTCCATGATCAAGGGTGTTAATATCAGTTGTACATTTGAAACACTCCCAACATGCCCTAGGTCTTCTCCCTATTTACTTGCCATGCCACTCTCAGAAAACTATAAATAGATCTCTCATTTTTCACTAAAAGAGGGGGGAAGCAAGAGAAATAAGAGAAGAGAGGAAGAGTAATCTGGGAGCTCTCTTTCCACCAAATTCCTCCTCGACCACCTCCCAGCCATCGACCATCGCCGGAATGTCGCCAGACTTTTGCCCGACTAGTGACATTCATCTGACTTCTGCTCGGCCACTGATCATCTCCCAACTATAATCCCTTTGAACATCATCATTTGATTGCGGTCCACTTCGACCATCATTGCCCACCAACTATGGTACACTTTGATCACCATCGCCAACCGACTATAGCCCACTTTTACCACCATCACCCTCCGACTATAGTCAACTCCTACCATCATTGCCCGCCAACTACGGTCCATTTCGACTACCGTCTCCTGCTGATTATGGTCCTTCTGACCATCGTCACCAACCGATTACGATCCCTCCTACCAATGTTGCTCGCCGACTACCGTCTACTCAGACCACAGTCACCTGCTGATTATGGTCTTTTCAACCTTGGTCACCCGAATACAGTACTACTGACCAAACAAATTAAAATCTACCATGTAACTAGCTCTATATAATATTTGCCACATAAAGCCTTCCCCCCTAAGGAAAGGTCTCATTTGTACTCAACCATTAATACTAGTGAATTCATTCAAATTGGGTCAGGCCTCGTAGTTTTTTCCCTTTTTAGGATTTTCTACGTAAAAAAACTTAGTGTCTCTTATGAATGCTACACCCCTACTCTCTTATCTATTTATGTGATGTATCTTGGTGCAATGCTAAGATGCCAAACTATATCTCTCTCTATCGCCACAAATTTTTCAAGGACACAACACTACTAAAAATACTATCCATGTATTCGATTTTAGATCAACTCAAACAAAAATATTTAAACTCTAAATTTGACCTCCGTAAAATATAATCCAATGATTCCCTCGTGGCCTACGTGGTATCGTGTCAATATCAAGCGTGTAGTGCTGTGGAGGCCTAAGTGGTTTGTCTCATAATGTAAATAGTACATTATTAATTAACTACTAAAATTTTAAAAACTCAACCAAAAAATTTATATACAGTAAAAGATTTATACTTACCTAATTAGTTATAACTAGAATAAACTACTTCTAAAATTTTTAAGAACTCAACAAAAACCATTTATATATGCATTATCAAAAAAATATTTACGTAATTAGTTATATGGCCTATATTATTGTTTAATAAAAAATGGGAAAGAAATCACAAAATGAATAAAATAAATAAATTTTATCATGATTTTAAAAATCTGAACTCGCAGATTCAGCAGGTTCGTTCGTGAAGTGGTCCGGTTCCAATAATAAAACCGTTTCACAGGAATCCGGGGAAAAGTCAGTTGAAACTAAGGTTAAACCGGCAGTTTTAAAAGAATCACCTGGTTCCAAAAGCCGTAAATCGGTGCCTCTCTGAGCTGTTCTTCCTCTACTTTTCGTAGCATACATCGTTAAGCTGCGGATCCTAGCAGGTTTCATCAGTATTTGATTCGAACAGAGTTGGATCGGGATGACCTGAAGCATAATGAGAAGGGCTCGTGTGATGCAATACCTTATTCTGCTGCTGCGTCTGATGCATGCAACTAGTGATGAGAAAGAGGACATGTCCAAATGTAATCGCGAATAGGACCCCAGATCGGATGACAAATGGAAACTTTGGATGATTCACATGCTACATGGAATTTGTTTCACAAACTTGGAGGGGATTGCCTATAGGGCTGTCACCCGGAGAAGGTACGTGCTTTTCATGGAAACGTCTTGTGTGTAGATGATTGCCTGGATTTTGCTTTTGTTGATGCAGATGGAATGATGGTCACTATGGTGGTGAATGAGCTCTTTGAAGCTCCAAACGGGTGTGAAAATCCCAATGAAACAGCCCTCAATGGCACCTCTCACCCAGGTCAATGCACACAAGGCATTTGTAGAAATGCCTCAATAGTTGAGGTCGAAGAATTTCAGCAACTGGTTGCAAAATTTCAGCCCCCGATCCACCAACAGTTAGGTTTATTTCTATAAATTACATTTATTATCATTAAAATTAAATATAAAACTTAATTATAATAGAATTATTAGGTATTTACAAATATAATATAAATAATTTTTAGGTTAGATTGTCTTAATTTTATTATTTTTAATAATATTTTTATTTATTGCATCATCAGGTTCGACCCCAATTAAACTAGTCGAATCGGTCGACTGGTCAAACCGTGAATCTCTTCTTCTTCCGGTTCGTTGTGTGGTCCTATTTTAACAACCTTGCATTTTATAGTGACTTTAATCAAATGGGCTTTATTATTGTTTTCTATCCAAAATGATCTCCCTTAAAGGCAAAAATTAATATCACTATTTTATCTATAAAAAAAAAAATCAAAATTACTATTTTCTGTAAATAATTCACAATTTAATTATACTGCAATCTATTTTTTTTATTATTAATTTAGAATTCTGTAATTTGTTACAAACTATATATATATATATATATATATATATATATATATATATATATATATATATATATATATATATATATATAAGTTAATTTAGTTAAAAAGATTATTATATAAAAAATTTCAATTTCCTATTATTTTCTATATATGCACGATTTATCTGCCAATCAGATCCTTCCTTTTGAAGGAACTACAAATTAATCAGTAATTAGATGTCATATTACGAGTAATAATAATAATAATAATCAAGCGACTATCTATAGTGATGTCAATATTATTGCACGTAGAAATGTCTGCTCCCAAGCTTTTAATGGTATATTGACCTGCCAATTAACTTAATAATTAATAAATACCAATATAAAATACAGTACTTATAAAATATCAAATTTTATATTAAATTCGATAATAACAAATTAAAAATTTGGATGAATATTCCTAATTAAAAACACCAATAGCTTCTATTGACCTGCCAACTAACATAATTAAAAAAAATACCAATATATCTATACTACTATATAAAAGTGGCTTGAGATTCTACTCATATGCAATCCTGGCCTTCCATTTAATTTATCAAAGATGAATCTTAACCTTTCATTTTATTCATACATTTAATTAACTTATTTATTAACTTCATTTATTCATTTAAATACATGACATTTTTTTATTTTTTTACATTAATTGCATTTAAGTAAGAGCTAATTGGTGCATTTAATTATATTTATTTTTATATTCAATTTGGATTAATTAACCTTTCCTTTTATTTATATATTTAATTAATTTCATTTATTCATTTAAATGCATGACATTTTTTTTTATTTAAATTAATTACATTTAAGTAAGAGTTAATTGATGCATTTAATTATATTTATTTTTATATTTAATTAGGATTAATTAATATATTTATTTTAATTATTTATTAATTAATACATACTCTAGCAATTAATAATTCATTAATTAATAAATACCCCTTCGTATTCTCATTTTATTATTTTTGACCACATTATTCGAGGTCAAATTTCCTAAATCAAAACTCTAGCACCTAGGTCTTCATAGCCTAGTATAAACGTCGTCCTTAGGATTTCACTTAGGTGGACACCCGCTGACATAGCTTTGACTCGAGCTCCTAAATCAACGTAATTTAGCTTGTATCGACTCAATTGGAATCGAACTAGTATAAATGGGATAAATTTAATCAATTGAAATTTTATTCCTTCTTTAAATTTAAAATTATCGCAAAAATTATTATTATTATTATTATTATTATTATTAGTATTATTATTATTAATTTTAAAATATCAAATTCATTTCAAATTAATCTATAAATAATTCTTAAACTTTCAAATTTAAAATCAAACTCAATCTCAGCCATTGAATCCTTCTCTAGATCAAGATTTAATCCAAACCTTTGATTTTAAAATCGAGAAAGAGATAGATAGAGAGAGAGAGAGAGAGAGAGAGAGAGAGAGAGAGAGAGAGAGAGAGAGAGAGGTGCGGTTAGGCTGGTTGAACCGAACCCATGATCCCTCTCCTATCAATTCGCGAACTACCCTGCTCTATGGCCCTCTCGATTTGTTCGCAAGGAACCGTCCAGGCTCCGTCTCCTCTCAGTTCGCAGGAGGAGCGAACGAAGCCCCCACTCCTCTCGTCTCTCTTGCCCGAAATCAACCCAGAAAGAGCCCTAGCCGACGTCGCCTGAAGCCCCTCCTCTCGCTCGCGTGGACAACAACCCTAGCCGAGACCCTTCCTCTGCCCTAGTCGATCAGCCCTAGCCGAGTCCTCTCCTCCTTGCTATAGGTATATCTCTTTCTTGGCCTGTGTTATTCTTTCCTTCTTCTCTTAGGGATCTTGATGGAAGAAGGGTTAATGGAGTTTGTTGTTGCTTAGAGGAAGTTTGTATTGTGTCTTCTTGTTAAGTTCCTAGATGATTTCTTGTTTTGACATCTTTTCTTTTCTCCAAAATTTAAAATCAGAAAGATAAAGTGGTTCTTTCACTTGGAAAATCTGTAAAGCAAAATGTTCTATATAATTTCTTTCTCTTCAAAATCAGCAGGAGTGATCGTTAAGGTTTGTTTTGTTGTTCTTGCTTTTCCAACATTAAGTAGGAACGAAGAAAATCTATGGCAATGAATTGTTTTTCTTTTAAATTAGCAAACTCTTATCTCTTATTCTGAAATTTGAAGTGATGAATGTTTGCTTAAAGTTTTGCCAAATTTTCAAAAGGCTCGAGGGGAATTTTCAAATTGGCTTTCTTGGTTTATACGGCTTTGGAGAACTCTTTTTGTTGAAACCATGGTACTTTCAAGAGATATTAGTTTCCTGCTTTTAAAATTAATCTTGACTAAAGCTTCAATATCTTCATATTATCAATGGAATGTATTGTTAGAAATTGTTGTATGTTTGGTACAAAGACAAGTTTATGAGGTTGAGTTCAAAGTTTCCTTTGGATATTTGATGACATGTGGTGTAAAGGTTAGAAATGTGTTGGAGAATAAAATATGTTGAAAAGTGAAATGTGAGGTTTTGAAAGTTAAATTATTTTTGATAAGTGTGTATGTTTGAAATGTAATTTATATGCCTTTTTGGAGGGTGATATGTGTAAGTGTGGAAAGCAAAGTATTTACTTTTATGTAAAGTGATGTGTGTATATTTTGGAAAGTGAAGTATGTATTTTGAGAATTCGAGAAATGTAAATGTGGAAATATATATAGAAGTGTGTGTTGAGAAGTGTATGAGGTATGTATTGAAGAGAAAGTGTATAGAGCTTGGAGGGTGAAGTGTATGGAGTGTTGAAGTAAATTGTGTGTGTATATTGAAGGTGACTTGTGAATGTTTGGAAAAGTAAAATTAAGGAGTTTATATGTATATGAACTTGTGTGTGCTTTAAAAGGGTGATTGTGTGATCTTTGGAAGATGGAAGGTGTATATTTTGAAATGGGAAATGTGTAATGGTGTATATTTTAAAGGGTTATTTGTGGATTGTGTGTGCGTTGGAAAATAAAGTGTGTTGGAAAGTGTAGGGATTTTGCAAGATTATGGTTTGCAAAAAGAAGAAAGTGAAGTGTATGTGTTGAAAAACAAAGTGCATTGAAAGATGAAATGTATTTGAAAATGTGTGTTTTGAAAGGTTAAAAGAGAAATATGTGGTTTTGAAAAGTATTGTTTTGAAGCGTGTATGTTTGAAAAGTAAAAAGGTATATCTTTTGGGAAGTTTTGGAAAATGAAAGTTTATGTTTAAAAGAGAAGTGTAGAGTGTGATTTTGGAAAGGGTGAAGTGTGTGAGTGTTAAAAGTAAAGTGTTTTGATTTTTGAAGAGTGATTTGTAAGTTTTAAAAATGGAAATGTGTGTGTTTGAAAGTGTAGGCGTTTAAAGGAAAATTGTTTTGAAAAGAGGTATGCATTTGGAAAGGTATTGTGTGAGAGCAATGAAAGGTAAAATATGGGAAGGATGAAAAATAGAGGGCTTGATTTATGAGAAATAAAGTATTGGTATGTCGAAGGGTGTTTTAAAGAGTGTTTTTTTTAAAGGTTGAATTACTTTGAAAAGTGAAAGTGTGTGTGTGGTTTTGAAAAGTAAGAAGTGGCATGTGTGTGAGTGTTGGAGAGTATGTTAGTTGGGTACTTATTAGAAAATGAAAGTGTTGAAAAGTAATGCCCCTCTTTCTCTCTCTCTACCCCTCTCTTTCTCCTTCTTCTACTACTCTTCTTTCTTGTGCCTTGAGATAAATGTTGAAAGAATACAAAGTATGCTTTCAAAAAGGAATAGTTTAAAAGGTAGACAGCTTGTGCCGGTCTCCAAGCCCGAAGAAAGGTACGTTTTATTTTTAGTAAATTTCAATTATTTCATTATTAATTATTAAATGTACTTCTAATTCACTATTTTCTTGTCTTTATTTGCATGAACTGTGAGGAACGGTACCAATCAAGTGAACAAGAGGAAGCAGATTAAAGGTGTCAGTCGCCTCTATCCAACCGGGTAGAGGTGCTACGGGCGAAATCCACCGGGTTGTAGCCCCCGGTGTTGTATGTTTCCTTAAAACTTAGAAAGCCCCTAGGAAGCCGTGGTGTGTTTTGTGCGAACTCCTCCCCTCTAGGTTCCTATAGTAACTTCAATTTTATTATGATTATTTTTGTTTTTATTACTAGATCCTTGAACCCCTTTACACGTGCGCAAAGTCCTAAGGGTTAGTGATAACAAGCTTTTTCATCCCATACAATATTAGTGACATTTAAGGACAAAAATTAAGGACCGAGTCTTAGAAAATTTAGACTTAGGATGCATGCACACTTTAAGGTAGAAATATAGAACATAGAAAATTTAGTGACATTACCCTTAGGATTATTGTATGTTATTAATACAATCTTAATGAAGTCTAATTAAACTTAAATAATCAATTAAGGAGAATTTCAAATACACTAATGATAATCCAAATAAAAAAAATATATACAAAAATCACGTAATCTTTAATAACCAAATCATAATTAACACACATAACCACTAAGAGATTAAACTTGACCATAAAAATAAATTGAATCTAATTAATATGTAAATCATCTTATAATCAAATAAGAACTAAATAAAATTTTCAAACTTCAGTAAATCATCAACAATTTAATAAAGCATTAACAAATTAAATAAAATCATTAAAATTTTAATAAAATATCAACACTTTATTAAGTCAATTAAAATTTCAATAAATGATTTTAAATTAACAAAATATTAAAACATTTAATAAATCATTAAAAAATTCAATAAATCATTAATTAAATAATCTAAATAAAAAAAGGGTTAATTCAAATACACTAAATAACCAATCATATTAATCAACTTTAACAATTAAAATTTACTCTAAAAAAAACTTCAAAACAGTAAAGACTCTAAAACTTAAATCTAAACTAAAATTCTCTTTGACCCTTCAACAAATCAATTTTAATCAATTAGATAACTTTAACTAATAGTAAACTCAGGATATCTTTAAACCACACGACCTACCACACACACTTAGATTTGTTTGCTAGGACGATCAACTCTAGCTTTAGGTTAGGCCGGTGTTTACTTTCTTGCTGCTGTGTGACGGGCTTTCTCGTGGTTTTCATTGCATGCTGTTTGTAAAAATGATTGGTGTGTATGTTTATTTATTTACATCTGCAATCTGAGAATTGATGTGATGGGCGATAGATTACCCCTAGGATAGGAATGATCTGAATGCTCACATAATCTTCTGTAGGTGGCCATGCTTGTGCAGGGCTAAATTAAAGGGGGTACATTAAAGATTTAAATTGACATAAATTTCCTCCAGGTGCTTCAAAAAATGCTAAGCCCCCTTAAAATTAAAAGAGCATGGCAAAGCGAGGTAGATGAATTTAAATGTGAATATATAACTGCTTGAGAATGATTTTATTATAAATGCTTAGGATAACCCTGCAGGTGATCTAGATTTTTTTTTGGATGTAATGTAATGTAAAAATGTAATTTGTTAAAATCAAGTGTTGTGAAAGTGATTCAAAAGTGGGATATCACACTCAACTCGGAATCCAAATAGAAGAGAATGTCCCTTAGGGGAGTATTCTCTTTTATTTGGAAAGCCAAGTTAAGGTGACTCTAATATCCAAAGAGAAAAGAAAATACCCCTTTGGGGATGAGTTTATTTTCATTTTGATATCTAGGCCCGGCGGACCCAAGGAGCTCATAGCGGACCCAAGGAGCTCGTAGCGGATCCAAGGAGCTCGTAGCGGATCCAAGAAGCTTGTAAAGGATTGAAGACAAAGAAGCGAAGATGAAGAAAATGAAGAAACGAAAATAAGAAGAAAGAATATCCCATTTTGAAATCACTTGCGTCAGTTCTAGGAGTAGAATCCGGGTTTGTTGTCAGTGGTACTCGGCCACTTTACATTTTCAGCAGACCCTGGGTTGTAAATAAACTAGACATTGGACATTATATTTTTGAATAATTTAATATGAGTGTTTACATTGTTTGTACAGTAGTTTTTTTTAGGACTCTTACATGCCGTGTTTTGTTTTAGCCTGGATACGAATCGGAGTATTTTTTTAGTGAGGACCACGATAAAACTTTTTCTACTTGAAATTTAAAATAAAATTTTTAGGCTCACATAGAAACTCTAACGAATCTAAGAAGTAAGCTCGGATCGCTGAGAGTCATCATAAGCATATTATTACTTTCTCTTCTTTGTTAGGCACCTCCCCGCCTGCGGGTTCTAGCAGACCACCTGACTTATTAGGGTGCAGCTCTGTCAAGGGGATGTTGTGCAATCTCTAGAGAAAAATCTATTTTCTAAGCCTGATTTTAAAACTGCTTCATAAATCATTTTATGCATTTGAGTCAATTAGCATGCATTGCATTAGATACAAATTAAAAAAGTCTAAAATTTTAATTGCATTATACTCTCGGGCATCATTTACCCTACATAAGTAAAGGGGCCAATTACGTTTTGTCTTAGATGTCGGCCCCGATTGCTCAAAACTTAAATAACGTCCCTACCCATCTTTCATAAGAGACTGAACACATATATTTGAAGCGCCTAGGTGGTTAGCTGGCTCCCCAATCCAGGCCGGGGTAAGTCCAGATTTGCACTGCATTAGCTAGGTTCGGGTCACTACTTTGTAGTACCCAAATTAGATTTAGGTTCTGAGGCAGATTTTTTTTAAATCTTAAGTCCTCACTCTCCAGGAATATAATCCTAAATTTCTAATAAAATGTTAACTCAAACCTAAAAACTTCTCTCTTAAAATGTAAAGCCCAACATAGGGTAGACTGAGGTTGCCTCTGGGCTTCTCAGAATCTAGCACCTCCTACTTTTCTTCCTTTGACTCGTTAATAACTGTTCAACATTGAGCTTTCTCCTTGAAAATTCCTACTTCTTTCCTTGTCTTCTACTTTGTAATCAAAGGGTAAGAAATCACTACTTTAATCGAGAGTTTTCTTAGGAGTACCCCTCTTAGGATGTAATTAACTATAGGGGCTTGCCCCTATAGGGATTTGAGAACCCCAGATTAAAATAAACCTTATTTTATTCTCATAAAGCAAGGGAAAAATCTTTGGGAACACAGACATACTTTAAAACCTCATTTTTAATTTTAAATAAATTTGTAGAATATTATTATTATCTTTCCAGGTAATATAATATTCTATTTGTTATATTCAATTTTAGAAATGATGATTTTTGTAAAACCCATTCTTTCTTTTAGGTGTTTTTGAAGAATGTTATGTTTGTCTTTTTAGATGATATAATATTCTCCCTATTACACCCAAATAAAGGAATGGATGAACTTTTCAAACTTATATTTCTATTTTTTTGAACACATTCTACAGAATCCCATATTCATCTCTCGAGATGATATGTTATTCGTAAAATTGTGTTTGACTATAGAAATATCATTTTCTAAAACCCAATTTTGATATTGAATTCATTATAGAATATTATGTCAGTCTCTCGAGACTGTACTTTATTCTTAATGCAGTATTCGATTACAAAATAGGAGAAATCAAAATTTACGTGACGACATAAATTTTCCCACTAAGGTTTTTCTGGCGACTCCGCTGGGGATCAATCCTCTCTCCATCTTTAGCAGTAATTCATACCCTTACATCGGTAGTATACTTGTGCTTGGCATAGGTTGTAACTACCCTTCTTTTGTCGGTCATTTTATTTATTTCATTCTTGGATAATTTGATCGGCATCTCTTAAAACTATAAAATGATGTCTTATAGAACCCCCGTTAATCATTGACGGAATGTTTTCTTTATGCCTCTTCATACGACTACTAAAAAAAATCTCTTTATCAAATCATTAGTGGTATGTACATTTACTTCTTTTAGTAGCTCAACATATTATTTGGATTGGGTCCAAAAAAAAAAAATTTTAAATCTTCAAAATTGTAAACTTCTCCGTGTCCTAGCTAACATGTTGTAGTTATATATTTTTGTAACTCGATATGTGGCGGGACAAATCTTATGAAAATCTGAGCTTTTAAATTAAAAATTTTCTCTCTATCTAGACTCACATGTTGCAGTTATATATTTTTATAGCTTAATATGTGTGGTAGGACAGGGTCCAAAAGCTCAAACTTTCAAATCAAAATATTTTGCTTGTCCTAATAACATATTATAGTTACATATCATTTGTAGCTTGATATGTTTGCTATGACAGGGTCCATAATCTGATATATGCAAGATTTTCAAGATTAAAGCCTATTCAATTTGAGAAAAGTTTGAATGTTCAAATATAAGTTAAGCTGATAAAAATAATTTTGTTAGAGAAAATAGTAGGTTAATCTTTCTCAAAAGAAATTTACCTCTATTTTTTTTAAATTGTAATAAAAAATTCATTGTGGTTGACTCCTCTAAATACTTAAAGAATGTGGCCTATGGTTATCAATGCTAAAAAGAAAAGTCAGTTCCCTCCCTCCCTCCACTTAGGTGGATTGATGCCTTAGATGAAGATATATCTAATCCTTTGAAACCCCAAAGCATAAAAGTTCAACTAATTTTATCGGGTTTTTATTAATCATTTGTATTAAATTCAAATGTATTTTTAAATTTTCTATTCAACCATGTTATGCTTTTTCTAATTTTAGGGATGTATAATTATTGGTTGATGTGTTGAAGTTTGAAAATTATTTTGAATTCCCTCAGTTTTAACATTTTTGTAGGTCAAAGTTTAGGATGCCTTTAAATTTTATTTCCTAAGGGCACCATATGGATACGACGATTTGTCCTCTATCATACGGTTTAACTCTGATGGAAAATAGATTTTAAGGCATGTGATAAATATAAATGACCTAATCAATTATATAAAAGCCTTTGTACACAATCTGAAGTTTTCTCTTATGGTGATATGTTTAAATTAAATCTTAGTTAAGTTTATTCTTGGCTTTATCACTCCATTTTAAAAAAAAAACTCGTGAGCAATTCTTGTCAAGATGGATCATCTTAAATTCCTACTTGAGTCAAAGACTTAGGACAGTTCAAGATTCTTTATTAAGGTTAACCCATGATATAAAAATGAAAATATTCATTTGTCATGTGGCTTTTCTTAATATTAATTGATACACCTCGAATTGATACTAAGTCAGGTGATTTTATAACATCTTTGAAAGTTTCTTTCTCTTATTGATGAAAATAAAATTATATTTGATTCACTTATTATGATATCAATACGTATTTTCTTTTGAATTAAGGCTTATATCAAATTGAAATTGGAGATAGAGGTGAAAGTCTTGGTCATTTCCTTATTGTTATACATCTTATAGGCATCTTGCATGTTGATGAACCTATTTGGTGGGAAAATTTATGTCACCACGCAGATTTTGAGTTCTCCTGTTTTGTGATCGAATACTGCATTTAAGAATAAAGTACAGTCTCGGGAGACTGACACAATATTCTATAATGAATTCAATATCAAAACAGGGTTTTAGAAAATAATATTTCTATAGTCAAACACAATTCTACGAATAACATATCATCTCGAGAGATGAACATAAAATTCTATGTTTAAAAATAGAAATATAATTTTGAAAAGTTCATTCATCTCTTTATTTAGGTGTAGTAAGGAGAATATTGTATCATCTAAAAAGACGAACATAACATTCTTCAAAAACACCCAAAAGAAAGAATGGATTTTATAAAAGTCATCATTTCTAAAATTGAATATAATAAACAGAATATTATATTACCTGAAAAGATAATAATAATATTCTATAAATATATTTAAAGTTAGAAATGAGGTTTTAAAATATGTCTGCGTTCCCAAAGATTTTTCCCTTATTTTATAAAAAAAAAATTAAATCAAGATTTATTTTAATCTGGGGTTCTCAAATCCCTATAGAGGCAAGCCCCTATAGTTAATTACATCCTAGGAGCGATACTCCTAAGAAAACTCTCGATTAAAGCAGTGATTTCTTACCCTTTGATTACAAAGTAGAAGACAAGGAAAGAAGTAAGAATTTTCAAGGAGAAAGCTTAACGTTGAACAGTTATTAACGAGTCAAAGGAAGAAAGTAGGAGGTGTCGGATTCTGAGAAGCTCAGAGGCAACCTCAGTCTACCCTATATTGGGCTTTACATTTTAAGAGAGAAATTTTTATATTTGATTTGACATTTTATTAGAAATTTGGGATTATATTCCCGGAGAGTGAGGACTTAAGATTTAAAAATCTGCCTCAGAACCTAAGTCTAAATTAAGTACTACAAAATAGTGACCCGAATCTAGCTAATGAAGTGCAAATCTGGACTTACCACGGCCTGGATTGGGGAGCCAGCTAACCACCTATGCGCATCAAATCCATGTGTCCAGTCTCTTATGAAAGATGGGTAGGGACGTTATTTAAGTTTTGAGGAATCGGGGCCGACATCTAAGACAAATCCTAATTGGCCCCTTTACTTATGTAGGATAAATGATGCCTGAGAGCATAATGCAATTAAAATTTTAGATTGATTTAATTTGTATCTAATGCAATGCATGCTAATTGACTCGAATGCATAAAAATGATTTATGAAGCAGTTTTAAAATCAGGCTTAGAAAATAGATTTTTTCCTAGAGATTGCACAATATCCCCTTGACAGAACTGCACCCTAATAGGCCAGGTGGTCTGCCAGAACCAGCATGCGGGGAGGTGCCTAACAAGGAAGAGAAAGTAATAATATGCTTATGCTGACTCTCGGCGGTCCGAGCTTACTTCTTAGATTCGTTAGAGTTTCTATGTGAGCCTAAAAATTTTATTTTTAATTTCAAGTAGAAAAAGTTTATCGTGGTCCTTACCAAAAAACACTCCGATTCGTATCCAGGCAAAAATAAAATACGGCATGCAAGAGTCCTAAAAAAAGCTACTGCACGAACAATGTAAACACTCAAATTAAATTATCCAAAAAATATAATATCCAATGTCCCATTTATTTACAACCCAGGGTCTACTGAAAATGTAAAGTGGCCGGGTACCACTAACAACAAACCCGGATTCTACTCCTAGAACTGACGCAAGTGATTTCAAAATGAGATATTCTTTCTTCTTATTTTCATTTCTTCATTTTCTTCGTCTTCACTTCTTTGTCTTCTTTCCTTTACAAGCTTCTTGGATCCGCTACGAGCTCCTTGGGTGCGCCGGGCCTGGATATCCAAATTAAAAGAAACTCATCCCCGAAGGGGTATTTTCTTTTCTCTTTGGATATTAGAGCCACCCTAACTTGGCTTTCCAAATAGAAGAAAATACTCCCCTGAGGGACATTCTCTTCTCTTTGGATTCCGAGTTGGGTGTGATATCCCACTTTTGAATCACTTTCACAACACTTGACTTTAACAAATTATTACATTTACATCTCAGAAAGAAAAAGAAAATTTAAACACACCTGAAGGGTTATCCTAGACATTTATAATAAAATTATTTCCAAGCAGTTATATATTCAAATTCAAATTCATTAGCCTCGCTTGTCCACGCTCTTTTAATTTTAAGGGGGCTTAGCATTTTCTGAAGCACCTGCAGAAAATTTGTGTTAATTTAAATCTTTAATTTGCCCCCTTTTTATTTAGCCCTGCACGAGCATGGCCACCTGCATAAGATTCTGTGAGCATCCAGATCGTTCCTAACCTAGGGGTAATCTATCGGCCATCTCATCATTTCACAGATAGCAGTAAAAGGAAATAAACACTCGCATCAATCATACAAGCATGCAATAAAAACCGAGAAAGCCCGTCACACAACAGCAAGAAAGTAAAACACCGGCCTAACCTAAAGCTAGAGTCAGTTGTCCTAGCAAATAAATCTAAGTGTGTGTTGTAGGCTGTGTGGTTTGGATATACCCTAGATCAGTTATTGATTGAAGTTTTCTATTGATTGAATTTAATTTGGTTGAGGGGGGTCAAGGGATTTTGATGTTCAACTTTAAGGTTTGGGTTAAGGATATTTACTAAATCTAAAGTGAGATGTCACTAAGTTTTCTATGTTCTGAATTTCTATCTTAAAGGGTGCATGCATCCTAAATCTAAGTTCTTTAAGACTCGGTCCTTAATTTTTTGTCCTTAAATATCACTAATGTTGTATGAGATGAAAAACATTGTTCTCACTAACCCTTAGGACATCACGCACATGTAAAGGGGTTCAAGGATCTAATAATGAAAACAAAAAAAATAATCCTAATAAAATTGAAGTTACTATAGGAACCTAAAAGGGAAGGGTTCGCATAAACCACAACACGGCTTCCTAGGGGCTTTCTAAGTTTTAAGGAAACTTACAACACTGGGGGCTATGACCCGTTGGATTACGCCCGTAGCACCTCTACCCGGTTGGATAGAGGCGACTGACACCTTTAATCTGCTTCCTCTTGTTCACTTGATTGGTACCGTTCCTCACAGTTCATGCAAATAAAGACAAGAAAATAAGGAAGGCTTAGAGGCACATTTGATGATTAATGATGAAATAATTAAAATTACTAAAAATAAAAAACGTACCTTTCTTCAGGCTTGAAGACCGGCGCAAGCTGTCTACCTTTTGAACTTTTCACTTTTAAAGCATACTTTGCATTTTTTTTAACATTTACCCCAGGGCACAAGAAGGGGGAAGAGTAAGAAGAGAGAGGTAGAGAGAGAAGGAGAACTTTCATTTTTCCACAATCACCCAACCAATCATTCCCTTAACACAAACATTCACTTTCCAACATATACTTTCACTTTTGCCAATTTACAATCTTCTACTTTCACAATTCATACACTTCTCAATACATATACTTTTCACAAACACCCCAATTTCCAACAAATCATATACCCTTCAAACATACACATTTCATTTCTCCAAAATCTACACATTTTTCAATTCTCAAAACACACTCAAGCTTCACTTTTAATACAAACACATGTTCACCAATCCGAGAAACACAAGTTATTTACGCATATACTCCACATTACCACTTCCCAAATCTCACACATGCCACCTTTCAAAATACACACTTGTCACTTCCCTACTTACACACAAAATACTTCACTTTTCCTTTAAACAAACACTTTTATTTTCCAAAAATTTGAAATTTAACTTTGAAACTATACACTCACTTTCCACCTTTCACCACACACAATGCATCTTTTCAAAAATTCATACACTTTCTAATACACATTTTCTAAAATTTCTCACCTCCCAAAATACACACAATTTCACAAAACAAACACTTTAGCTCACACTTGCACACCTCACCCTTCCCAAAATCACTCTCTACACTTTCCTTTCAAAACACTTTTATACACTTCAATGTTCAATTCACCTTTCAACACATGCAAATCTCTCTTAACACAACATATACACACAAATCATCTATAACATTCACATTCATAATTTACATCGTTGACCCTTCAAAGACCACACAAACACCCTTCAAAACATTTTACCCTATCAAAACTCCACAATTCACTCTTCTTCTCTTATGCATCAACTTTGATATACACACAATTTATTTTAACACTCCACACATTTTATTATTACACATTTACACATTTCACATTTCAAAACAAATACATTTCATCTTCCAAAAATCACAAAATCCCCTCTTAAAGCACACACATGTCACTTCTTGATTTGCACAAAAAGAACGCTTTTCAAAACACACACACATTTTACTTTTCACACATTACACATCTCAAGTCAAGTACAAATCACTTTCCAAAATCGCCTAGTTCACTTTTCCAAAATGCACATATTCCACTTTACCATTCAACTTATAAACATTTTTCTCTTAAGGGCAACTTCTTTTAAGTGCAAATCAATCTAACACTTCCTCTTTTCAAAACAAAAGAACAAACCACATGAAACATAACACATTATTCATCAAAATGGGTCATGATTACTAATGACAACTTTTCAAAAACTTCGAATTCCCTACCCATCAATTCAAGCACAAACATGCTCTTTAATTTGCCTCAATAAGATATCAACATCACAAGATACAAATTCTTTTCAACATCCTTTAAAGAGACACACACACAAAGCTTATTGGAGAACAAAAATTATACAAAGTCTCATGTATGTCTTCCATAATAGATGATGCATTCGAGGTCTAAATATAAAAATGCAAAAACAAGACATTAACAGTCATACTCACTTTTCCAAACAAGCCTTGTATATAAGAAAACAAACTTTCATATGAATACCCTCAATGCTTCAAGATAAAAATTCAACAAATAATTTCATTATAGAGCTTTCATAAGAGATAAATTTCTGCACATTGGTATCTCTAGCCATTCATAGAAAATGAATGTTATCTATATAATGCAAACTCATTTTTATCCTTTCATATTATCAAAAACATATATAAAAGGCATTCTTTCTTTCTTTAAGAAGGAGAAATAAAATTATCTTTTGTTAATTTTAATAGCATCGCAAGCAAACAAACCTCATTATTTCCTCTTTAAATATTAGCAATTTCCATTATCATTTCCTCTCTAGGTAACCCACGGTTCTCATCACATCTCGTAGCAATCATTTCCTTAATCAAGAAATAAGAGGGAGAAGAACATGGATGAGGATGTAGAAGAGATTACCAAGGATTAGGAAGGCTGCATACATCAGCTAGGGAAGAGGAAGCAAATGCTTTGGCTGCTCGGCTGGGGCAGACGACAAGGTCAGAGGAAGTGAGGGCTTCGGCTATGCTTGCGACGGGATGTCCAGCCCTGGTGAAGTTGGTGTCGGAGACCGGTGAGAGAGGAAGAGGCCGGACTGGGGTTCGGTTTTGGGGCTTCCTGCGAACCAGGGAGGGGCGATGGGAAGAGCAGTTCTCGTATCCGAGCCTGGGGGGTCAGTTTTGCGAATCGGGAGAAGAGGTCCGTTGCAAGAGATGGGGAGTTCGGCCTGGAGGCATGCGAATAGAGAGGGAGTTGAGGGCAGTTCGCGAATTGAGAGATCGTGGGGGTTTTTGTTTGAACCCGCTCTTAAACGCACTTAATCACATCTCATTTCAAAACAAATTGACGGCTCAGTTTGGTTTATGCCTTTAAAGAAAGATCTAAGGGTTAATTTTGAATAAAAATAAAAAACTTAATCGGTGAATTAACATGGTTTGAGTTGATCAATTTTAAGACAGTTGTAGCCGAATTAAATGCAAAGTTTAATGAATTTGATTTTAATTTTATTATGATGATTTTAAATGGCTTGAATTGATATCAAAATCTCTCTAATTATATCAAGATGATTTATATAGTGTTGACCGAACCCGTCAAATTTAGATTGAAGTCGAATCGAACTTAATTAGGCTTGACGATGCTTAATTAGATTATTATATTTAGAACCACATTAGATTTGGATTGAATAATAGGGTCGAGTCAATGCTACGTCAGTAGGCATCCACCTAAGGGAAATCCTAAAGGTGTATCTGCACTAGACTGCGAAGACCTAAGACTAAAGATTGAATCCGGAGAAATTGACCTCGAATAATGAGGTCAACAAATGGACCCCCAATAGGCATGATAAACTTGCCAAAGTTTATCATGCGTATTGGTGTTGACCGAACCGATCAATTAGATCCAAAAGTGAAATTGAAAGTTTGAGTATGTGAATTGAAGGGATTTTAGCTTCGATAGATAATCAAAATGAAAAGTTATAGAGATTCGAGTTGATTGATTGATTCATTTTAAAATTTATGATGTCAATGATGGCTTTAGCAAAATGATAACTAATAAGATTAGTATCATTTAGTAAAATCAAGATATAGAAAAGTTGAATGTAGTGATTTGAATGTAGTTTAACAGGAATGCAAGAGTTGATGTGTTTTTTGATTTGAATCTGATTTTGACAAAACTGGAGTCTTCTTTCTAGTCCAAGAGGAAGGATGCCACCAAGTAGGCACTTACACCTAACTCAACAAACTAGAGGGCGTCTTCTAAGGAAGAGGAAACCTGTGCGAAGGTCTACCACTAAACCTAGAAGGTTTGGGTTTAAAATTTTGATGAAGAGAAGATGCCGCTGGGGATGCTTATACTTCACTTCGGGACGAAGATTAGGATGCCACTAGGGATGCTTACTCCTAACTTTAAGGATGTCAATATGATGCCGTAGGAGGACTCATACCTAAAGACGGATTTAAGATTTAAAATTTAATGAAGAGAAGATGCCGCTGGGGATGCTTATGCTTCTCTTCAGGACGAAGATTAGGATGCCACTATGGATGCTTATACTTCTCTTCAGGACAAATATTAGGATGCCACTAGGGATGCTTACTCCTAACTTCAAGGATGTCAATAGGATGCCGTAGGAGGACTCATACCTAAAGACGGATTTAAGATTTAAAATTTAATGAAGAGAAGATGTCGCTGGGGATGCTTATACTTCTCTTCGGGACGAAGATTATGATGCCACTAGGGATGCTTACTCCTAACTTCAAAGATGTCAATAGGATGCCGTAGGAGGACTCATACCTAAAGACGGATTTAAGATTTAAAATTTAATGAAGAGAAGATGCCGCTGGGGATGCTTATACTTCTCTTCAGGACGAAGATTAGGATGCCACTAGGAATACTTACTCCTAACTTCAAAGATGTCAATAGGATACCGTAAAAGCGGACTTAGACCTAAAGACAGATTTAAGATTGATGGCTGCCGTAAAAGCGGACTTACGCCAAAAGTCAATAGGATGCCATAAAAGCGGGCTTAGACCTAAAGACGGATTTAAAATTGATGGCTGCCGTAAAAGCGAACTTATGCCAAAAGTCAATAGGATGCCGTAAAAGCGGACTTAGACCTAAAGACGAATTTAAAATTGATGGCTGCCGTAAAAGCGGACTTAAGCTTGAAGTCAGTAGGATGCCGTAAAAGCTGACTTAGACTTAGAGACAGATTTAAAATTGATGGCTGCCGTAAGAGCGGACTTAAGCCGGAAGTCAGTAGGATGCCGTAAAAGCGGACTTAGACCTAGAGACAGATTTAAACTGGATGGCTGCCGTAAAAGCGGACTTAAGCCAGAAGTCAGTAGGATGCCGTAAAAGCGGGCTTAGACCTAAAGACGATTTAAAATTGGATGGCTTCCGTAAAAGCGGACTTAAGCTAGAAGTCAGAAGGATGCCGTAAAAGCGGGCTTAGACCTAAAGACGAATTTAAACTAGATGGCTGCCGTAAAAGTGGACTTATGCCAGAAGTCAATAGGATGCCGTAAAAGCGGACTTAGACCTAAAGACATATTTAAGATTTAGTCGGGTTTGTGAGTTTTAATGAATATTTGATTTCTTTTAAAATTTCTTTTCCCTTCATCACAAATGACATTGACAACTTGCAAATGTTCCACTAGAGATCAAAAGCTTTTGTGTATGTCACTTTGTAGGAGGGAATGGAAATCATTCGAAAGAATGATGGACTTGAAATTCAGTGGATTGAAAATTTGTTTTCTCCTCCAATATAGATGATCCTTATAACTTACAAATATTCCACTAGGGATTATGTTTTTATATTGGATCATCGTGTGTGAAGAAAACAAAAGGAGAAACAGGTAGTTCGATCATCTTTGAAAAGTAAAAGTTTATTAAAGCGTCTCGACCACTCAAGCAGGAATGCAAGATCTTAACTAAAGATTCATTCTGTAATTGAATTTTTTTTAAGTAACTCAAAGAAAATTATCTGAATTCTCTAGAGTCCTCATTTGCAAGTTCTAAGAGAACTAAATGCAACATGATAAAAATTTTCTTAGAAAAATTTTAACTTTTGCATCAGTTATTAAAGAACAAGGAGTAAATTTGAGCATACTTTATAGTGAAAGCACCAAGGAATATCAAATACTCACAATGATTGAGAAAAGTTTGATTTTCATCAAGAAGTAAAAGCTTTGTCTTTAATTTAATAATTTTCTTATAAGATTTGAAAATGATCGCTTAAGTTTTAAACATCTTAACCCAATGAAAATGACTTGGGAAAAGATTCAAAAACTCAACAAAGAAAGGGTTGACTCCATCTAAATTAAATAATTTGAATATGACCAAAATTAGTTTTTACCAAATAGTAAAAACTTGACAACTTTCTTTTAAAGAAAATTGTAGTTTCAAATACTTCGAATTTCAATGCTACAGAAAGATTTTTTCAACGGGGATAGAGTTGTTTAGACTCTAACATTCGATTCTGATTTATGATAAAGTGAAGATATACCTTGAATTGAATCTCATTTCTATTTGATGAAATCATCATGACTTTATTAGGAATAGAATCCTTCCAATTCTAACATCCAAGAGAGTCAATCATGCACCAAGTCAAATTGTAGCTTGATTTTGGTTTGAAGTTTGACAAAGATTCAAACAAAGATATCGTTGACATCACTAAGGATAGAACCACTCATGTTCTAACATCCTAGTTCAGTCAATGATAGAGTTAAACCTAGATGTGACATCTACTCATGATGAATAAGAACATTAGACAATTATCTCAAAACCAACCAAGGGATATCCCTTAGTTTAGTTTTAAAAATTATAAATTAAATAAAGTGATTTTTATATTCATAAATATTACTATGAATCCTCGAGCATTAGGACCCTGTCTAGAATCTCATTCAAATTGAAAGATTTTCAAAGAGAGTTTAAGATATTTGGGTAATGGTTTGTTTTTTCATCTCAATTAGGTTAGATATGTGAAACCCAATAATGCATAACCAGCACCATTATAATTCAAGTTAGATTGATCATCTCTATGATTTTTTTTTATAATGATTTGAAGATATGAACTGACCTATTCAGGCTGCAAACTAGAGAGGCCTTGGGATTTAGATTTTGTTAACCCAGATCAAAGCTCCCTAGAAGTAAAACTGGGCTTTCCTTCTTTATATTTTCTTTTTGAATTAAGGACTAATCTAAAGATGATTAAATCAGAGATAGAAATCCAATCTTTCCAAATATTTTATATCCAATAGGACATCAATACTTGATGATGAACCAAAATTTTAAATTCTTAAAGTCAAGTGTTAAAAAAAATTAAAAGATGAATGAGTCCTCTGATATTCAGGATTTAGAAAATGAAGCCATAATTCTTTTTTTTTTTTTTGCTACACATTTAATGATGTCTCTTTTTTTTCTTTTTTTTTCTTTTTTCTTTCCTTTTTTTTCTTCTTTTTTTTTAGGAGGCTTCCTTTACTCAAATCTTGAAATGATTATTTCATTTACAAAATCATCTTCCAAGCATAAAATGAAAATCCTCTCATGCCAGGATAATCTATTTATAAATCGGACCCAGTTTCATGGTAGGAATAAACAACTTAACTGATTATGAAATAGGTTCATCAACTTGCAAGATGCCTATGAGATGTATAACAACAAGGAAATGAATAAGACTTTCATCTCTATCTCCAATTTTAATTTGATATAAGCCTTAATTCAAAAGAAAATATGTATTGATAGCATAATAAGTGAATCAAATATAATTTTATTTTTATCAATAAGAGAAGGAAACTTTCAAATATGTTATAAAATCACCTGACTCAGTATCAATTCGAGGTGTATCAATTAATGTTAAGGAAAAGCCACATGACAAATGAATGTTTCTTATATCATGGGTTAACCTTATTAAAAAAAACCTTGAACTATCCTAAGTCTTTGATTCAAGTAGGAATTTAAGATGATCAATCTTAACAAGAATTGCTCATTAGTTTTCTCAAATGGAGTGATAGAGCTAAGAATAAACTTAGCTAAAATTTAATTTACAGATGACTATAAGAGAAAACTTCAGTTGTTGAACAAAGATTTTTTTTATAATTGATTAGGTCAATTATCTTTATCACATGCCTTAAAATCTATTTTTCATCAGAGTTAAACCACATGGCAGAGGACAAATCATCGTATCCATGTAGTACCCTTAGGAAATAAGATTTAAAGGCATCTTAAAATTTTACCTACACGAAGGTTAAAAATGAGGGAATTCAGAATAACTTTCAAACTTCAACATATCAACCAATAATTATACATTCCTAGAATTAGAAAAATCATAATATGGTTGAATAGAAAATTTGAAAATACAATTGATTTTAATTCAGAAGATTACTAGAAACCTAGCAAAATTAGTTGAACTTTTGTGCTTTGAAGTTTCAAAGAATTAGATATATCTTCATCTAAGGCGTCAATCCACCTGAGTGGAGGGAGGGAGGGAACAAACTTTTCTTTTTAGCATTGATAACCATAGGCCACATTCTTTAAGTATTTAGAGGAGTCAACCATAATGAACTTTTATTACAATTTAAAGAAAATATAGGTAAATTTCTTTTGAAAGAGATCAACTTACTATTTTCTAACAAAATTATTTTTATAAGCTTAACTTGTATTTGAACATTCAAACTCTTCTCAAATTGAATAGGCTTTAATCTTTAAAATCTTGCATAGATCAGATTATGGACCCTATCCTGACAAACATACCAAGCTACAAAGGACATGTAACTACAATATGCTATTAGGGCAAGCAAAAGGTTTTGATTTGAAGGTTTAAGCTTTTGTACCCTATCCTACCACACATATTAAGCTATAAAAATATATAACTACAACATGTTGGTTTAGATAGTGAGAAAATTTTGATTTATAATCTCAATTTTTTCTTAAAATTTATCATGCCACATATCAAGTTACAAAAGTATGTAACTACAACACGCTAGCTAGGACACGAAGAAGTTTAAAATTTTGAAGATTTGAATTTTTTGGACCCAATCCAAATAATACATCGAGCTTCTAAAAGAAGTAACTGTACATACTTACTAAAGATTGGGCAAAGAGATTTTTTTTAAGCTGTTGTATGAAGAGGCATAAAGAAAATATCTTGTCAATAATTAACGGGGGTTCTATAAGACCTCATTTTTTAATTTTAAGAGATGCCGATCAAATTACCCAAGAATGAAATGAATAATATAACCGACGGAAGAAGGGTAGTTACAACCTATGCCAAGCACAAGTATACTACCGACGTAAGGGTATGAATCACTGCTAAAGATGGAGCGAGGATTGATCCCCAGCGGAGTCGCCAGAAAAACCTTGGTGGGAAAATTTATGTCACCACGTAGATTTTGAGTTCTCCTGTTTTGTGATCGAATACTATATTTAAGAATAAAGTACAGTCTCGGGAGACTGACACAATATTCTATAATGGATTCAATATCAAAATAGGGTTTTAGAAAATAATATTTCTATAGTCAAACACAATTCTACGAATAATATATCATCTCGAGAGATGAACATGAAATTCTGTAGAATGTGTTTAAAAATAAAAATATAATTTTGAAAAGTTCATCCATCCCTTTATTTAGGTGTAGTAAGGAGAATATTGTATCTTCTAAAAAGACGAACATAACATTCTTAAAAAACACCCAAAAGAAAGAATGGTTTTATAAAAGTCATCACTTCTAAAATTGAATATAATAAATAGAATATTATATTACCTGGAAAGATAATAATAATATTCTATAAATATATTTAAAGTTAGAAATGAGATTTTAAAATATGTCTGCGTTCCCAAAGATTTTTCCCTTGTTTTATAAAAAAAAATAAAACAAGGTTTATTTTAATATGGGGTTCTCAAATCCCTATAGAGGCAAGCCCCTATAGTTAATTACATCCTAGGAGCGGTACTCCTAAGAAAACTCTCGATTAAAACAGTGATTTCTTACCCTTTGATTACAAAGTAGAAGACAAGGAAAGAATTAAGAATTTTCAAGGAGAAAGCTCAACGTTGAATAGTTATTAACAAGTCAAAGGAAGAAAAGTAGGAGGTGCCGGATTCTGAGAAGCTCAGAGGCAACTTCAGTCTACCCGATGTTGGGCTTTACATTTTAAGAGAAAAATTTTTATATTTGATTTGACATTTTATTAGAAATTTGGGATTATATTCCCGGAGAGTTAGGACTTAAGATTTAAAAATATGCCTCAGAACCTAAGTCTAAATTGGGTACTACAAAATAGTGACCCAAACCTAGCTAATGAAGTGCAAATATGGACTTAGCCCGGCCTGGATTGGGGAGCCAGCTAACCACCTAGGCGCATCAAATCCATGTGTCCAGTCTCTTATGAAAGATGGGCAGGGACGTTATTTAAGTTTTGAGGAATCGGGGCCGACATCTAAGACAAATCCTAATTGGCCCCTTTACTTATGTAGGATAAATGATGCTTGAGAGTAGAATGCAATTAAAATTTTAGACTGATTTAAATTGTATCTAATGCAAAGCATGCTAATTGACTCGAATGCATAAAAATGATTTATGAAGCAGTTTTAAAATCAGGCTTAGAAAATAGATTTTTTCCTAGAGATTACACAACATCCCTTTGAAAGAACTGCACCCTAATAGGTCAGGTGGTCTGCCAAAACCCACAGGCGGGGAGGTGCCTAACAAGGAAGAGAAAGTAATAATATGCTTATGCTGACTCTCGGCGGTTCGAGCTTACTTCTTAGATTCGTTAGAGTTTCTATGTGAGCCTAAAAATTTAATTTTTAATTTCAAGTAGAAAAAGTTTATCGTGGTCCTTACCAAAAAATACTCCGATTCGTATCCAGGCTAAAACAAAATACGGCATGCAAGAGTCCTAAAAAAAGCTACTGCACAAATAATGTAAGCACTCAAATTAAATTATCCAAAAAATATAATGTCCAATGTCCCATTTATTTACAACCCAGGGTCTACTGAAAATATAAAGTGGTCGGGTACCACTAACAACAAACCCGAATTCTACTCCTAGAACTGACGCAAGTGATTTCAAAATGGGATATTCTTTCTTCTTATTTTCGTTTCTTCATTTTCTTCGTCTTCACTTCTTTGTCTTCTTTCCTTTACAAGCTTCTTGGATCCGCTACGAGCTCCTTGGGTCCGCCAGGCCTGGATATCCAAATGAAAAGAAACTCATTCCCGAAGGGGTATTTTCTTTTCTCTTTGGATATTAGAGCCACCCTAACTTGGCTTTCCAAATAGAAGAAAATACTCCCCTGAGGGACATTCTCTTCTCTTTGGATTTCGAGTTGGGTGTGATATCCCACTTTTGAATCACTTTCATAACACTTGACTTTAACAAATTAGTATATTTACATCTCAGAATGAAAAAAAAAATCTAAACACACCTGCAGGGTTATCCTAGACATTTATAATAAAATTATTCCCAAGCAGTTATATATTCAAATTCAAATTCATTAGCCTCGCTTGGCCACGCTCTTTTAATTTTAAGGGGGCTTAGCATTTTCTGAAGCATCTGCAGAAAATTTGTGTTAATTTAAATCTTTAATTTGCCCCCTTTTTATTTAGTCCTGCACGAGCATGACCACCTGCATAAGATTCTGTGAGCATCCAGATCATTCCTAACCTAGGGGTAATCTATTGCCCATCACATCATTTCACAGATAGCAGTAAAAGAAAATAAACACTCGCATCAATCATACAAGCATGCAATGAAAACCGAGAAAGCCCGTCACACAACAGCAAGAAAGTAAAACACCGGCCTAACCTAAAGCTAGAGTCGGTTGTCCTAGCAAATAAATCTAAGTGTGTGTTGTAGGCTGTGTGGTTTGGATATACCCTAGATCAGTTATTGATTGAAGTTTTCTATTGATTGAATTTAGTTTGGTTGAGGGGGTCAAGGGATTTTGATGTTCAACTTTAAGGTTTGGGTTAAGGATATTTACTAAATCTAAAGTGAGATGTCACTAAGTTTTCTATGTTCTAAATTTCTATCTTAAAGGGTGCATGCATCCTAAATCTAAGTTCTCTAAGACTCGGTCCTTAATTTTTTGTCCTTAAATATCACTAATGTTGTATGAGATGAAAAAATATTGTTCTCACTAACCCTTAGGACATCACGCACATGTAAAGGGGTTCAAGGATCTAATAATGAAAACAAAAAAAAATAATCCTAATAAAATTAAAGTTACTATAGGAACCTAAAAGGGAAGGGTTCGCACAAACCACAACACGGCTTTCTAGGGGCTTTCTAAGTTTTAAGAAAACTTACAACACTAGGGGCTATGACCCGGTGGATTACGCCCGTAGCACCTCTACCTGGTTGGATAGAGGCGACTGACACCTTTAATCTGCTTCCTCTTGCTCACTTGATTGGTACCGTTCCTCACAGTTCATGCAAATAAAGACAAGAAAATAGGGAAGGCTTAGAAGCACATTTGACGATTAATGATGAAATAATTGAAATTACTAAAAATAAAAAACGTACCTTTCTTCGGGCTTGAAGACCGACGCAAGCTGTCTACCTTTTGAACTTTTCACTTTTAAAGCATACTTTGCATTTTTTTTAACATTTACCCCAGGGCACAAGAAGGGGGAAGAGTAAGAAGAGAGAGGTAGAGAGAGAAGGAGAACTTTCATTTTTCCACAATCACCCAACCAATCATTCCCTTAACACAAACATTCACTTTCCAACATATACTTTCACTTTTGCCAATTTATAATCTTCTACTTTCACAATTCATACACTTCTCAATACATATACTTTTCACAAACACCCCAATTTCCAACAAATCATATACCCTTCAAACATACACATTTCATTTCTCCAAAATCTACACATTTTTCAATTCTCAAAGCACACTCAAGCTTTACTTTTAATACAAACACATGTTCACCAATCCGAGAAACACAAGTTATTTACGCATATACTCCACATTACCACTTCCCAAATCTCACGCATGCCACCTTTCAAAATACACACTTGTCACTTCCCTACTTACACAAAAAATACTTCACTTTTCCTTTAAACAAACAATTTTATTTTCCAAAAATCTGAAATTTAACATTGAAACTATACACTCACTTTCCACCTTTCACCACACACAATGCATCTTTTCAAAAATTCATACACTTTCTAATACACATTTTCTAAAATGTCTCACCTCCCAAAATACACACAATTTCACAAAACAAACACTTTAGCTCACACTTGGACACCTCACCCTTCCCAAAATCACTCTCTACACTTTCCTATCAAAACACTTTTATACACTTCAATGTTCAATTCACCTTTCAACACATGCAAATCTCCCTTAACACAACATATACACACAATTCATCTATAACATTCACATTCATAATTTACATCGTTCACCCTTCAAAGACCACACAAACACCCTTCAAAACATAAGCCTATCAAAACATTTTACCCTATCAAAACTCCACAATTCACTCTTCTTCTCTTATGCATCAACTTTGATATACACAAAATTTATTTTAACACTCCACACATTTTATTATTACACATTTACACATTTTACATTTCAAAACAAATACTTTTCATCTTCCAAAAATCACAAAATCCCCTCTTAAAGCACACACATGTCACTTCTTGATTTGCACAAAAAGAACGCTTTTCAAAACACACACACATTTTACTTTTCACACATTGCACATCTCAAGTCAAGTACGAATCACTTTCCAAAATCGCCTAGTTCACTTTTCCAAAATGCACATATTCCACTTTACCATTCAACTTATAAACATTTTTCTCTTAAGGGCAACTTCTTTTAAGTGCAAATCAATCTAACACTTCCTCTTTTCAAAACAAAAGAACAAACCACATGAAACATAACACATTATTCATCAAAATGGGTCATGATTACTAATGACAACTTTTCAAAAACTTCGAATTCCCTTCCCATCAATTCAAGCACAAACATGCTTTTTAATTTGCCTCATTAAGATATCAACATCACAAGATACAAATTCTTTTCAACATCCTTTAAAGAGACACACACACAAAGCTTATTGGAGAACAAAAATTATACAAAGTCTCATGTATGTCTTCCATAATAGATGATGCATTCGAGGTCTAGATATAAAAATGCAAAAACAAGACATTAACAGTCATACTCACTTTTCCAAACAAGCCTCGTATATAAGAAACCAAACTTTCATATGAATACCCTCAATGCTTCAAGAAGAAAATTCAACAAATAATTTCATTATAGAGCTTTCATAAGAGATAAATTTCTGCACATTGGTTTCTCTAGCCATTCATAGAAAATGAATGTTATCTATACAATGCGAACTCATTTTTATCCTTTCATATCATCAAAAACATATATAAAAGGCTTTCTTTCATTCTTCAAGAAGGAGAAATAAAATTATCTTTTGTTAATTTTAATAGCATCGCAAGCAAACAAACCTCATTATTTCCTCTTTAAATATTAGCAATTTCCATTATCATTTCCTCTCTAGGTAACCCACGGTTCTCATCACATCTCGTAGCAATCATTTCTTTAATCAAGAAATAAGAGGGAGAAGAACATGGATGAGGATGTAGAAGAGATTACCAAAGATTAGGAAGGCTGAATACATCAGCTAGGGAAGAGGAAGCAAATGCTTTGGCTGCTCGGCTAGGGCAGACGACGACAAGGTCAGAGGAAGTGAGGGCTTCGGCTATGCTTGCGACGGGATGTCCAGCCCTGATGAAGTCTGCGTCGGAGACCGGTGAGAGAGGAAGAGGCCGGACTAGGGTTCGGCCTTGGGGCTTCCTGCGAACCAGGGAGGGGCGACGGGGAGAGCAGTTCCCATATCCGAGCCTGGGGGGTCGGTTTTGCGAATCGGGAGAAGAGGTCCGTCGCGAGAGATGGGGAGTTCGGCCTGGAGGCATGCGAATAGAGAGGGAGTTGAGGGCAGTTCGCGAATTGAGAGATCGTGGGGGTTTTTGTTCGAACCCGCTCTTAAATGCACTTAATCACATCTCATTTCAAAACAAATTGACGGCTCAGTTTGGTTTATGCCTTTAAAGAAAGATCTAAGGGTTAATTTTGAATAAAAATAAAAAACTTAATCGGTGAATTAACGTGTTTTGAGTTGATCAATTTTAAGATAGTTGTAGTCGAATTAAATGCAAAGTTTAATGAATTTGATTTTAATTTTATTATGATGATTTTAAATGGCTTGAATTGATATCAAAATCTCTCTAATTATATCAAGATGATTTATATAGTGTTGACCGAACCCGTCGAATTTAGATTGAAGTCGAATCGAACTTAATTAGGCTTGACGATGCTTAATTAGATTATTATATTTAGAACCACATTAGATTTGGATTGAATAATAGGGTCGAGTCAATGCTACGTCAGTAGGCATCCACCTAAGGGAAATCCTAAAGGTGTCTCTACACTAGACTGTGAAGACCTAAGACTAAAGATTGAATCCGGAGAAATTGACCTCGAATAATGAGGTCAACACTGTTCATAATCGGTTAAGTTGTTTATTCCTATCA